>JAQQZT010000040.1:2838867-2856671 GCA_030068275.1 Clarias platycephalus
TCTCCGCGTTTGGGTTCACCATCCACGCTACATTGGGCTAACCGCTAAAGCTACGTCTTCTGGTCACCGAGGTTAGTACAATCCTGACACTTACCAGTGGGTAGTTGAGATCCTTCAACAGTCCTTTCATGGACATGCTGATTGGCTAAGAGACTTGTGGTGCAAAACCTACACGCAATGAGTAAGGCATTAATTAATGTTATTTATTCATTTTGTGATCATATTTTGTGTACTGTATGTGTGCGTAATTAATAATTATGATTATTATTACATGATTTATAACACTATTATGATTACTATTATTGCAATTTATATTGGTGGCTATTTACACTATAGTATTTGTGTCAGGGGTTTTTATGGGACTTTTTAATATATTTTTTAACCTTTATTTTCAAAACAAAATTATGAAATTTATGGAATGTCAATCTGACTTTTTTTTTTTTGTTTTATAGCGGCTATAAACAGTCATGCACGTACTGGTCCATATTTTTTCCTCTCATAATGTTAATAAGACAAAAATGCAGCTTATGTCATAAAGAAAGCTTTCCTGCGCTCACACTGGAGACTCCTTACTTAATGAATTAATAGAAGTATAATGTTTATTATAGCAATGTAGTCAATATTGTGGTGTTTATAATTTGTAACAAATGCTGGCATAAATCTGAAATTTGCAAGTGGATGTGATTTAAGACCTACTTGTTTTTTGTTTTATTTTTCCCAACAGTTACTCCTGCAAAGTGTGCAGCACATGTTCCGGTACTGTACAGATCATTCTGCATTTTATGAGTGTTTGAAATCAAAGTTGTTGTTTTTATTATTTATTAAGGAACCTTGAAGAAATCCATTTTTCAGCTCAGAATATTCCTTTGTCTCATGTAGGTGTCAGAAATGAAGTAATCTCAGTAGCTGTGGCTTCCCTGGATCAGCTCATCCTCCTGGTTCACAGTCACGGACAAGAGTGCCCTTTGACCCCAAGCCTGCGGTCTGACCCACACAGACAGGAAGTGAAGGAGAGACCTCTGGAGGAAGATCCTGAAACTTCCCTGAGGTCATCTGAAGCAGTCGAAGCCAAACAGTGTCTTACGTACGTCTGTGAAGGCGGACACACATTCACCTGGCGTCTGCTACCCGCGGAGGAGGACGATGATGGAGACAAGAGTGAAGAAAGAAGTGCAGCTCCATCAGGAAGGAGGAAGAGCAGAGAACGACGGAGGAAAGGAGAGAAACAGGACGGGGTGTGTAGGATGAGGAGCAGGAGGAACACGAAAGGGAGATCTGACGCTGAAGAAAGGATGGACGGATTTAGACAGAGCGATGAGACAGAGAAGGAAAAAAAAACGAAGAAAAATCAGGATGCAGGTAACCTACAGGATATTTATTTATTTGTTTATTTATTTATTTAAATGTCCTCCGTAGAATTCTGACATTTCTGACATTCTTCTAGATTGTTTGTATCAGGACGATGCAATGCATGATGAACAGGATGCAAGTTCACAGGAAGGAAATGAGACGGCGCTTCCCCTCTCGTCCTTAAAGTACAGGTACAAGGTTTAATAAAAACGTAAATAAACAAACACAAAAATACATGAATGCTTAAATAAACAGTTGATGCCACACACACACAGGGACAGGAATCGAACCTGGCCGGGATTTGAACCCGGACCCCGGAGGTGCAAGGCGATAAGTGCTGACCACTACACCATCGCAGTGTCACTTGATTCTGTGTCTCATTCTTCACTAAATTGAATATTGCAAAGGTTGCCAAATTGCTAAAGAATAAAAAGGAGTCGCTTCCAATAATTGTGTGTTTTTTAGTAGATGCAGTGTAACCTTGGATTACGAGCATATTTCGCTCCGGACACTCGTAAATAAAAGCAAATGTTCCCATAAGAAATAATGGAAACTCAAATTATTCATTCCACATCCCAAATAATAAATACATAAAAATTATTAATACAAAAAAATATAAAGTAAAAATAAAACAAATTAACATGCACTTTACCTTTAAAAAAAAGTTAAAAATAAATCCCGACAGATAAGTGTTTCCGTTTATGTGCGCAGGCGCTGTGTGTGTGTGTGTGTGTGTGTGTGTGTGTGTGTGTGTGTGTGTTTGTGTGTGAAGCTAAGAATAGGCTTCTCTAAGAAACAGTACACGCGCGTTCTACACACACGCTAACAAACACAAAATAAAATACGTTTTACACACACCCATGGTCACTGTTTTCTACTAAATAGTACACGCGCCTACGGATTTTGATTATACCAGTAAGAGACGCGCACTAAGACCCAGTAGGGGAGACGATTAACCACAATTCCACAGCACTGTACTGTAATATTTTTATGACCCAAATGCAAACATGCAATAATTAAAATTTTTAATTTATTTTTAAAAATAGATTTTGGCGTCAGTGTGGCGATACATGAAGCACCACACAAAGGAAGTGCGATATGTAACTGAATCGCATATCTTTTCCCCATGCCTAGTGTACAGCTATACGTACAGAATATGTTTATTCACTCAGTGCATTATTGTATTTGTTTCTGCACGTCTCCTGACAGCACTGCGACTGAGGCTGAGGCTAATGACTGTCAAACTACCAGAGGGGAAATCCAGGACTCTGTCGATAAAAGGTTTGTAGCCTGCTTCTCACTTCAGATTTCATTTTATGGATTCAGCATCACGCATCATCAAGTCCACTGTAAAGGCCACTTCTAAATTAAAGCTCCCTTTTGCTCGTTTACATTTTTTCTTTTTGTACTTAGTAGAGATTTGAATAACCAAAGACTATATTATAATATATTACGATATTATAACGATAACTAGGTGCTGATTCTGTCTTTATTGCGATTCTGTTAATATCATGATTTTATAAATATTTTATAAATATTTTTTTAAAATTTATATAAAAAAATTTTTTTTTTTTGAATATATATATTTTGTTAAAATTTAACAAATAGTTTGCTTAAGCTGTCTGCTAACGTGAGCACCACCTGTAGGATGATAGAGGAAGTGCGACATTTTAGTAGCTGAAATGGAAACGTCATGGGTTAAAAAAAAAATCTAAAATAAATTTATTTTGGAATCAGTGAGGTGAAAAAAAGTAATTGATTTGAATTGATTTTGAATAGATTTTTAGCTTTTTTACGGAATAGTGATAAGTAATATGCTTTAAGATGAATAACTGAATATGTCTAAGGGGTTACAAACATTTTCTTAATTTTTTTTTATTGATTGATTTATTTATTTATTTTTATATAAATGTTTTAGCCTTTATTTTTACTGATATGTGTCTCACAGTCAGTCTGATCCATTCTGTTTTTTTTTTTTTTATGACTCTGTGAAGTCATGATGATATAGCTCCTTAAGTGCTTAAATAGTGAATATAAAATAGAAAATAGAGTTTTCTGCCGGGTCTCCGGGTCAGAGATGCAGAATCAGGGCGAGCCTTCTGACTCCAGTAGGGATGCTGTGTGGGATGCACTACCAAACTCAGCCACAAGAGAGAGTAAGAGGAGAGGAGATGATCCTGAGACGGGAAAAACCGAGGAACTGAGAACGAGAGCGAGGAGAAAAACCAGCAGGTGGGTTCGTACCGTATGTATTAAAAAGGTCTATATCTTTAAGGAGATGTGTATTAAATTTAACATGTTTAAATGTATTTCAGAGCAGCTTCAGAGAAAGCCGAGCTTCTGCAGATCAGCAGCAAAAGGAAACGGTTTGTTCTGTGTTATTGTATATTGCACTTTACTATTCACTTTGTTGAATATATATTGTTCTTGGAACATGTTTGCGTTATTGAATATAAAATCATTTCTTCTGCGTCTTTTGTAGAAAACCATCTCAGAAGCTCATTTTACCGTGTGAGTTTGACGGCTGCTGGAAAATATTTTCCAGCCGTCAGTATCTCAACGTGAGTGTTATTTAGGAATTACAGCCCTTATTTTTTCATATTAATTTAAATGAAATTAAATGATGTAGATTAAATAAAAAAGATGGTAAAGAAACATCCTCAGCATCAGCCTCATTTCTCCTCTCATCTGTTCCAACCATCACCAACTATTAATCAGCAGTATACTAATTACCAGCCTGATCATTTGTCCTCTGCACCTGTTTCTCACTGGTTCATGCCTTAAGTTAGATGTTTTTTCAATGCTTGAATGATTTATAGGTCATTGTAATACTCAGGTTCTGAGTTCTGTACTACATCTGTCTCCGTTCAGCACCACGTGAAGTACCAGCACGTCCAGCAGAAGACCTTCGCTTGCTCCGATCCCTCCTGTGGAAAATCGTTCAACTTTAAGAAGCACCTTAAAGAGCACGAGAAGCTGCACAGCGGTGAGTAAGGACGACTTCTCGAGTTCAGAGGTTGGGGTTAATCAGAAGGTTGTGAGCTTTAATCCCAGGATTGTGAAATTCAAATGCAACAATGGAATGTCCGATTCATTGCGAATCCAATTTCATTATGAACAATTTATTACAAATTTCTTTATGAACTGGTTTAGCGTATGTGGTGAATAGCTAGCTGCATTTCTTTACACACACTGTCCTGTACTGTACACACTGCTGGCTTTTCTGTTTGTCATAAATTATTTATACACCCGAGTCAATTCCTGCTCATCTCTAATTATTGGCTCGTCTTAAACTGTAGTAAAGTATGGTAAAGTAATGATTATTAATATCCCGTGTAACACACATGATGTTTTCTGCCCCTGCGGCGGAATTCCTCTGAGGGCGACCTGACACCAGAAATATCGATCAGGTTTAGATGATCAATATGTGATGTCATATAGTGTGGAGTAGCGATGACTTAGTTGTGTTGTGTGTCAAAGCTTTGTGTATGTGTGTGTGTGTGTGTGTCTGATAGATCAGAGAGACTACATCTGTGAGTTCTGTGCTCGTGCATTCCGCACCAGCAGCAACCTGAGCATCCACCGCAGAATCCACACAGGAGAGAAACCACTGCAGTAAGAGAATATCATCACACACACACACACACACACACACACACACACACACACACACACACACACACACACACACACACACACACACAGGCACATAAGTTGACTCTATAAATGTAAAGGCCTCTGTACCTGTTAGTCCTAGAGAAGAAGGTGTAGCCTACGTACCTGTCAGTATCAGAGAAGGAGGCGTGGCCTACGTACCTGTCAGTATCATTGAAGGAGGCGTGGCCTACGTATTTGTCAGTATCAGTAAAGGAGGTGTGGCCTGTGTACCCGTTAGTCTCACTGAAGGAGGTGTGGTCTGTGTATCTGTCAGTCTCAGTGTAGGAGGCGTGGTCTGTTTATCTGTCAGTCTCAGTGTAGGAGGCGTGGTCTGTGTACCTGTCAGTCTCACTGTAGGAGGTGTGGTCTGTGTATCTTTCAGTCTCAGTGTAGGAGGTGTGGCCTGTGTATCTGTCAGTCTCAGTGTAGGAGGCGTGGTCTGTGTACCTGTCAGTCTCCGTGTAGGAGGCGTGACCTGTGTATCTGTCAGTCTCAGTGTAGGAGGTGTGGCCTGTGTACCTGTCAGTCTCAGTGTAGGAGGTGTGGCCTGTGTACCTGTCAGTCTCAGTGTAGGAGGTGTGGCCTGTGTATCTGTCAGTCTCAGTACAGGAGGCGTGACCTCTTTGCCCTTTGGGCTCACTAAAGGGGGCGTGGCCTGTATAACTGTCAGTCTCAGTAAAGGAGGTGTGGCTTCTTTACCTGTTAGTCTCAGTGATGTAGGCATGACCTGTGTTCATATCAGTCTGCGTAAAGGAGGCGTAACCTCTCCCTTCTAAAAGAGTAGCATTTATGCGTATTATAGTCACATTATATCTTTCCTTAGCTCATGGAGGTGGCAGTACAGCTTATTAAGTTTACTCGATTGGGTGTTAAATGACGTGTGCAGTGGAATCTGCTCTGAGTAGTGGAAATGAGTGGACTGAGGTACTGTAGACCTTTAGGGATTTTAAATCAGAGGATGCTCTCATGGAAGCTACTTTGGTAATGTGATCTGTCATTACTAATATTCATCCATCACATAGTGAGGTGCGAAGTGTACAGCACCTGTACAGCGTATATGTAGTATATAAAATAATTATATATAGCATTTGTGCTTGATTTGACATACAAGTGAGTTTTTCCATTTTCTTGCTTTTGATGTTTTTGTCTTAGAACAGTCTCTCAGATTTAGTGTAATGAAGTTTGTGTAAGCTCTGCATTTATCACTATTGAACGTATCATATGTGTCTGTGAGGATTGTTGTTTCGTTTCACACTTCCTCTCTTTCTGGTGTGAATCGGGAGTCTCTTATGTTGTCATATGTGTGTGTGTGTGTGTGTGTGTGTGTGTGTGTGTGTGTGTGTGTGTTTTCTCAGGTGCGAGGTGTGTGGCTTCACCTGCCGTCAGAAGGCCTCTCTGAACTGGCACATGCGTAAACACGACGCCGAGCACAGCTATCAGTTTGCGTGTGAGATCTGCGGCCGGCGCTTCGAGAAGAGGGACAACGTGACCGCTCATCGGAGTAAAACTCACCCAGATCATGTGACCTCTGACTTTTCTAAAGAGCCTGCACCGAATGACCTTTGACCTACCTGATGCTGGGGTTATAATTAAACTTCCAGCTTTAACACAAACATTGTCTTCCTCTGGGTTCCTCTGACCTGAAGTCGTTCCGGTGTTGCCTTTTAAGGAAAGTGGGTGGAGCAAACCCCCAAATGAAAGCACACTGATTACATTTTATAGCAGTACTAAACAATTATGTATTATGAATAAATAAAAATAGGAGGAGTTTTTGTTTTGTTAAATTTGTCTACTTATCAACTTCAGAGGCAGAACTCCAGGGTCAAATCTGGGCTGCAGATGAAGCATTGACTCTAGCAAGAGTTTGGATTTGGACACAGAGATTCAATTTTCATACGAATTCTGCGTAAATGTGATGTCAGACAGTTCAGACCAAGCAATCTGCCTGGATAAGAGTCATTCCACATGTGGGGATAATAGACTTTAACATCTGCAGTGTTCTACTGTACAACATGTTCTTTTATTTGCGGCTACAAAGCTATCCAGCTTCTAACACAAGGCTGAATCCCAAATCCCTCTAACCCTTCATCAAGGACACATATGGTGTATGTGACAATAGATTTTACAGCCTACATAGCGCACTAGCTTTTCATTTAACGCTATTTGGGATTCCAACCTGGAAGTTAATGGAGTTGATATTCTAAAGCAGAAAAAAATGAAAATATAAAGAGAAACATATGAGATTTACACGACTGTCCACCACCTCCATGGTTTATTCTCCTCACCTATTAGCTACATAGTACCATTAAGAATTTCAAAAGACTTTAACCCCTGTTAATTACACTGTCTGTCGTCAGCTCCGCCAGTCGCGACTAGTTAGTTCCCCAGTTGCAGATTGAAATATCTGGTTAAATACAGAAACAAATCATAATCTGTTGATAATAGCTGCTGTTTGTGAAACTGTTGTATAAAAGCAAAATCACACAAGAACTGTTGTTCTGAATATCAGCACGGCTTTGACATCTTCAGTAATCGGGCCGTGCCCTCACACCTACATCCGCATCACAGCTGTGGTGATATTCGACAAAACACCACTCCCTTTCGTAATATTGTGTAATTATTAAAAAGTACACCTATAAGTAAAGACACTCTGCTTATGCTGTCAAACAGACTAGAACAACTGCTTCAACGTGACTGTGATGATATTCTTCAGGATTATTTAGTCCATGTTTTGTTTACTTTCCAAGATTGCAGCTCCTATTGATATATCAAAGCTCTTTATGCCGGCGTTTAAGCACTCTGTATTTTTGTTCATTCACTCATCGTCTATACCGCTTTATCCTGTGTACGGGGCGGGGGGTATGAGGCGGGGTACACAGGGCACATACCTGTACATCCTCATTTACACTCTATGGGCACTTTGAGAATGCCAACTAGTCTAATCTGCATGTCTTTGGACTGTGAGAGGAAACCCACCAAGCACGGGGAGAATGTGAAAACTCCACACGCACAGAATCCGAGGAGGGCATTGAACCCAGACCCTGGAGGTGCAAGGCGACAGTGCTAACCATTACATCACCATGGTGCCTCTTGTAGTATTTCTGTATATATATTTTGATTTAGTGCTTTATTTATGCCCCAATATTTATTGTTGCCTGCCTGGAAATCTTTAGATAATCTAATTGAAGCTATTTATAATTTAATTTGTATTCACAGATCACCTCAGTCTGGAAAATGTCTCATTAATTTTCTACAAACAACCGAAGACGTAAGTTCCCGCCTTCTCTGGATGATTGGCGTGAATTTTCTCCAATCGCGGCGCTTTGTAACAGGTGGGCGTTGCGAATTGAGAGCAACCACGCGATCCCATTGGCTATTTTCTCGTCTTAGGTATCCCGCCTTTTTAATGGTTGCCATGCCTTTTCTGCCGTAGCGAAAGAAACGCCAGCCAATCAGAAAGGAGGTGGGCGGGGTCTTCGTGGACGCTGTCAGCGGCTCACTACTATCAGATCACATTGAACGCGGCGCGGTGTAAAAGGGGGAGACTTCGTGTCCGGTTAAAGGGAGAAAAAATGACCCGTATCGTCTTTATTCTTTCTGCATAAAGGTAAAACTGCGTTCTGCGTTTTCTCTTTTGTCGTTGGGGTTGATACGGATATCTATATTGGTTTTATTTCGCAGATATTTAGGTTTGTATAAGCGAAACCGTACTAGTGTGTTCCAATCGGCGTCATTTTGCATATGTTAGTGCACTATGTAGTGCACAAGTGACGTTGCTTTTGTCAGGCGCGGAGTGCTCTCGCGAAGGGAATTTGGCGCGATTTGCCACCGAGTCCGAGTGAATGCAGCGTTATGGCTGGATTGTTTGGCGAAAAAGCATTTATTTATTTGCCGTGTCGTGTCTAAAAATGGTTTGTTTGTTTAAAAAAAATAATGCAGTCCTTATTTTGTCGCCATGTCTCATTTTTCGTATTTTTTTTTATCTTTGTTGGAGTGGTTTAAATGTAGTAGGAAGTTGCTGTGATGTAAAATCGCATGGCTTAAGATGGATAGATGGACGCATGGTGTCTTTAATCAATTAATAAATCAATTAATTAATGAAAGGTTGATTTTATTCCCTAAAACATCATTTCTTTATTTTACACTGATTCAGTTCTGCATTATGGGGACATCCCATTTGTCATGGATTGTTTTTTGTATGTTGTGTAAGTCTTGTGAAATGTGCTTTATTCCTGATTTCCTGTAACATTCCAGTATTACAATATTCCAGATAACCAGTGTGTGACATGATGCAGTGACCAGTGAAGAGCTTGAGAAGGTCCAGGTTGGGACCAGAAATAAACCATGGATGTTATTTATTTCCCTGGACAATAGTGTGTGTGTGTGTAAAATGACTACATTTCATAAAGCGTACAAAAGACCTAGAAACTAGCTGAAAATATTTTGAGTGGTGATAAACCGATGTGTGTTTTGTCTCATTGTCCACTAGGGGTAACGGGGAAACGGAAAACGGGTTTGGTTCGCATTGCAAGAATCCCATATTTGACGACATGAATAACAGTCCTATTCACGAATCGATGATTCGTTTTCACGTCTTAAGTCGACAATTTGATATGCGAGAATCTTATACAATAAGATTAAATTAGATTTCTATCCTTAACACAGCAAAATGATATTTGATAAAACTATTAAATCAGCTCCGATATGGTTGCAGATGATTTGATCGTCAAGGCGCGATTTGATATTTGTTAATGCTACTAGATAAGCTAAGATATGATAAGATTCACTTACGTAAGATTTAACTTCTTTAAGCGATGGTTTTGTAAATCTCTTATTGTGTGATAAGATTTGATTTCACTTCTTAAGCTTAAAATGATTCGATATCAGATGAAGCCACTGAACTTGATATGATTCGATACATTTTATTTATTTTTTTGAGGCTCCGTTTCAACAACGGTGCCACCACTGGGTGTGTCATGATGCGATATGAAGGTTCCTAAGACGGCGATCGATTTAAATTTTCCGGATATTTGACGATGCCACTAAATCAGACACGATCCTGAAGGCAACGATTTTAAAATATTTGACCGTGAAAATTTGTGTAAACGACACAAAAACATTCAGTTTTGCTTCTTAAGTCTGTAATTTAGTCTGGTACGATATTATGTTTAATATTTCTTCTTAAGACAATGATCCGATACCAGGTGATATCACTATAATAATTAGATAATATACGATTTTGTATATATACGATTTTTATACCATTTTGATCATTGTTACTATTTGATATTACCATTATAGTACACAATTAAGTAAATTTAACTTCACTTCTTAAGGTGATGATCAGATATCACTTGAAAATCCTGGAGACAACATTCAGAAATTGTTTGTTAATTTGTGTTGCAAAGGTTTAATTCTGATTAAGTCAGTCACTGTTTTTACTTAGTTACTGCTTTATCTTGGACAATTCTGCCCTAACTGTTCGCTCATGTTAGGGTTTTAAACATGTTTAAGGCAGGCTAGGCTAAACTACGATGTTTGTTAGGTTTACTGAATTTAACACATTGTTTATTGGTGCGTCTTTCATCAGGCGATATTTTAACATGAAGAAAGTCAAGGTGTCGAGCGTTGATGCAGCGATAATGGAATTGATTTCTGGGAATCGCATCAAAAAGCAGAAGTGCGATGGCTGGTTTAAATTTTTTCCAACAGCAGGAGACAGCTGTTCGTATCCCAGGCAGCTTTCTCTCTCTCTCTCTCTCTCTGCGACAATCATTACAAGAATCTTTAAGAGCGTTACATATCGTAACGTGTCTTCATCTTGTTTTTGATTATTCGCCACGTTCTTAGACTTGAATGAATTGAGGTTTATAGCTAAATTGTTCAGTTTTGCAAACAAATCGTTCAGTTCTGTGATGGTTTGCTGTTCAGTCCTTCTGGTTTCTATACATTGGGGTTCTCATGGTTACCAGTTTAAACCCTGAAATCTAAACCCAGTGTGTTTACTAGCACACACACACACACACCCTTAGTTATAAGACACTTTGATCACAGGCTAGTCTAAGCTATGTCAGTAACTCAAAAACATCAAAAATGGAAATTTGATTAAAAAAAAAAAAAAAAAACAGAACATAAAATGTAAATTATTGTTTTTGTTTAGGAAAAAATTACTCTGTTCTGAGTGTGTATTGCCTCACCGACTCGAAAAATCTTTTTATTTACTGAATTAATTTTATTTATACATCTGTTGCATGGTACCTATTTAAGGTAGCAAAAAGCTGCAGTTCCTCTATAATCCTGCAGGTGGCACACTCTAAACTATTCACACATTGGCAGGCAGCACAGCATCCTGTGTGGCAGGAGACACTTATTTAATATGTTTGTCTGAAATTGTAACAACAACAAAAAAAAGGATTAATATGGGATGTTTATAAAATTGCAAAACTAAGCAAATCGGCAGCGAAGTATCGTGATAACACGGTATCACCTGGTCCCTGGTGATTCCCTACACTACTAGCTAGTATTAGTATTTGGGACACGCACATATCGGTACTATCATTAGGTTTTTTTCTGTTGATGTTTGGTTTAATTCCATGGAACAAATTTCATGCAGCTAGATTTTCTACAAATTTGAAACAATTAGTAGATTGCACCAACTGCTCATAAATATAAAAGTAGGATAAGCAGCGATACTTTTGCAAAAAATGAAGAAAAAGACAAAGCGGTTTTGCGTTTTCTTCAAAGACAGCCATCTATTTTTTAAGGAATTCATCATTTGCCGAGAATTGGACATTTGAAAATTGACTGAGCTATTTCCGAAAATTCTAAACATAACATAATCGATTAAATAACACAGCTGTACGCATCAGTGCTCAAAACTAAATCACTATTCATGTAATAAAAAGTTATGCTTGAGTTACACACACTTGAGTTGAATTAGAAAAAAAAGAAAGAGAGAAAATCAAACTGAATGCTGGCAGCTGATTGGCCTGGTTTACGAAGTCCTCAAAAACCAGGCCTGAGTCCTGTGTTAGTTTGTCCTCTGTACTCTCTCTCGCCGAGTGTGTTACGAGTGTAATTGTGTTTCTAACCGTAACCCCGGGAGCTTTTACACTCGCTGTGTGGGCTGTTAGCTGTAAAAGCTCTGTGTTACAATCCCGATAAAGATAAATCCGATCCAGATCTGATAAAAAAAAACCCAAACAAAACGAACAAGTTGGCAGACAAGTGTGTGTTCAGGTCCTCACTTCGTCACATTTGACGTCTGTTTTGCTGGCGTGGGCCGCAGAGTGTTTTGTTTCCTGTTTTGTGTTGTAAGCTTTTTGTTGTTTTTGTTTTTCAGTGCCTGCACAGAATTGTTTTATAGGAGGTGTGTGTGTGTGTGTGTGTGTGTGAGAGATACACAGACAAACATTCCTGGTGACCTGATGCCAATCAGGCTTCCCCAAAAGAGGGTTAAGGGGTGTATTTGCACGGTCATGTCTGACACACACACACTTGAAGTGAAGAGGTTTGGCTTGTGTTTTCGTCCTGCTACTGATCTCACACACAGCCGTGAGCTCAGTGTGTGCGCTGAGGGTCTCATTAAACGGGGAACAGTGGCGGCTTTGAGTCTGAACTTGAGTCAAAGCAACACACACACACACACACACACACACACACCACTAATGGCCAGGTTAGTTTATTGACTGTCATCTTACCGAGAGACAGATGAGGGGCAACTACTAATAGAGAGACTGAAAGATGGACAGATGGAGAGAGGGAGAGAGAGAGAATGCGTTATGAAGATGAAGACGGATTAAAAGAACGAGAAAAACAAAGATTAAGAGATAAATGAGAGAGAGAGAGAGAGGCATGAGAGAGACATGATGCATGAAAATGAAAGTAAAAGTGGGAACATCAGTAAAGGAGAACGGAGAGATGAAAGAGGGCGTGAAAGAGTAAGAAGAAGAACATCTGGAAGGAAACTTTTCAAACGTTCTTTCATCTTTTCTAACAGTTACTTGTATCTAAAAGTTCTTCTTCAGTTCTCTTTGACTCGTACGAAACTCTTGAGGGAACATCGAGACCTTTAGAGAACCTAGAAAAGGTTAAAGGTGTGTGTGTGCACGGCACAGGGATGCGGTCGCTTCCTCTTCAGGGTTTTGGGCTCCACCATCACCACGCCGCAGTGTCCTCCTTTACCCCCGTGCCAAACAGGGCAGTGCCAAGAGGGGTGAGATTCTGGGTTAGAAGTGTTGGCTCTGCAAGCAGCACACACACACACACACACACACACAGACTCCGAGCAGATGGAGATCTGTGGCTCCAGGCCTGGTTACAGGCGCTGCAGCTGCTACAGTGCTGTGAGCACAAAAATCTCATCTGCACTCATTCACTATTTACACCACGGACCCGCAAACCCGACCCGCGCCGCCTGTCGCCCCAGAACACGCCCACAGGGTGGAGTCATGACGATGCCACACCTCCTTTAGTGCGGTTCACAGAGACCTTTCTCTCTGTTACACTTTTGTCTCCAGTGAGAAGAACATGGTCTCTGTTAGTTCCAGGGAAGAGGGCGTGGCTTCTCTATCTATCAGTCTCGGTGAAGGTGTGGCCTGTGTACCTATCCGTTTCAGTGAAGGAGGCGTGGCTTCTCTATCTATCAGTCTCGGTGAAGGTGTGGCCTGTGTACCTGTCCGTCTCAGTGAAGGAGGCGTGGCTTCTCTATCTATCAGTCTCGGTGAAGGTGTGGCCTGTGTACCTGTCCGTCTCAGTGAAGGAGGCGTGGCCTCTGAGAGACTGTCTCAGGGATGGAGGCGTGGCTTCTGTACCTGTCAGTCTTGGTGATGGAGGCGTGGCTTCTGTACCTGTCAGTCTCGGTGAAGGGGGCGTGGCTTCTGTACCTGTCAGTCTCGGTGAAGGGGGCGTGGCTTCTGTACCTGTCAGTCACGGTGAAGGGGGCGTGGCTTCTGTACCTGTCAGTCTCGGTGAAGGGGGCGTGGCTTGCATACTTATACTTTCTGTATCTGTCAATCTCGTTTAAGGAGGTGTGGTCTTTGTCACTGTCAGTCTCCTTCTCTGAGAAGGAGGCGTGGCCTGTGTGCCGAATATGTGGCTTCGCTATTACAGTCCTGGTGTGAAGGACGCGTGGCTTAATTACCTGTCACTCTCAGTAGAAGAGGTGTGACCTGTTGTCAGTCTTAGTGAAGGGGGTGTGGCTTCTTGTGGCTTGTGTAAGGACGCGTGGTCTTAGTGCCTGTCAGTTGTGTAATACTGCAGTTCCAGGGTGTTTCCTGCCCTTGTTACCCCTCTGCCCCTTACACCCTGTTGTTCAGGAGGAGGTTATACACACACACACATTGTTTTTTAAAGTGTGTCCTGTTCGATTGAGTGAATGTGAAGGTTTGAGTGATCTGTGGGCCGCACTGCTGCAGTGTGTGTTCCTCTGTAACGAGCAGCACAGCGACGTCTCGCCTGGTTTTCTTCGAGTCTGATCGTCCAGGACGCGTCACGTTCAACAGGTGTGTGACTCTGCAGCTCCGACGCTAACGAAGCTAACACTCGATAAAACTGTTTACGTTTTTGTGTGGTGCTGGAGGTGGAGGAGGTTCAGGTTTTTTTTGTTGAGAGGAAACGGTGTGGTTTCGGTCGGGCGCGTGTGCTGCAGTGCAGAGGAAACGTCTCCTAACTCGGGCACCTCCAGTCAGCTTGTTATCTGGGTCGTCGAGGAAACACATGACCTACCCCAAGAGAGAGAGAGAGTGTGTGTGTGTGTGTGTGTGTGAGTGAGAGAGAGAGCGTGATGAGCCTGTGTTTAACAATGCGAGCTCTGTCGCTTTATTCTGTCCATCCCGTGGTCTTCACTCTTCCTCAGGACTGCGGGAGCGCTACACTTTAGGGTTTAACTTGTGTACTAACATGAACACACTGTGTGTGTGTGTGTGTGTGTGTGTGTGTGTGTGTGTGTGTGTGTGTGTGAGAGAGAGAGATCAACAAACGGGGACATGGAGACAAGACAGATATAGAGACAGACTGGCAGAGACAGAGAGAACTAGAGATAACTAGAGAGGGAGACAACAGACAGACAAATGAACAGAGAGATCTTGTCTGTGAGAGACAAAAAAAGACAAATAGCGAGACAGAGAGACAGCAACAGACAAAAGACAAATAGAGAGACAGACAGCAACAGACAACGGACAGAAACGAGGCGAGTGACAGGGAGACGGACAAACAAGGAGAGAGACAGAGACACAAGTGGAGACACACGAGGAGAGAGAGACAGAGACACGAGGAGAGAGAGACAGAGACACGATGGGAGAGAGACACAGAGACACGATGGGAGAGAGACACAGAGACACGATGGGAGAGAGACACAGAGACACGATGGGAGAGAGACACAGAGACACGAGGAGAGAGACGGACCGACAAGGAGAGAGACGGAGAGACAGACAAACCAGAGAGACAGAGAGACGGACAGAAACAAAGAAAGAGACGAACAAAAATGAGGAGCCACACAGAGAGAGAGAGACAGACAATGAGAAACTGAAATAGACAAAGAGAGACTAAAATGGACAGAAAGAGACAGATCAACAAACAGACAAAGAAGGAGAGTGTGAACGACATAAACTGCAGATATGAGAGACAGACAGAGGAAGAGAGAGAGTCAAAGTGTCAGATACAAAACGGGGACAGAGACAGGGGCTCAGTATGCCCATCTATCCCCCCCCCCACACACACACACACACACGCGCACACACACACTCGCACAAATCGAAGTGCGTTGGGGTTTCAGCCGGGAGGAAGTAGCAGGTCTCAGTCAGGAAGTCCCGACTGCAGCGCAGGATGCTCAGCGCGCGCGTCGCTCTCAGATTAGCAACGTTCTTTTTTTCAAATGTCATTTTAATGCGTCTGTGAGACAGAGACCCAGACACCGTCCTCACCCCTCTCTGAGAGACGATCCTAGCGCTCCGTGACGGGTCTCGTCGATTGGTCCATGAGTGCTTCTGTTTATCTTCCTGTCTGCTTAAGTACAGCTCTTTTCTTTTTATCCAGAATGCTCCGGTTCTGATACAGACAGACAGACAGATCCGGATGCTAAGGTCCTCACCAGACTCCAGTCTGTCTTTCTGGCATTTGCAGTTCGTTCCCCAAAGACTCGAGAGAACGTTCTGGTCTGAGCGCGGATCTGGAGCACGTATTCTCGTCGTTAGACCTCAGAAGCCGCTCCTGTCCTGTTTATTTACTTTCAAATGGAGGACGTGGGTTGTGATGAAGACGTGCGAGAGTGTTTGTTTTCACCGCACACCTTGTCCTCGTCTCCACAGAGACAGCTGTCTTAGGTGTAATGGTGACCTTGGCCTTGTTAACCCGGTAATTAAGACAATAGTTAACAAGAGTCAGTTAGGGCTCACGATTAGACGCTAGGGAGGAGAAGGATGTGGAGAGGGAGAGACCGCTAGATAAACGGGAGAGGGAAAGAGAGAGACAGAAGAGAGAGACACAGCTGGATGGAGAGACCGAGAAGAGAGACAGCTGGAGAGAGAACCACAGAAGAGAGACAGCTAGAAATACGGGACTCCAACTGTATATGGAGTGGGAGAACTGGAAGAGAGACAGCTGGAGAGAGAGACAGAAAAAAGACAACCAGCTGGAGGAAAAAAAAGACAGAGGAAAGAGAGACAGCTGGAGAGAGATGGAGAGGTGATGTGGAGAGGAAAAACAGGGAAGGGAGACGGCTAAAAAGAGAGAAGGACAGAAAAAAGGAGGGACTGGAGAAAAAGAGACACACAGACAGGGAGAGAGACCGCTGGGAGAAGGTGTGAGCCGTGTCTCAGCAGAACCTGTACTTGCTCCAGGAGGACGTCTGAATGGAGATTGCGAGTGTGTGATCTACGCCAGGATGTGTTTCATCCGGATCCGAGTGTCGTTACTTCTGCATTGTGTGCGATTGCGTGCGAGTGCTCACTCTTAAAAGTGTGAAATGACAGAGAGAGAGAGAGAGGAAGAAAGACACAGAGGTGGAGAGAAAGAAACGGAGATGTAAAGGCACAAAGAGAATGATGGTGTGTGTGAGTGTGTGTGAGAGAGAGGGGATCCACTCCAGTTATACATCAGTATTCAATCCCTCAGCACGAGGAGAATCTCTCCGTCAGAGTTCACCCTCAGCACAAAAAAAAGCATTGTCTATCACCATAGCAACAGTAACATGGCAACCAAAACAATGGCAATCAATACAGAATACCCACAATACATTGCGTGATATTAGAGTCAAATGGAGGTGTATAAAGAGCACCCACAATGCAATAGTATATGAGCGTCGTCGTCCGACCCCGCCCCAGTCCTGACCCGGTGTAGTTTCTGGTTGATTGGCCCCGGACCAGCTCGGCATTGTTCTCACGCAGGCGCGTCACACGGATCCACTTACACTCTGACGCCCTGCCTCGCCTCCGCTCCACTCGGAGCACATGAGGCAGTACAGCTGTGCTCTCTGTACCGCTCAGAATCCTCATCTTCCACTTCACCATCATCTTCATCACCATCATAATTACAGTCATCACCATAATCATGATCACCATCATCATAGTTAGTCATCATCACCGTCATCATAATGATTATCATTACCATTATCAGTCATCACCATAACCATTACCATCCTCACGATCATCACCATCTCCATAATCAACATTACCATCATCACTACCATCACATCATCATTAACATCACCACCATCACCGTCGTCATAATGATTATCATCTTCATTATCATCACAGTCATTACATCGCCATAATCAACATTACCATCATCACTACCATCAC
>JAQQZT010000040.1:2885301-2898290 GCA_030068275.1 Clarias platycephalus
CCATTTTTATCAAGGGTGCCAATAATTCTGAGTTTTGAGCATGTTTAATGTTATTGCTATTTTAATTCAGGACGTCAGCGTCAGAATGTCTCAGACTGATTAACAGACACATCTGTACAGCTGTGTGAATCAGACCTCCTGTATCAGACGCATCACAGACGGTGCTAATGTTCAGTATTAGCAGAAAACAGCCCCAAGTGGGCGCTAGAGGGCAGAAATCTATCTGCTAAATGTATATAGAAGCGCGTATGGATTTATTCAAGCGTTATATTTAATTTCAACTAGAACCTGAGACGTTCCTGCACTGACTAGATTGCGGAATCAAATGAAACATGATTCAGTTTATGATTTGATTCATTAAATTAGTTCTGTATAGTTGCATTTAATTGAATTAATGTGATTCACTTGTTCCATGGTTTTGATTTATGATTCAGCTTATACGATTCCATTTATTTGATTCTATATGATTCAGTTTGCATGATTCAATTCATAATTCTATTTTAGTTTATCTGATTAAAGTGATACAGATTCACACATTAAAGAACAGAAACTGAATCGTACTGAATGATTCAGTGGATATAATTCAGTTTGCTTGATTTAGTTTGTATAACTAAAGTGATTGCATATGATTCAGTTTAAATGATGAAATTTATATAATTCAATACAATTCAGTTTTATATTATTTCAGTTGATGATTTGATCTATTTAATTCTCTGTCAATTTTATTTATGTGATGTGATTCACTTTACACGATTCAATTATTTGATTCAGATTCTATTGTTTAATGTATGGCTCAGTATGATTCAGTGTATAAAATTCAGTTTATGATTTTTGGTTGTCCAACCGAAGTAATGGAGCATGATTCAGTTCACATGATTTTAAAATGATTCTGTATGATTCAATTTTGTATCATTTTATTCAATTGATTCACTCATGATTCAGTTAAGTTTAGTTTATGATTCAGCTTATATGAGTCCATTTATTTGATTCCATATGATTTAGTTTATCTGATTCAAGTGATTCAGTTTATATTGTGGATCAGTTTGATTCAGTGTATAAAATTCAGCTGCATGATTTGTTTGTCCAACTGAAGTGTGATTCAACATGTTTCAGTTTATATGATTTAAGTGATTCGGTATGATTCAGTGTAAGTCTTTATAAGATTCAGTACAATTCAGTTTGTGTGATTTTGATTTATGACTAAGTTTAAATGATTTAGTATCTATAGCCAGGTATTGTTTGGCCTGGAGCCTAAATTGCTTCATCGTCAATATTTCTTCTGTCCAGTGTTTGAAAGGTCTTTTTGATAATATATCGGGGCACACAGTATAACTCCTAGTTCGTGTGTGTGTGTGTATCAGGCTCGGGCACACTGTGTGCCAGCTGGCAGTGCCTGGAGGAGCCCCGCGGTCCCGCCCCGAGCCTGGCTGTGCAGTTTGTGGGGACGGGAGCGTCTCTGTCGGGTCTGGACATGGAGCTGGTGGCCGGCCGATACCGCATGTCCCTGCTCAAGAAGAGATTTGCCACCGGTGAGAGACAAACACACACGCATTCAAAACCTGATTTCAAATTTTATTCCCTTAAACACAATTTACATCAAGTCCCAAAGGTTATTCGTTAGCTCGGTTCTGATTGGTCAGAAGGAGTTAATTAATTTTCTGTTACATCACCTCTGATCCTCATGGCTTTATATTCATGCACTCGTAGCAAAGAAAATCAAAAAACTTCTGGTAGAGAAAATGGATTTATGTAGCGTTTACATAAAAGGAGTCTCCAGTGTCAGTGATCTGTAAAAGTAAAGTAAAACTCCAGGTTCGGACAGATGTGGTTCGCGTTAACATGAGCTTAAATTTTTTTTTTTATTAAATTAGTTTAATTACATTATTCCCCCCCCCAATAAATCTATAGTTAAAATTTATTTGCTAAAGATATAAAGGACTTGCATGAGTAAAACGTTCATGTGCAACATTAAGATTTCTGCTGTTGTAGAGAGAAAAAAAATAATGTGACTGATTAACAATGTTACAGGATCTATTTCAAGTATTTTGTAGAAAATGGTATAAATCTAACAAGCAAAAGGGTGTACAAACTTTTTTAAAATGCAGTGTGGAGTTAACACACATTAAGTTATTAAGTGTTATTGATGTCAGTACAATTCAGTTGTGTGTGTGTGTTTCCCCCCCCTCAGGGAAGTACATGGCCGGCTGCTTGTTGTAGGCGTTGCGTTCCTGTTCGTTTGTTTTTCTACCTGCTGGACATGAAGTTTTTTGCACTTTTCTGATTAAAGCCCAAGTTCCGGGTGTTTTCTGAGGACTGAACACACAGTAAGAGACACGGGAGCTGGACGTTACCCATGATGCACTGCTGTGTGTGAACACACATGATCCCTGAGGCGCTCGGACAGACGCTTCAGCTGATTTTCATTTTTTTTCCTTCGGAGTGAAAATCAAACGCTCTTGTTTTTTGTGAGACTATTATAATAATAACTATAATAATAACTTTATTATTCCAACTTTGTAAAAATTGACTTGTTTGTGTGGATTATATATATATAAAAAAAAAAATGTGAGCCGTAATGGTTACGTGGTGTACACCAATTTATTACACTTTTTTTTTTTTTTTTTTAAACCAGTACAAAATACAACTGAAGTAAGATTTCTTTTTTTTTTTTTCTTTTCTTTTGTTGTTGTTACAGACTGGAGTCCGTTCTCAGTCTAGGTAAGAATATTCAAGAACATTTTTCATTTTCCTCCTTAAAATATAATGAAGAATCATATCTACTCCCATAAAAATAAAAAATAATCCATCTAAAACAGCAATACAAAAAAAAAAAAAAAAATACATTTTACCAAGTTACACAATTTCCTTGAACACACTAACGCGCGAAAAAAACGCTCATAAACGGACGGTAAAAGACCGAGAGGAGGAGAAAAGGCCACAGAGAGGACGAGTCACATGCCGATGTGAGAGAAGGAAAGAAAAAGAAAGCAAAACGTTAAGTTAAAGTTATGGGAGATGGAAAGGAAAAAAAATAAAATATATAAAAATCGTACTGCATCTGTAAACACAGAGAGAGAGAGAGAGAGAGAGAGAGAGACACGAGTGACAGACCGGGAGGATTTCTAAAAGCCTAGGAATTATTATTATTATTTTTTTTACTTTAAAATCAAGTAAAGAGTTTTAACGGGATATTAAACAGGGCACTTTTATATAAATAGATACGTTTTCATACGACGAGAAGAAAAATCCAGCACCAAGGCGACATATAATGTGCGTGAGTGTGTGTGCATATTTCAGTTTAAGGGTAAAAGAAAAATATTTTTCTAAAACAGCTTAAAAAAAAACTCGTACAATAATTATTTAATTAAAACTTTTAAGCCTCCTATGTGGCCTGTGCAACAAAAAAAAAGTTTTTAAAAAGAAACAATAGTAGCTGTGTGTGTGTGTGGGAGCGCATGATTTCTAAGGCCAACAGTTTCAACACAAGATTGTGTTAATTAATCATCAGCCTTGGTTGATTTTCCTCCACGCTATCGCACCACAGGCACTATGAGGATTTGGTCCGGGGGTCGGTGATCTTTACCTTCTTTTACCAAAATCACCCTTAATTGAGGAAACGCCACTGTACAATACTGGTAAAATAAAAAAATAATAATTTTTAAAAATCAAGGCTCGACGTGATGCAGCGTAGCGTGAGCGCGGTGTTAGTCGCTAACCGTAAAGCTGACAAGTTTACACACGGATAAAAAAAAAGGAACAGCTCTTGGATTGTTAGGTTAAAAAAAAAACAGCGCAGCATAGAAACAGTTGAGGTATCGACGGCGCGTCTCGAACACACAGGGTGCTGTGTGTGCGCGTGCGCACACGTTTTCTTGATAATGAATTTATTTAATTTTTTTTACCTCACTTCATCCAAAGGTGCTCGAGAGACGATCCGGTTGTATGCGTACTGTGACACGGGACAGGCACAGTGTGTGTGCGCGCGCGCGTGCTCGAGGGGTTTCTAAGGCACTGAGAGGACACCATGGCACAAAAAAAATAATAATAATAATAAAAACAGACAACACACCACTTACAGAGGCACGGAGAAGAAGAAGATCCTCAAGCACAAACTATAAAAAGCTTCTAGACTGCATTAGTTCCTCACAAACCCAAAGAATCCGGCCAGCGTTATATATTGACTCACACTATGGCGGATTCTCATACGTTTGCTCATTTTAGATATTTAGATATATGCACACATTCTTTCACACACACTGCACGGGTTCAGATCTCCTGCAGAGTGTGGTTAATCTCGATTCTCTCCCTCTTCACGGCCGGCTCGCACGCCCCCCGGGACACGTCTGCGTCACTCCCCAGGTCACTCATGTCGTCTGAGAAGGATGGATCTAATGAGAGAGAGAGAGAATGTGAGTGTGTGAGTGAGTACGTTTTAGTACGTTGTAGCAGATCATGATAAGCCGAGCTCGTACCTTTCTCCATGAGGGACGGCATCATCGAGCTGAGGTCACTGAACTGCGGGGCGAAAAAAATAATAAACACACGCTTGTAAGAGTAAGGAAGGAGAGAGAGTGTTAGTGTGTGTGTGTGTGTGTGTGTGTGTGAGAGAGTGTGCGCGAGTGTAGACGGACCTCTCCCATGACGGCGATGGGGGTTTCTCCGGTTGCCTGGGCGACGCGGTGCTCCACCAGGTAGAACATGTACTCGTCGTAGAGCAGACGGATCAGGTGGAAAGAGCCGAAACTTGCCGCGCTGCGCAGGGTCAGGTCTCTGATCACCATGGAGCTTCGCCACACACACACAATTTTATATATATATATACACACACATACACGATAATATTTTATATATATATATAAAAAATATTATCATGTAAACAATAGCTTCGTCACTCTGTCACATTTACATTAATGAAAAAAATCCAAAACACATCGAAAAATGCAGTCGAGCTATTTTGTGTTGGACCAAAAAACAAAAAAAAAATTATTAAAAAATGTTCAAAAAAAAAAAAAAAAGGGCAGGGCACCCTAGAAGTACAAAAGATTTTGCGCATTGCTGCACCTGGCGGCCTTTCTTTCTCGGATTAGCCGCCATTTTTAAATATTCTCAGCTTTTTCCTGGTGTCTGTGGGCGTGGCTAAACGTAAGACGCAATAACCAGCGAGTGGTGCTTAAAAAAATAAAAGTATGAAAGAAATCTTTTACCTTACGGAAACTTAAAATTTTCAGTTTAATTTGAAAATATTCTATAAAATAGTTTACAAACAAAATGATTGTTAAATGAGGTGTGTGTGTGTGTGTGTGAGACTATTTTGCTAAACTAAACTCGCGTCCAGGCACCAAATCCTGCTGTTCAATTACAAATCACGCCAAGTGTGTGTGTGAGTTCGTACCTGTAGAAGGACCACTTGAGGAGGAACTGGCGTGCGGCGCGCGGGAAGCTGGGACTGCCCTCGTGCGGTTTCAGCACCTGACTCACCACGCTGTCCAGCCACGCGGCCCACTGGTCCAGAGAGCTCTGCTGCTGCAGCATCATCTTAAAATCCCGCTCCAGACTCTGCACCACGCTCTCGTCACACTGACACACCCACGATGCCTGCTCCTGCACACACAACGATCAGCACGTTAGCTCTACGTTCCATCTTGTAAGCCTTTGAGAAAGACAGGTGTGTGTGTGTGTGTGTATCAGGGTTTGAGAGTCGGACCTGCACGTTGGCGAAGTCGACACGGTTGAGGTCGCTGAGCATCTGGTTGATCTGTGACGTGTTCTGCAGCACGGCCCGGGCCGCCTGCGCCAGGTGGTTCAGAGAGGTGTACCTGCGCAGCGTCTGCGCGAACGCACTCACCACGGCAGCCTGAGGGGAAGGAAAATAAATAAAATTTAATTAAATGCCCGCGGTGAACATCGGATGGCGATGGCGGACCGAACAGATGATACGTAGTGGAATTAAACCGAGGCGAGACCTTGGTGCGGACGATCTCCTGGGGGAAGTTACTCATCGCTGAGGTCAACCAGCCCTCGAGGCTCTTAGCAAAGTTCCTGATCGCCTGAGTGAGAGTACCTGTGTGTACACACACACACACACACATACAGTTCGTTAAACAATACTGCTGTACAGGCTTAAGAAAGTGTCTTGTCAAAAAAAATCTCCTTTATCCTCATTCGCCAGTTTGAAACCCAGCATGCAGCATGTGTTTCAGAAACAAAACTAAATTATCAAAACAATTAATAAATAAAATCACTACTATTATAGAAATAATCCTTTTTTTTCCTTCTTTTCACGTTCTTATATCCAGATTCTAATTTCTAAAAATTCACATTTATAAAAAGCTTATACAGGTAGTCCCCGACTTACAAACATTTGAGTTACGAATTACCGCAGATAAGAACAGACCTCGGTTCTAAATCTAGTTCAATCGTGGAAGTAGCTCATGTATATTGTAACAAAAAACACACACACAAAAAAAAAAACTGTATTGGTTCACAGTCCAATACAGTGGAAAACATGGCATCCGGGATTCCCCTCACGATTTAAAACCACAAAGACAACACTGTTACATTTGATGTGTACGATTCATTTCCTAAGGTGCAGTTACGGTTTTTGGCCACATGATGGCAGTGTGGGGAAAGGTCAGATTTAGTCAAGTGGATTGATAGAGTATGCGTTACATTGTATATTCGGGTCAAAGGTCCATAAGACTCACGTTGTCGGACTTAAGAACAAATCAGACTTACGAACGTGCTCCCGGAACTCGTTCGTAAGTCGGGGAATACCTGTATTCTGGATTGACTTTTTTAACATGAAAACTTTTTATTCTTAAAAATTATTATTTTGCAGTCAATATGCTTTGTAAGTAAATGTAAACTGTGCTATAAATAAGTATCTGTCTTATAACTTAAGGAGAGTCATGTCAAGGTATCATGTGGTGTGGTGTGTGTGCGCGCGAGCGAGATGGTGCGGTACTGACTGGGAACAGGCCGCAAAACGTCGGGGATGAGGATCTCCACCAGGGCCTGGTACAGGATGTGATCGCAGCTCCTCATCCACTGCTTCACCGGCTCGAACTTGCACAGCGCGATCAGCTTGTCCCTCGGGACCACGCCTTCGATCTCCTCATCACTGCACACACACACACACACACACTAGTTATAACACTTTATATGTTCTCACTGTCTTTATTATAAATGTGATGGAGATCCTCGAACGTGGCGAAGAAAGAAAAAAAAAAAAAAATCACGTTTTTTAAATGAGCTTCAGGTGAATTCAGATTTTTCAGTTTTTTAGCTGGATTCGTTGCGATTCTCCATCAGCACTAGTGTAATAATAGCTGACCTGTGAACTTTAATATTCAATTGGTTGTTTTTTAATTTTTTTATTTTTAAGTAAGAGGTTTTGC
The DNA here is from genome assembly GCA_030068275.1 of Clarias platycephalus. Lineage (NCBI taxonomy): Eukaryota > Metazoa > Chordata > Actinopteri > Siluriformes > Clariidae > Clarias > Clarias platycephalus. The sequence continues at coordinate 2,892,699 of JAQQZT010000040.1, forward strand.
AGCACTCAGACAGAGGTTCGGCTATTATCACAAGATTATAGCTTTTTTGTTTCATTAATAGTTTTATTAAAATAAACTCTTCAAGGCCTTTTATTTATTATCTCATGATTAACTTTTTTTTTTTTTTTTTTACTTTTTCATTAAAGAAAATGGCCATTGAAAGGAATTACTGGGAGTTTTTACTTTTATAACTGCATTCTGTAATTCTGCACAATCAAAAGACCCATTTTACCCTTAAACACCCTTCGTATAATCCCAAGATATTGACTCATAACATTAAGATTCTGACTTCTCAAAATCTGGACTCATTTCCCAAAACAAGTCAAAATTCTGACTATTTTGACTTAAAATTCAAACCTGATTAAAACTTCCTGACATTTCCAGGACTCCCGCTGTCTTTGGCATCAATAACTACCAGTGTATGTCGAAGATCACCTTTATTAATTTATTAATATTACTCCAAACCAAATGAATTTTTTCTCCAATTGTTGGCACAAAATCTCAGCGTGTAAAGGTTTAGCCCGGTTCAAAAATAAACATGACGCGCGCGAACAGAGATCAGAACATGCTAGTGGATAATACAAGCGTCTGCTGATAAGGAGAGAACTCGGGTGAACAGACAGCAGGGACTAAGGGGCCTCCTGTCTAGTTTTGGCACCACGCGTGTGCAGTGATCTTATTTAAGAACCGCAGAAATGTAGAGCTGTGATAACGGCGTGTGCGGGGGGTCGGACCTGCTGGGGATGATGGGGGTGTTGCCGTCACTAGATGGCAGTGCTGAATACCAGAAGGTCTGCCACAGCTTCTCGATGAAGTGAAACTGCAGATTCATCACCACGTCGAGAGTGGCCTGAGCAACAGAGAGAGAGAGAGAGAGAGAGACTAATTAAATAATTGAATAATCACAAAATCTATTATTGCAGCATTGTTCAAATCTCAATTCTGATTAGTCACAAGGTGTTGACCGTTCTAACAGCAGCTCTGTCAGAAGCGTGGATTTATACTGCTCTCCTGCTGGCATGTTATCGTTTCCATAGTAACGGCTCACTTACACTTGTCAAGCAGAGTCTCCTCATAATAAAAAGTTCAAAAACTCTGGACTTGTGTACTGACCGCCATCACTGATACGGTAAAGTTTTCTGTTTATTTAAGGGAGTCACTTAGTGTCACTGCGTTTTTTCATCTTCAAGAGAGAGATTCAGGAAAATTTTATTTTTAAAAGGATGGTGGGGAACGTTGGACTGTTTATAGCTGCTCTAATGTTAGTGATACCAGGAATGTTTCACAACACGGATTGTAACCATTATATTGATAATGGATGAATTATTGCCAATTAATGCCGCATTTACTCAGTAGCGATTATTCAGCTATCAGCTATTAAAAAAAACTCAAGGTTGTTCTGTGCACATGGTAACAAATAAAGATGAATACTTCACAAAAACAAACAAACAAAACAAAAAAAATAAGTCTTTTAATGAATTTTCCTGATGAAACCAACTCTAATGCCAAGTACAAGCAAAGTAGCAGCAATAAACTATAAAACTATGAAATAAATCTTAAAGATGGTGGATGGCAAGTATGTGTGTTAAGTTGAAATGTTAAAACTGTCTGGGATGAAGGACCCACACCTGAGGAGAACATGGCGCACATACACGCGTGAGCTGAAAGAACGCAGTGCAGAGCGCAACAGCGTGAGGGAGAGAATGTGTGTAAAGCGCTGAAAAGCTGTGTGTGTGCCTCACTTAAAAAAAGGGCTCATTGACGAGAGCTGGAAATAAATACCTGACTCGCAGCAACACACACTCACTAATCATCCACGTTCTCTTCAGGTGTGCGCGCGAGTGCGTCTCCTCTCCCACTAAAGCAGTGCTTGGCCCCGCCCCTCACTCAAAATCTTTCCCTCCGATCCTAGCGTCTGTTTTGCTCGAGCACAATTTAAGGCGGTGGGCGGAGACTAATTCGATTATAGATTCTGGTTGATCGATTTGGTTATTTATTGCACCCTTAGTAACTATTAACGAATATAAAGTATGACATATTAAGACACGTAATTGATTAAAACTAAATCACATTATTTGGTAAATTGTTGAGATCTAAGAGGAATAAAAACTTTTGGATGTATCGTTATACGGTAATAATCACCACACCCTAAATGTTAATCAATTTCCTGTAAAAGCAGGCTGGAAGTATGTTGTTTTTGGGTTCTGAATTGTGTGTGTGTGTGTGTGTGTGTGTGTTTTTAATGTCTTTGACTACCATATTTTTTCACCCTTCCTGTTTCTATTTCTTTGGAACACTCCAACTACACACACTTGTGCCCAGAACAACAACAAACCAAATGCGGATCAACCCTCGGCAAATACAAAAAATAATAAGGAAAAAAAAAAAGAAAAAAAGAAACTTTAGCATTCACAACAAGAAGGAAATGAAGCGGTGAGCCAACAAACAGGAATTTAACTGGCTTGTGTGTGTGTGTGTGTGTGTGTGTGTGTTGCACTAAGTTGAGAGATTCTCCTGTGACAGGACACTTGCTCCTACTATATCCAGTTGCCTGGCCCTACGCCCATGCCACCCCCTCCCTTCACACACACACACACACACACACACACATACATACATACACACAATCCTCCCTTCCACCAATCACACAACATGTTTTGGGTGCTCGGCCAGGTTGCCACGGCAACCTTGTTTACCGTCGCCCCAGCAACAGTTCAAACACTGTGCTCCAAAACCAAAAAAAAAAAAAAAAGCAGAGGAAAATTCCCCCCTGACTCGACAAACAATCACGGCATGGTTGTAAAAAATTTGTGTTTGGGAGTCGGATGTCCCAAAAAAAAAAAAAAAATGCAGAGTCTGACTCACACCTCTCTCTCTCTCTCTCGGTGTGTGTGTGTGTGTGTGTGTGTGTGTGGTATGTGCGCATGTGACAACACAGAAATAAACAAGCTGGATTAGTAACGCCCAAAATCCTCAACTGAGCTCAATACCTTACGACTGTTAGAGCTGATAAAGTTTGAGGATCTTAAAAAAAATATATTAATAATACATTCAGGTATTTTTTCAAAATATACAAGTATATTTCTTTGATTGTTGAAAGAAAATCTGGAAAAAAACAAACACAAAGATAAGAGATGGGGAGAAATGTGCATGTTTTAATATTTTATTAACGTCCCCAGATTTTGACCCGGTTCTGATGAAAACTGAAAGAAAAAACAAAAAAAAAAGATGGAAAAACTGCAGCATTCATTTACAAACTAAAGCGTTTAAAGGTTTCTTGTGTGTTTCAGGGTGTGTGTGTTTCAGTTTGTGTGGTGTGCGCGCGCGCATGCGTCTCCGCCTGGCTGAAAGGTTAATTGGCGTGACTGGAAAGGCGCTGAGTGAGGGATGAAAAGCGCTCGGGAACAAAAGGTGCGAGATGAACAGAGAGGACGGACTGGAAGAGAAAAAATTAAACCAGAGTTCTAAGAGCGATGGAACTGTAACGCTATCTCACACCCTCACGTGTATAGGGGCACACATCTCGCGGAGAGACGGAGTGAATGAGTGAAGGACAGGAATACCTCACAGTGGTCCCTGTAGATGCTCTGCAGCTTCTTCACGTCGCTCATGGTGATGCGCTCCGGCAGCGGACAGGAGTCCAGATCGAGGGAGGGGAACGGGGGCAGGGCGTGGGACACGTCTGCAATACACGCGCCAATTTATATTAAAACACTGCTATATACAAAACAGAGACACATACACACCCGGTTATGTGAAAACAAAAAAAACTGCTTAAAGTTAGTCAGAAGTGGAAGGTAAGCAAGTATGTGTAACTTGTTATTGTACTTAAGTACATATTTCTCTGCTTTACTTGAGTAGTTTTAATAGAGGATACTTTTTTACTTTTAATCCACTCAAATGTACAGCAAACATCTCTACTTTTACTTCACTACACATGTCTGAAGTGGTTGGTTAACGCAACGCCATGCAAAGAACTTTCCTTACTTTCCAAACATACGTTTGTTTTTTCTCTCTCTTCAGTTACTGACGCAATCCCCATGATGTTTTGACGTTAAGTAAATTAAATAAACAGTAATGGATTTTATTTCACATTAACGAACTCGAAAGTTTGTCCACGTAAAAATGAGAGTGCCGTGTATTTCAATTGAGAAAAACGACAAGACGAAGCAAAACACTACTAACAAGATATGGAGAAACTCATGAACGCGCGTTTTTAAAAAATGTACAGCGTCATCTGTTGAATTTTGGAATGAACAAAAATTTGAGTTACCGTGAAGTGCGCGGAATGAAGGCATGAGATCGCGTTTATTAAGTAGAAAAAGTAAAAAAAAAAAAAAAAATCTATACTTTTTGTACAGCACCATCTGCTGAATTTTGAGATGAACTAATGATTTGTTAAAGGTGTTTTCCATTTAATGTTCAAAGTAGCGTAACTTCTTTTTGTAAAGAAACAAAGCCTAAATGTTACTTCAAGGTCGACCAAATACACCTGTGAAAACCCCATTAAAATTTGTTCAGTAGTTTTTTGTTTTTTTTTCCTCAACAATATTTTTATCGATTTTAAACAGGGATATTACAGGGTAGACATGTAATGTTTCAATACAGAATTTAAAACCTCCTTATAAATCCCTATAGCACCCACCCCATCCCTCTCTAACTCCAAGCCAGCTTTACATGTATAAGGAAAGGCTAGACGCCAGACGTAACAAAAAAGGAGAGAAACGAAAAAAGAAACCTGGAGCTGGAAGTTTTTTGGTTTTGCGTACAACAAAAAAAAAAAAAGAAAGGGAAAAGAAAACAAACAAACAAACGATTAAATAAAAAGGGAATCAAACTATAAATGTATATGAAAAAAGCGAAGGAAGGGCCCCCCACACCTGTTGAAATTTTAAGTCTGAATAACAGATTGAGTAGTGGATCTTCTCCAGGGACAAACAGGACATGATATCTCTGAGCCACTGGGCGTGAGTGGGTGACGTGGCATCCTTCCACTTGAATAAAAGAGAGCGCCTGGCCAGGAGTGTCGCAAAAGATATTAAACACTGTTTAGCTGGAGTTAGACGCTTGTCATACTCTCCAGTGATACCAAAAAGTGTTCAGTAGTTTTTACGTGAAACAAACAAAAACTCCAATCAACATCCTGTGTGTGTTTTTCTCTCTCTTGCGCTGCGGAGTGTGTGTTGTGTGTGCGCGCGCGTAATTTGACACCGTCAAATTAAAGGCGAGAGAGAGAACCGGCACGGTGTCAAATTACACGTGCGTGCGCGCGCACGCACGCACACACACACAGTAAAGGCAAGAGAGAGAGAGAGAGAGAGAGAGAGAGAGAGTGTGAGTGAGTGAGTGAGTGAGTGAGTGAGTGAGTGAGTGAGTGAGTGAGTGAGTGAGAACCGGCGCGGTGTCAAAATAACACACTCTGCAGCGCAAGAGAAAGAACACACACACACGTTGATTATACCAGTAACAGACTAGCACCTAAGACCCAGCAGGGGAGATGATTACCCGCAGCGCAAGAGAGAAAAACCGTTGGCTCAGTTGTGATCACGTGACGCTCGGCGTCAAATCAAGAAGCGCATGCGTGATACATGA
>JAQQZT010000040.1:2944735-2959241 GCA_030068275.1 Clarias platycephalus
GAGACTGCCTCTGAGAGCGAGTCGGCAGCGTCCGAGCGAGACTGCCTCTGAGAGCGAGTCGGCAGCGTCCGAGCGAGACTGCCTCTGAGAGCGAGTCGGCAGCGTCCGAGCGAGTCTCTGCGATATAACCTCAGTGTGAGTCTGTATATTTGTAGTATTTGTGTCTGTCTGTAGTATTTTTAAACTGGAACTCATTGAACCCCTCGGGGTGTAATTATGGATTTCCATGAATTATAGGGCGTCGCTAACTATGGATTTAGAAAATGCTGAGCTAAAAAAATGTCTGGGCTAAAAATGAGTAAATTATAGGACTCCGGATAAGTAAACATATTTAATTAGATAATCTCAACTCTTTTTTTTTATTATTATTATTATTTTTTTCATTTTCATTTATCCATATTGATTTTTTATATAAATTAGTAAATTGTGTGTGTGTGTGTGTGTGTGTGTGATCGAGAGGAATTTGCGCTGATGTCACTGCAGCTGCTTGATTCTCTCCTGATGCAGATTTCCCCTATAGTAACCCCGGCACATCATAATACACTCTCTGTGTGTGTGTGTGTGTGAGTGTCTGTGTGGTGTAGCAACATTCGTCAAGGCTGAGCGCTGTAAGTGTGGTGTGAGCCGTTTCAGCCAATCAGGAGGCACAGAGTGTGGGTTTAGCAGAGAAGGAGGGAGGAGCGAAGGGAGGGGCGGGAAGGCAGGATGGGGGCAGTTTGAAATTAATGATGTGTTGGGGCGGTTTGTGAGGCAGGCGGAAGAGATTCATACCGGCATTCTGCTGAAGCGCAGAGCGAGGGAACGGAGGAGATTTTACAAAAGAGAAGAAATTTAGATACATCGCAACAGATCAAAGAGTCAAGAACGATGCAGTGTAAGTCTTTGTTTAAAGATGTGTGTGTTTGAACACGTTGCCTTGTGGATGGTTGGGTGTGACTCATACATTCGTGTGGATCAACAGATCATTGTGTGTGTGTGTGTGTGTGTGTGTGTTTTGTTACAATCCCATTGTGGTGTGTCAGTATGTTGTGTTTTTGGTTTTATTAAATTTTTTGTGTGTATTGAAATAATATGAATGAGCACATCCTGGTTGGACGTGCCATAGAATACAGACCGACTGTGAGGTGTGTGTGTGTGTGTTAAGGGAGCGGCTGTGCTTCCTCATGCAGAGCTCCAGATGGTGGGTTTTAATATGAAGGCTGGAAGCCCACTACTGCACACACACACACACACACACACACACACACACACACACACACACACACACACAACACACACACACATAAATGAGTCCACTCGTTTTAACAGTTCATCCCAGGGTGTTAATCCCCTCTGTTAGTTTTGGTTTTTGGGGTGGGGGTGGATGAGGGGGGGTGGGGGGTTCAGTAAGCAGTGGACACTTGCTATAGGAGTGTCAGGGCGTGTCTTGGTTTCGTTTGCATCCCCACCAGACTCGTACAGTGATGAGTTTTGTTTACATTATAACATTTTTAAAATGCTACCCTTCTAAAAAAAAATGTAATTGTCGGAACATCAGCATCTTCGGGGTTTGACGACCGACTCAAGCAGCCGTGGTGTATCATTTAGAAAGTGTTGCATTCATGCGTCGATTAAAAAAAAAGTAATAATAATAATAATAAATAATAAAGCAACATTTAAAAAATCATTACATTTATTTTTTTGCCCATGAGAAAACAGCGAGTTGTGTGTAAATTTTTACGGTTTCTTCTTTCCGACTTGAAATTTCACACCGTTTTCTTGTCGACTCACGATGTCGAGAGAAACGTGGCCAGTTATTCTTAATGGTTATCCTTATTTATCCTTTGCCATTTTTTTATAGGACTGGTGTATAAAAATGAGTAAACGGTTAACTATAAAGTACGCAGGCGACTTATCGCCATGATTGAGCCAGTTATATGGAATAATTTCTTCCATTTAACTAATCTGCAGATCGGCATTTCTGACAACAGATGCTCGAACAGGTGATTAAATAATTTTAATCTTGATTCATTCTGATGAAAACTTCTCAACTATTTTTGCGTGAAAAAAAAAATTGCGTGAACAGTTGGCGCGATCGAGTAACGTATACGGTAAATGAACATCGCCTTTAAATTGATCGCACATAAACATTGCTTTCCTTCTACGGATATCTAATACTGTTTTATTTATGAGATTTATTTATACTACGAGTCAAACTTGTGGACTTGGACTTTTTCTAGTGAATAAAGTTACAGTACGGTGATGAGACTCTTAGTCGCAGTTTAACATCTGAAACGGTGCAAACGTTTTAAAGCAGGCTGTACGTCCGTGAACGTCGATCCTGGCCGAGGTGGAGCGAGGTCGTCCACTGCGGTCGTTTACGTGAACATTCAGCGAGATTCAGCACAATCGTTCATCGGCACCACTCGCACATTACAGGAACTCAGTGGGGAATTATTGCCACATTCCCTTTACAGTCCATTTGCTTGGGCCATTAATGGAGTTCCTGGGAGGCCAGTGTTTTTAGACGTGAAGCAGCCAGTCCGATCACGGCTCCGGCGTACTGAGAAAACGTTCTACCTCGATGGTGTCCAAGCACTAGTGAAACACTGGGATAAGTGCATTAGTGTAGCCGGAGATTATATAGAGAAATAAAGCGAGACTTTGACTCCGTATATCAAATACTGAGCTACTAATTTGTACTTTTTGTAAATCAGTATTTCTTACAACAGGCGCACAAACATTTAAAAAATTTCACGCAAGTTGTATAAAGAGCAGAAACGTTCTCGTAGCCAGAAACCCCAGGGGGTAGAGTCGCGCTGCTAGCTGGTTTTTCAGGCTTTTTAAAGGATGTCGGGGGCGCCGGGGGGGGGAAACCTCATCAGCTAGAAAAGTCTTGAAACGCAAGTTGTCAGGTTCTCACAAGGTCAGTACAGTTCTCGAATGGAACTTAATTCACTCCGACATGAGCACTAGGAGACGTTCGGACAGCAGGTTGGAGCGCTGCGTTGTAAGGTTTTAACGTACATCTCATGTTTGTGTCCTTATTACGTAAATGGTTATTTAAGCAGGAATACTTGTGTTGCAATAGTTGCAGCGAGGAATTTGGATTTGTGGGCGGAGCTGAAGCATCACGGATCGTTAATCAGTTGGACGCGGCTCATCCAGAATCATTTGTCAACTTTTTTTTTGTTTTTGGTAGATTTGTTTTTGATTTGTTTCTTTTTAAGCTTGTGATTTGTTACCTGACAACAACAGTGTCTCTTTTTTGGTGAGAGGTTGAGCTGAAGTTTCAGCAGCGAGCAGCGTCTGACCAGAGATGTTCTCAAATTCATGCAAAGTAGGTAGGACATGACAAACTGTCAAATCCAAACGAGCGGCTCCTGGGACTGATCGCGCACGCTACGAGGTCCGACACAACTTTAGTTCCTACTGCGATTAGTTCCTGTGTACTTTACAAAAAATAGTAATAATCTTTCATAACCCTGGTTTTGTTTAAGTTTACCGTATACGGCCTGCTGTAAACTGGTGTAGCGACAGAAACGTTTCAGAAAGAAAGCTTGGAGGTAAGGAGCATCAGCGTGGGTGCAGGTCGAATGTCTAACGCAGATGATACGCAATCCGAGTCGATGTTTGTTCTTTCACAAGAGTAAATCCAACAGATTAATATTGCACCATGATTTGGGACTACGGTCGAGATGAATCACACGCGTATCAGCATCGGCAAGAGTTTGTGGATGTGAGTCAAGGCATTAAGATTGTGTGATTTGATCATTGTTGAGGATGTGTGTGTGAGTTCAGAAGTTCATTTGTATTTACGTTTGCTTTCATATGCACGACTACCACAGTAATTTGCACATGCAGAGGTGTGTGGATGAGAGGAAGAACCTAAGGGAGGTGTGTGTGTGTGTGTGTGTGTGTGGTTATGGAAAATCCTATCGCGTGCACAGTTTGGATTCAACGTATGTCAAAGTCCCTCTGCGGTCTAGAGGTAAATGGAAAAACAAACCAGAGCCCCTGTTGGAATCATTATGAGCTCAATCACAAGCCACAAGGGATGTGTGTGTGTCTCAATCACCTTGCTAAGCCTGAATACGTCTCTTTTGGGTACAAGAAGGACCATCATTACTACTCGTCAATAACGTAACCGTAACATCCTCAGAAGCAGGCCGGACGGACGGACGGGGGGGTGGGTTTGACAGGCCTCATGGGAAAGCGGCAGCTGTGCTCTTCAACACTCCGAGACCTCTCAGTCACCGACATGCATCAGGACGCCTGTGATCCATCACCTGGGCGGCGCTTAAGGTTCTGCCCTCCTGACTACAAAATAAGGATGCGAGTTCAAATACCGGGATTTTCAGAGAAACTGTTTTTGAAGAACCTGCCCTGATCGAATCTGGGAACGTTGATACTTGGTATGTAGCTGAAGAACCGGTGAAACCAGCTGTGCAACGTCTCTTCAGCAAGCACTTGGGACGCGTTCTTAACGAGGCAAACGTTTCAATTCTACCCTCAGGAATCTTCACATCTCTCAGGACGAACCAATGACGGAGAAGGTTGAAGCCGTGGTGTGTGTGATGGAGGTCTGATGCATTTGTAAACTTGTGCTCGTGACAATCGGCTGTAAGACTTTAATTTGCAAACTATACCTACCCTTTCCAGTTTGTCTGAATTTGTTGTTGTGTTTTCCGAATTGCTATTTTGTTTCCGGATTTGTCGTTGTTGTTTTTTTAAATATTTTTTTATTTATTTATTTTTTATTTCTGGGCCACTCTGATGTCTGGAAGCAAGCGTAAAAGCAGTGACGATGAAGCTAAGAAGTGGCAAGCTTCTTTTATTTTCAATAATTGAGAGAATGGAGCGAGGTGAAACAATGTTTGTTGGAGTTACGAACAAATTTGACTCGTTCGTATGTTGGGGACCTACTGTATATAATATGTTTATTAATAACTTTATTATTGAGTGAGTACAAAAACAGATTTTCAAACATCAGTATTCTGCCACAAAATTAAAAGTTACAGCAAAATATTTGTATGCCAGAAAAGAAAGCAGCACATTTATATAAGTGAGGACTTTTTAGACAAAATAAAAAAAACTGTGGAAGTTATCCGTGCTTGGTTCTGTAGGATGCTCAGTAAAACTTGGTCACTTGTCATCACATCAAATACTGACTTTGTTCCATGAATTACTGCTAATTACTGAAGCTTTATAGATTTTATTATTATTATTATTTTTTCCTTCAAATCCGTCTTTGCTCTCCAGCATCTATTTCACGCCATGCTAACCAAATGTACAGGCTTTCCCATTGAACTAATCAAAACGGCAGCATTGAGGTTCAGAGCTCCGAGCTGTGTGATGCTGATATCACTCAGGAACACACTGACGAGTTTCCTGCTTGGAAATGACCCCCTTCCTGTTGGATTTGACCTCAGGAGAGCAGGAAACGGGACATGACCGAGCATGATGTGGAAAACATAATACACGGCCATGACGCCTGTGGGTCATTGAGAATGTTTAGATTGTTCAGGTGTGGTTTCATTCGGTTCCTGATTTACTGGATAGGTTGTAAAGGAGTTTTTTATTTTTTTATTTTTTTTTGGCTCATGTGTATTTGACATTTCCAGTGTATTTGACAGTCCGCTTGACTTGTCACCTTGACACGGTATGAGGGTTCAAAAAAACAAGCTGCTGCTTCCAAGCCGGGAGAATATTTACCCCCATCTCCATGTTTATCAGAAAGCCTTCACAAAGATGAGACCTATGGTGCTATGATGGCTAATTCTCATTTTTTGCTAGTGTAGCTATAAGATTTCGGGGTTCTGTTCGAATCAAGCTTTGGGCATGAGGCAGGGTACACCCTGGACAGGGTGCCAATACATCGCAGGCCCCACACACATACACACACATTCACTCATTCTCGCACTACGGGCAATTCGGGAACGCCTGTTAGTCTAACCTACATGTCTTTGGACTGTGGGAGGAAACCGAAGTACCCGGAGGAAACCCACCAAGCACGGGGGAGAACATGCAAACTCCATGCACACAGAGACGGTAATCGAGCCTGGCCGGAAATCGAACCCGGACCCTGGAGGTGCAAGGCGACAGTGCTAACCACCACACGCCTCAATTCAATTTAATTACATTTTATTTGTATAGCGCTTTTAACAATTGACATTGTCGCAAAGAGGCTTTACACAATCCAGAATTATTTAAGTTTGTATGAAATGTGAATGTGTATAAATCAGAAATGATCAGATTGTCCCTGATGAGCAAGTCGAGGACAACGGCGACAGCGAGATGGTAATAGGAAGAAACCTTGAAAGGAACCAGACTCAACAGGGAACCCATCCTCATTTGGGTGGAACGGATAGCAAGGATTGATCTGCATCATGGAAGTTCAGTATAACAGGAGATGTGTTTAAGTTAAAATGGAGTCTAGTTTATTATTGAAGGTAGACTGTAGGAACCTCCAGTCTTGAACTATTGAGCTGCATCAGCCGAGTCCAGGACCGTCTTCGTGGAAAAGTACACGAACGTTACAGTGTGTGATCTGGTCAAACATGAACGTCTGTGAGCGCGCTCAGGCAGAAGTGGGTGGATAGCGCTTTCCTTCCAAAAATGCCATGTCTGATGTTTGAATGATTCCTGCTTATGTTCACAAAGCTCCAAAGGATCCTCGTCAGCCAGCAGAGTGTATAATACAGCTGACACAAATTAAATATGCCTTAGCAAAGGTTGTGACTTTAAAAAAAAAATCATATTCTACATATCTTTCAGGGTGTCTGGGGGGGGGGGAAAAGGTTTTACCTTTTTTCCGAGGTGAATTTTGTTGAAGTATATAGTTTATGGCCCTATGATGTGTTTACTTTATGAAAACAATGATCTTATGACACACACACACACACACACACACACACACACGTGTTTGACACTTGAAGTATGTTAGGTCATGTGATTGCCCCATGTCTCTGACTGAGCAGATACACACACTTCTCTGGTAAACTTGTGTGTGTGTGTGTTACATGAGGTACATGAGTGTTATAATTAAAGTATCGAAGTAGAGAATCAAACGTCTTGATGCCAGACATAACACGTCTTTGAAGACGATCTGTGAATCTGACCTGTAGTAGGAGCTGTACTGGAGTGTTAACGTTTTGCGTGTGTGTGTGTGTGTGTGTGTGTGTGTGTGTTTTCTACAGTGACCGTGTGTGAACCCTCGGCCCTGTCTGCAGCAGGAGTGATGGAGACGGTAGAAGACATGAGCGTCCTGCAGTCCTGCGCTAAAGAAGACAGTGTCGCTTCTCTGGAGGACCACATGGCAGAGTCCACAGCCAAGTGTGTAACGCAACACACACGTGTGCAACCATGCGCACGCACACACACACACAAACACACACATACAAACGCCTTTCAGCTTGTTAGTTAATTATGTTGTCATTTTCACAACCCGAACATGCCTTACATTCCAATAGTTGTTAGTGCATCTTCATAGTGAACCTGTGTATGTGTGCGAGTGTGTGTGACTGACTGACTGAGTGTGTGTATGATGTGTGTGTGACCGTATGGTGTGTATGGTGTGTGTATGATGTGTGTATGGTGTGTATGGTGTGTGTGTGTGTATGGTGTGTGTGTGTGTATGGTGTGTGTATGGTGTGTGTGTGTGTATGGTGTGTGTATGGTGTGTGTGTGTGACCGAATGTGTGTGCGCGCATATTCGTGTGTGTGTGTGTGTATGGTGTGTGTATGGTGTGTGTGTGACCGAATGTGTGTGCGCGCATATTCGTGTGTGTGTGACTGTGTGTATGTGTGTGTGACTGTGTGTGTGTGCACGCGCATATTCACGTGTATGTATGAGATGCTCACATGCTGCAGCTGCTGCCTGACTCGGTTGATTTCATTCCTTCTCAGTGAATCATCAGAGGAGGAGTCGCCCTGTGAGAGAGAGGAGGAACGTCACAGCATCGACACACTCTCAGAGCCTGGTGAGATCACACACACACACACACACACACACACACACACACAGAGGTTGATGTGTTTAAGTAGAAATCAAATAAACATAACAATCAACATATAATGTGTGACTTGTTTGATCTTTTCCTGATCGAGTTGCTCCTCTGAATGGACACTCGGTCTTTCATTCGGAATCGATTCACACTTTTTACATTGTTTCTTTCTCTATTATCAAAATCCTCAAAAATGATACTTCAGTAAGTACAAACTGCTTCGATCTTCAGCAAAATCCTCTCGTTTTGGAAGACAATCACGATTTTTTTTTCTTCTCATCTTGAGTTTGTGCCATATCGCCACCTACTGGACTGGAGTGTGGAGCAGGAGCTTGATTTTTTTTATTTCAGTTTTTCTTCAATGAAATTTGACCCACTTGCATAATAGCGGTGTTGGAAAATTCCAGGTCCGTGAGATCACTGTGTCCCTCTGGGGAGGAAGTGTGTGAGAAGGAAATCAGTATAAGCACACACACACGCACTTGCACACACTTTTCTAGTTTCCAGTAACTCGAGTTTATCACCGAGTGAAAGGAGAACTGACCGCTCAGTGTGTCATCTTTTTACCCTTTCGGGTTAATTAAATGTTATGAAGACCTCTGGGATGTTTGACCCCCCCCTCCCCCCCCACACACACCCACATGTCTCTCTTATTTGCGTACGAGTCTGCTGTAAGAGTGGAACACGTGAGTCTCCGCCCATCTCACGCCACACTGTGGATCAGAGATAACTTGCTTGACCTGGTCATCGTGTCGCCATGGGTCACATGACCTGTTTGTTTAATTTCATGAGGTCAAGAGCAACTGTTCCTTTTTTTTTTATTTAAATAAAAAGTTAAGGATTAAACAACAAAACAACAAAAAAGTGCAGGAGGAGAGGAAGTTCAGCATCCTGTTCCTTGTATATTTACAATCATCTCTCTCTACTTCTGTCTTTCATAATTTTTTATTTCTTGCTTTCACTTTTGATTTTTTTCTTTGATTTTTCTTCTCTTTATTTTATCCTCTTCATGTTCTTGTCTTGCTTCATTCTGTCTGTTGTTGCTTTAATTCTTTATTTTAATATTCAGTCCTTTTCTTGCTTTGCCTTTAATTTCCTTTTATTTTTCAGATTTTGTTTCTATTTATACATTCTTGCTATTTTTCTTCTGTTTTTTTCTTTCATGGTTTTGTCAGTTTATCTCCGTCACTCTTATCATTTATTCCTCCTGAATTCTTTGTCTTTCTCTTTTTTTTGGTAAAATTTTGACTCTGTTCTTTTTCCTGCCTCTGGTTTTATTTGCTATTCTCCCTTCTTTATAATTTCTTCTCTGTTTTCTTCCCATCCTTACCGGTTTCTTGATTTTTTTTATTTGCAATGTATTTCTTTTCTTTCTTTTTTCCTCGTTATTTTTTTTTTAATACCTTTTCATAATCTTCTGCAGTCTGTTTTTCTTTCCTTTCTTGATTTTCTTTTGTCTTCTTTTCTCCTTTATTCATTTGAATTCTTTGTTTCTTTCCACTGATTTTGCTTTCTTTTTTGCTGTTCCTTGTCTTATTTACTTTCTCTCTCTCTCTGAATTCTTGATTTCTTTATTCTTACTTTCATCATGCTTTTCTTTCAATCTGTTGTTTTTTGTCTGTTTGTTCAATCTGCTGATTTAGATTATTTATATAAAGTGTAACATTCTTCAACTCCCCTCTCTCTCTCTCTCTCGTCCTGTTGAGTCCTACATGAATCTAAACAGAGGCTCGGCAGCAGCTTCAGTAATTAATTAGATCTGTGAGAATCGTGCTCTTGTTCGCCATAAACCCACCGCTGATGCGTCTGTATTTTAATCGTTCGTGTGTGCGGCTGATTTTGTTGTTGCGATGCGTCTCAGTGTTTGGATTGAGCTGCTGTTAGGTGAGGGTCATGTTTCAGTGTCTCTCAGACGACAGGATGTAAAAATAAAGTCGACTCCCGGGGACCGACCTCGAGACACTGTGTTTATAGAAGGGGAACGAACTGTGATTTACCAGGAATAAACACAGCGCTAATTGGTTGCGTGTGTGTGTGTGTGTGTGTGTGTGTGTGTGTCTCTCTCTCTCTGAGGTCAGTGTCTCTATGCTGGCTTCATTCCTAAATGTGTCTGTTAAACAAAAAAAAACAAGTTTGTGTAAGGGGGAAAAAAAAACTTTTATTCTCTAACGAACCAAATTGTAATTAAAATATATTCAATATCACCAGTTTTTTTTTTTCTTTTTTCTGTAGGTTAAATTTTTTTTTTTATCCTTTTCCCAGACTTTACTTATGTGACAAACTGTCAGAAATATTGTAGGGTGGCAGAAGGTTTGGTGCAAAAGTTTGTGCCCCCCCCCCCTTTTTATATAAAGTTTAATATAAACTTGCACAATCACAACTTTTATATAAACTGTATATAATGGTTTAATATCAAGGTCTGTTCAGATGTATGATATAATTAAGTCTTGGAGGCAGGCTTAGTTTTGTGGCCTTTATACGTAATACTTGCAGTGATGTCAGAAGGAATGTAGTATAAGAATATATTGGGGTGCCAATATTTAAACTCTTTTAATCCAAAAGCAGAGTGAGATTTAGAGGTAAGGATGGGAGTAATAGTTTTTAGAGAATTCTTAATGTGTTCAAAAAAAAAAAAAAAACTAAAACTACATTTCTTTCCACATAGGGGGCACAAACTTTTGCATTCATTCATAACACTGACCAAACAAGTAGCTGAGTTTATGTTAAAGTATATTTTACTGATGTTACGAATATTTCTTTCGACTTATTGAACTAAAAGTTACCCCGAGGGGCCGTGTGCGTTACCCATGATGCACTTGTACATCATCCTGTGTCATAATAATCTGATTATTAGCGAGGTACTGAAACCTGTATGAAACGGCAAAGGTTTAAATGTTAGTATAATCCCGAATCCGGATCGTGATCATGTTCTAAACCACATGCTGTACACCATGTCTGATTCTCTGACCTCTGACCCCCCCCCAGCTCCCGTACCCTCGGCCCCGGGCTCGGCCCTGTGGACGACGCAGAGGGACGGCGAGGTGAAACTGAGGATGGGCGAGTCCGGAACGGAGGCTGAAGCTCCTCTCACCGTGAACCAGCTGTTGGCGCGCGCCGTGGATCGATTCGGCAAACGTACGGCGCTCGGCTGGAAGGAGGGAGAGCAGTTCAGGAAACTCAGCTACCACGAGTATTACAGAGACTGCCGCATCGCCGCTAAGGGCTTCCTCAAGGTGAGGGATATACAGTACACTGCTTGTGTTTTATCCGTTATCTTATCTGAACCCCGTGCAGCCAGCTGGAGCAAGAGCGTTTTAATTCTGATGGAAACCAGCCGCGACTCTGTGGATGATTCATCAAAGCGATATGGGTTTATTGCTCCTTTTAAGGATATTACAGGACATTGACCTCTAGTACACTGAGGAGTAAAGCAGAGAAGCGCAACAGCGTTTAAGCCCTGCGTTTTGTTTACACCACTGCGCTGTCGAATTCATGATTCTGATTGGCCAGACGACGTGACTCTGGGTTATATTCACACACATTCAAAAAGGAAAAAAATATGTCGATGTGGTTTAATGAATTAAGATCTACAGAAAGAGTCTTCAGTGTCGGCGCTTTTTGTAGCCTGAGCCTTCACATCGTTCCACTTGTGTGTGTGTGTGTGAACCTGTCGGGTCATGCTTCGAGAGGAAACCTCAGATGTCGAGTGTGTATTAAAAACGTGGCCTCAAAGGATGTAGTTTACACGTTCGCTTTTCCGCTCAGCCGCTTCACACACGCGGAGTCGCGTAAACTTAGAACGCTGCAGTCTGTATTCGAGCTCGGTGTAATGTTTAATTGTGAATCACAGGCTCTAATAAAACCAATACACATGTGTGTTTTCGTGTGTGTGCTAATTTGTGCTTTGTGTGTTTTTACAGCTCGGGCTTCAGCGCTACCATGGAGTCGGCATCCTGGGCTTCAACTCCGTCGAGTGGTTCGTCTCCGACATCGGAGCCATTTTGGCTGGGTTAGTTAATTATAGTTTATATAATTATACTCTAATGCATCTCAGTATTTCGCAAAATATGGTGCAAAGAGAAGATGATGTCGCTCAGCGATGAAGAAATTGTTTTATGAATAAATAAAATTTTCATGAAATTTAATAAAATGAATAAAATACTGCAGCACGTGCTGTTCTAGGAAAACAGTCATCCACAGGGTGGTAATAGGAGCTCTGCATCACCACCACTCCATTGTTGATTATTTTCCTGTACCAGCATCTCCCCAATATTGCTCCTATTATTATTACTACTAATAATAATAATTAATAATACTGTGGAGGTAAATTTTAAAGATTTATTTTTATGTGGCCCAAAACATTTTTTCATTCTATTTTTTCCCCTTCATTTCATACAATTAAAGGGATATTTATTTGTTTGTTTATTTATGTACATAAGAGTTTGTGGTGTTCTTTTAAACAAAAACAACTGAAACTCAAAAACTACAACTAATGTATTTTTTTTTATCCTAATGTCATTAATTTGTCTATAATATTAATAAACACAATGGGAATCGAATTGTACAAGTTAATCCGGATGTGTCTTGTTTTCTATAGAAATTTTAAAGCGGTCTTGATTTATATAACGAATGAACTCTAGTATGTAGCCTTTCATAAACCTGTATTTCCTGAAAAGAGTTACTCACGCAGCCTCGTGTTGATCTTACAGAGGTTTCGCTGTGGGCATCTACACCACCAACTCCCCGGAGGCGTGTCAATACGTGGCTGAGAACTGCCAAGCCAACATCCTGGTGGTGGAGAACCACAAACAGCTGGAGAAGATCCTGAAGGTAAAACCGGGTACAATCTCAGGCTGCGCTGGTTGACTTTACTTTACACACATCATCATCATCATCATCATCGGATCCGTCTACACTGATGCGTATTTGTTAGTACATCAACCTTTTCATTAGTGCACCGTGTACCACGTTTTATTTTTATTATAGTGATATATTTATTTATTTATAAAAAAAATTATTTATCCAGCAACAGAATCGTGTTGTCGTGTCCAAAGTGCATCACATCATTTATCTCGCTCCGTGTAATAGTCTTAAACATGCAAACTTGTTTTTCAGTCTCCGCACTTATTAGATTTATTTACATTACAAGGAGCGTTCAAGTCAACCCGGGACTCCTGATAAACCTTCTGGTCAATCGAGGCATAAATGCGATTGACATTTACGGAAGACTTTAAAGCACAGTACGGTGATGAGACTCTTATCCGCAGTAAAACATCTGAACGGTGCGAACGTTTTAAAGTAGGCCGTATGTCTGTGAATGACGATCTCGGCCGAGGTGGCTCGGAGCTCACTGCATTTTTTTTTTTCTTTTTTCTCTCGTAAACATCCAGCAAATGAGACACCCCCTCCTCGAAAATCGCCGTCGACGACTTGCGTAAGAGACGCATCTGTCTGTGTGAACTGTAAACACAATCATTCACCAACACCACTCGCACCCCCCCCCCCCCCATACAGTCCTGACGTTGCTCCAAGACCTTTCCACATGTTTGGGGCATTAAAAGGAGTTTGATCCCGGGAGGCCGGGGTTTCAGACGTGAAGCAGGCAGTCAGATCATATCTCGAGCGCACTGAGACATCTTTCTACCTTGATGGTGTCCAAGCACTAGTGAATTAGTGTATCAGGAGATTATATCGAGAAATACAGGGTGTTTTTACTCTCATAACTGTGTTCTGTTATTCTGTACAATCAAAAGTCTCGCTTTGACTTGAACGCCCCCTGTATATAGTATATATATACAGTATCATTATTCTTGAATCCATTTCCTCTGAATCATTACTTTTAACACAGGTATTTATTATTTTTCTTTTTTTTTTACATAAAATCATAGGAGACAAAAACTACTGGGGGGGGGGGGTGAAAACTTTTGCAAAGCACAGCAGTACTGTAATTCTGCTAATTACACACCCACACACTAATGCACAATTAAGTGTGTGCTTGTTTTATGAGACCTGATGTATCATTTTCTCTCCGTGTGTGTGTGTGTGTGTGTGTGTGTGTGTTCCAGGTCCAAGACCAGCTGCCTCACCTGAAAGCCATCATCCAGTACAAAGGCGCCCTGAAGGAGAAGAAACCGAATCTTTACACAGTACGAACAATTTATTTACCTTTACCACACACACACTGTCACTTATAAGATTTGTTATCCAACCAGCACTTAAAAAATATATATATATCATGTGCTTTTTAAAGTGGGAGGAGTTTATGGAACTGGGCCGCAACGAGCCGGACGCGCCACTCGATGACATCATCGCGTCCCAGAAACCCAATCAGTGCTGCACGCTGATCTACACCTCAGGAACTACCGGGCAGCCGAAAGGGGTCATGCTGAGCCATGATAACGTGAGCTGACACACACACACACACACACTCACTCACACACACACTCAATTCAATTTTATTTGTATAGCGCGTTTAGCAATTGTCATTGCCTCAAAGCAGCTTCACACAATCAAAAGAAATT
>JAQQZT010000040.1:3029857-3042889 GCA_030068275.1 Clarias platycephalus
ATGACTCTTGATCTTACTTTAATTTTCGTACTCGCTGTGGACGGTCTGCCTTTTTTGTCAGTGTTGAGGTTTTCAGGAAACAGGCTGCGGATGAAGTTGCTGTAAAAAAGGAAGAGGTTTGTACAGAGTCTTACAGTTTGAAACCATGTCAGATCAGTGACAAGTTCAAATCGGATAAATGGTATATACACGTACTGTTCGCTGCTCTGCATCAGTGCAATGAGGTCTGTAAAAAGCACATCTCTGTTCCTCTCGCAGAAACCGTTGACGTCGTATGATACCTGAATCGAATGTACAAACGTACAAATGTAAAAGTCTTCTTTTGGACAGAAATATCTTATATCTTACATAATGTCTAATTTACAGTATGTGTGCACAATACATTATGAAGGATGTCAATTTTTAGCATTGATTTACACACATAATGTCTTTAGACTTTGTACTTACAGATACGAGAAATCTATATAAATGATAGAACTTGCTCTTTCATTTGCTGTAAGTTTGTCCAGCCAGATTTTGTCACAGCAAAAATGGCTGAACAGAATTTAAGGAAACTTTTGCAGCTATAAGAAATGTGCCTGAACTTAAACATGCACCATAAGTAAAATCATAACGTTGAGAGTTATGAACAGTTATGTATGTGCAAGTTTTTATAGCGTACATCAAACCGTGGGCGCGTCTTAAATTAATCACTGTACAGAATTTTATGAAACTTCTGCAGTACTTAGTAAGGGAATAAGTGAATTTTAACATGCTAGAGTCGTTTTTAAGACAAAACTTCATCTTTATTCAATCTACTTTTTCTATTTCTCATCTGTGATTCTCTCTCCGATTACCGAACAGGGAGTGTATTTGTCTGACCCCCAAAGAAAGAAGGACAACTTAGTGTAAACAAGGCATAAGATACTCAACCTTACAGAATGTGATTTCTTTGTATTAATGAGTTAGATAGAGAGTTCTGCTGTACAGAAAAACAGACAGACATGTACGTGGGCTTCAAACTGAAATAATAATAATCCCATTTTGACAACCCTGGTAGGACCTCCAGTCAACATTCACCCACTAGGGGCAATTTGGGGACACCAATTAGCCCAATCTGCATGTCTTTGGACTGTGGGAGGAAACCAGAGTACCCTGAGAGAAAACCCACATGCACCGACATCTTCATGCACACGGGCCTGAGGAAGGAATCGAACCCGGACCCACGAGGTGCAAGGCAACAGTACTAACCATTAAGCCATGGTGCCGCCAAAACTGGCCTTAGATTTCCATTATAAGCATTTTTAAAAAGTAAAGTTGAAAATGCTTTGAAATTATTGTCTTTGTTAACATTCACAGTCGGTTATCTAAATTCCTGAAGGTTGATTTGCGCACCTTGCCTGCATAGTGGTGGATAACAAAGCCAGAGCTCCAGTTATTAAAGTGCTCGTGTGTCCCAACGGCAGCCTGCAGCTTCTGCAGTAGCGTGCTATCGGCCCCCTCTCCCTTGGCAGATAGGGTGGCGCATACGTCATCCAGGATGCTCATAATACCCGGCGGGTTCTGGGAAGGAAGTGACACAAGAGGAAAAAAGAGAAGTGGACGTGAACAGTTAAAGAACTGTAGACACATCTGCAAGCAAAGTATCTCCACTACATACAGTTCAGGTGCTTTGATTTCCGTCGACTGTTTAGGACGGACTGAAAAAGCGAGCTAATTAGAGATGAAAAAATTTGAGTATTGACGACTTAAACCACACTGCTGCATGATTGTTTTAGCAGTTAATGCATGAGGTACAGAAATAATGTGCATTGACTTGAGGTTTGTAATTGACCATCATTAATACATACAATATTCTGTATACATACGAGGGGTTTTGAAGTCAAACTGGGACTTGTGATGAAATTCCGCAGAAAAACATCTGCAACACGGCTGTACGTTTGTGAATGATGATCGTGACTGAGGTGGCTTTGAACCCACTGCAGTCGTTTCTTGACCCTTTAAAATCGATGGATAACTTCAGACGTGAAGCAGGCGGTCTGATCCTGGCTGAGAAAACGTTATACCTTGATGGTATCCACTGGGATAAGTGCTTTAGTGTAGCAGGAGATTATATAGAGAAATAAAGCGAGTTTTTAACTCTCAGTACTGTGCTTTGTTATTCTGCACAATCAAAAGTCCCAATCTGACTTGAACACCCCTGGTAGTTTTATTCTGAATGGTTCCTAAGGATGATATAGAACTTAGATTTGGACAAAAACCGTCTATATGGTAGAGAATGAACGAATTGATGAGTAATTGATTAGTTTTCTATAACAGCACGTCTGGATGTCTTTTATTTCTTATACACTTAAAGGGGAAATTATGCATTTCAGTTGCAGTCACAGCTTTCATGAACGATTAACATGCACACACGCTTGCACGCACAAAAAGCCATACCCATACTGCATGTTAAATAGTGTGGCATTTTTCACACCTCTTCTTTATCAATCATCTGCATCACACCTCTTTAAATGCACGCATCGTTTACCACGCAGACTTGCTTATATAGGATAGTGATATATCTCTGTAAGTGCCAGCTGTATATCCTGTGCGCTTACCAGTTTATTTTCAATGAGATCACACACTATTTTGTTGTTAAAATAATCAATAGGACTCCACTTGATCCCCTCCTGGACATATTCTTCCTGTTAGGGAAAAAATTAAAATAAATAAAGCCAGAATATAAAGCAACAGATATAAAATGACGTGTGAAGCGAGAGGTCGTCGTGCACACAGTACCTGCTCCGCCTTCAGAGTCAGCTCGATAAAGATTTGCTGGAGTTTCTCATTCACAAAGTTTATACAGAACTGCTCGAACCCATTCCTCTGCGGAAGCGATCAGTTCAGTTAGTCTGGAATCTGGCACTGTAGTTTCAGTACAGAGACTTAAATAGAAATCGGTTCACCTGAAAGATCTCGAATCCGTAAATATCCAGAACTCCAACGCTAAACTCTTCGATGGGCTTCTGCATGGCTTTGTTTATGGCCTGTACATTAGGGTAGAGAACACATTCAGTCATTTTATATTTCAAAACCTATTTGATATGAGCTACAAAATGAGGCGTGTTCAAGTCAAACTGGGACTTTTGACTATGCAGAATAACAGAACACAGTTCTCCCTTTATTTACAACTCCCCATATTTCTCTATACAATCCTCTGCTACACTGATGCACCTATAGTAGTTTCACTAGCGCTTGGACACCATCAAGATAGAAAGTTTTCTCAGTATTATCAGACTGCTTGCCTCACATCTAAAATTGCTGGCCTCCCAGGAACTCCATTAACAGCCCTGACTTGTGGTGAGGACAGGACTGTATACGGGATGTGGCAATAACTCCCAGAGTGCCTTTAATCTACAAGTGGTGTTGGTAAATGACTGTGTGTACAGTTCCCGTCGATATCCAACTTATCCATCGATATTCAGGGATGAGGCGTTCCACTCTGAGCCACCGCTGCCAGGCGAGATCGTCATTCACGGCCTTCTTTAAAATTCAAATGTTTTATTGCCGCTAAGAGTCTCATCACAGAACTGCGCTTGAAGTCTTCTGTAAATGCCAATCAGCATTACCAGAATTATATTTATCAGAAATATTATTATCATTAAGTGCCTGTTAGACTTGAACGCCCTTCATAGATTTTGCCACAATGA
Source organism: Clarias platycephalus (assembly GCA_030068275.1). NCBI lineage: Eukaryota > Metazoa > Chordata > Actinopteri > Siluriformes > Clariidae > Clarias > Clarias platycephalus. Next base: position 3,033,529 of record JAQQZT010000040.1, read on the forward strand.
ACACATTACTGTGTTCAACTGTGTATAAACAAATACAAATGAGAAAAATCATTATCTGCCTTTTGTCATTAAAAAAAAATATATATATTTTTGCTCTGGCTGGAGTTTTAAAAAGGCCAGTTAGATTTTCAGTCTAATGCGGCCTCATATAAAAAGAGCTCGTCCAGGCTTGTTCTGGAATTCTACTGTTCTCAGGAGGGGTGTATCTCAATAGTAGCTCATTTACATAGACACTGAAACGGCGTGTTTGGAAGAGGAGTGAAACAGATTTATAAAAATAAAAAAAAACCTGTTAATCTGCAGGGTATTTCAGCCTGAGCATTAGCGCACATACACACACTCGCTCTGAGACCAGTCTTTTATTGGTAAAGAAACAATGAAATATGGGACCTTTGATGTTTCTTGGTAACTTGACTTTGATTATAGCTGTGATGTAGGAGGAAATACAGCACTGCGGAATGTGATGTTAAACTCTGTGAAAGTGTTTTATGTCATACAGTACATTTGTTCAAGTTGTTTTGGAAAATGCTGTTTTGGTACATGCATAGAGTGTGTAGGAAACCCTGACCTCCACCAGGTAGTCGAAAACGCGAGCGAACAGGGCCTTGGCGAGAGCGTCACGTGTGTAGCACGCCTGCTCCTGATTCAGGGTCACGTCGATGGATTCGGATTTGCCACCCCACTTTGAGTCCATCTTCCTGCTGGTGAGTTTCTCCTGCAGCCGGTTCTGATCGATGCCCAGCAGGTAGGCGGGGAAGGCCAGCACTGGGCAACACAGAGGGCGTTCAACAGCACGGATAAACAATCAAAACCTTATTCAGGCTGGATGTTAGAGGAAATAAAAACCCCTAGCATGATGTCAGAACAAAGAAATGTGAGCATGCTTACAGTCTGTGCTCTCCACCTGGCCGTAGTTCCCCACCTCGATGAAGCAGATGTTGCCCAGGTGTAAGATTCCAGCTACAATATTCATGACCTGCATCTGGTTTTCTCCGGGGATCCCGATCACCTGCATGGCTTCCTGCAAAATATATACACACACTCTTCATATCGTCGATCAAGGATACACACACAATAATATATACATGGAAGGATTCTCCAATGTCAGAGTCTTTCATAATCGTACGAGATGAACGACGCACCATCGTCTCCTTGAAATCACTGCTGTCGTTGGTGCCGTCCACTTTGTAGGTTCCTGACTGGTTTAAGTAGGTGTAATAGTCAGGAGTCATGATCCCTAAAGCTTCCTTTTGCTGTGCTGAAGAGCCTTCGATCAACTGGAACCAAAACAAACAGGTGTGACAGTCACAACCATACGACAAAATGACTTCTAATCTAATTAACTGTTTATAAACATGATATGTTCATCTGTTTGGTTTCTCAGATGTCGCTTCATTAGCATGATGAACCACTGATCATCTTCTGCCCATTTTTTTGTTCTTATGTGTTTGTTATAACTTTTATAACTGATATACAGTTATAAAAGTGCTTTGTAAATTAGATCCGAAAAACAGATTTACTTCAATTTAACGACGTTTGTGCAACAAATCAACAAATCACTTGGAAATTGGAAAATGCAAAATCCATGCAAAAAAAATTTTTTTTAATACAAAACTGTCTCATCAGGCCATGAGCACAAAATGTAAATTTTAAAAAAGGGAAAAAATTAAAATGAGTGCGAAACAGACGAGAAGGGAAATGAGGTTGCTGCTGACGCTGTTACATAAACAAAGGATCTTTAAATGATATCTTTAGGCACTTTGCAACCTGTCACAGGAAAACATTTGTTCCGAATTCTTTATTTAAACCAACATCATTTAGTCACTCACTCAATCATTCTCTATACTGCTGATCCTCTACAGGGCTACAGGAAGCCTGGCGTCTATCCCAGGGCTCTAGGCGGGTTACACCCTACACAGGGTGGCAGTTCATCACAGGGCACACAAGAACACACACTCATACACCTACAGAGGAACCCCAACAAGCACGGGGAGAACATCCGAACTCCTCTACATCCCTGAATTGAATCGAGTTGAATTTAATGTGAAAAAATGGGGAGTGGTGATATAACCTATATATTAAGACATCTGCACCTGACTGTACATTCAAAAATGTGTTGCACTGAAATGGCATCTAAAATAATCTCTGGATATATTTTTTTTACAATAATTATTTATGTGCAGATAAAATGTAATGTATATATTTAAAAATGTCAATGTTTATTTGATTTATTTAAAAACAATGGGAGATGGCAAACTTTTTACTTTGAATTGTGCTAATAAATAATAAGAAATGAAGAAATTTACATATGACAGGAATATGCTTAATATTAATATGTAGCATTAAAGCAAATAATAATAATAATAATAATAATAATAAACTTAGTAGAGTTTAAGCACCATATGCCACAATGGCAATAAAAATGTTCACACTGGCTATAATTCGTTATTGTATGCGGTAAAAATGCTATACAATCAGTATTTATGCTTCAAAACCTGCTAGATCCGGCTGAGCGCAGCGTCAAAAAGACCTCAAAATAATTAGTGACATCAACTGTTTTGTACACCACTGTATATTTATAACTTTGAATGTGTATAATGTAAACCCTCGACAGGCAAATATTTGATTACGAAGGGCTTTTTCATTTCACCTCTGCAAATTAATTAGAAAAAAAAACATTAGAGAATAATCTAATGATAGATCTGTGGGATAAAACGAGTTCATTTCTTGTATGAGGTGAGACTTTCTCTTTCAGTTATGTTCTTTCTCACACACTCTGTTTCTCTGTTTCTTTCTCGTCTCTGTCTAGACTTGTGTGGAAATGTGTTTTGCAGCACGACAAAACAACTGCTTTATTTTTTCCCCCTTCTGTTTCTTCATCTGCATTCTCTCTCTCTTTCACACACATACACAAACACACACATACACACACACACACACTCATCTGACCTGGTAGAAAATATGGAAGTTCCTTTCGTTCTCGTTCTGGCTCACGACACGGGATTTCTCCAGCAGGAAGTTGGAGATTTTGCCTCCGTCTGGTTCTCCTCCTCGGCTGAACTGGATCTCGAAGTATTTCCCCTGTCAGTCAAGACAAGACTGATGCAGATCAGCACAGAAACACACAGTACAGGGGATTTAGGCTTGAAGAGATACGCTATGAAACTCACAAAGCGGCTGGAGTTGTTGTTTCGGACCGTTTTCGCGTTCCCGAAGGCCTCGAGTAGAGGGTTGGACTGTAGGATAATGTCTTTTACATGCTGAGGAAGAAAGAGATACACAAGCATCTCAACAAGGGATGACTAATTCTTTTAAAATTCATCATACACAATGTGTCTGTAAGGTATAAAACACTTCTGGGTTGAACCGTTATAGAAAAAACAATTAATAACAGATCAGTGTGATGAAGCGGTGCAGCCACTATTCTGTTAAGTTAACAAGACAAAAAAATGTCATGTTACTGTACAAACCTCCTGCAAGCCTTCCCCTGCCCGTTACAAAGCACTAATACTGGAGACTCCTTCCATAAATATTACAATATATGAACATTAGAAGAACAAGTCTCTGTGAACAAGCCATTACTATGGCAACAACAATTATCCATATACATAAACCCTGTAATTTGCACCCTGGGGTTAAACTTCTCCCAACCATCCAGAAACAGTTTGGTGATGAGCAAAGCCTTTTCCAGCATGATGGATCTCCTCGCCATAAGCCAAAAGTGATAACTAAGTGGCTCGGGGAATCAAATGACGAAATTTTGGGTGCATGGCCAGGAAACTCCCCAGACCTTAATCCCATCGAGAACTTGTGGTCGATCCTCAAGAGGTGGGTGGACAAACAAAAACCCAAAAAACTCCAAGCATTGATTATTCAAGAATGGGCTGCGCCATCAGTCGGGATGTGGCGAATGGCAGAGGTCTTGAAAAAGAAGAGTCAACGTCGGCAATATTGACTCTTGGCATAAACTTAATGTACAGTAATTGTCAATAAAAGCCCTTGACACATATAAAATGCTTGTAATTATACGTCAACATACCATAGTGACATCTGACAAGAAGATCTAAAAACACTGAAGCAGCAGACGTTTGGCTATTGGTGTTCTCTTGGAGCTGCTGTTAGGGTTTTCCTGACACTTTTTCTAGACTGTGAAATTTCCCAGGCTTTTCTCGCTATGAGCCCCTGTCTTCCCCTTTCTTCCTCTTTATTCCTTACATCGCTGTACCTCCTATGGGTTACTCTTGGTTGTCTGTAAAATCGTCCCCTTTCTTCCTCTTTTGATGTGATAACAGATGGACATGACACTAATTGCACCCACTTTGCATTCACTCAGGCAATGGTCTAAGAGTTAAAAACCTCATCCAGAGAGACATACAGACACTGCCATTATCCATGTATCCATGTATGTATGTGTGTGATTGTGTGTTCGTCTCTCTTTCCCGGTCGGCAAGCAAGTTCTAGCGAGGTGCGGCGGGACGGACACTTCAAACAACTCTTACATCAATTAAAACTTTAAAAATGAATCAACACCTCCTGGACAATCAGACAATCTGGGACCCAACAGTACTGTGGTCTAAGAGTAAAAAGCTTAACTCAGGACTAACATCTGAAAATCTTCCAGAATTTCGAGTACCTGAACTTTAGCTCCACCACCGGACACTTTGGAGATGTAGCCCATGATGTACTTAGCAGCCACTGTTTTTCCCGCGCCACTTTCTCCACTACACACACACATACACACACACACACATGCAGACATTAATTAAAACATTCATGGGCATATGTGTGTGATATAAGGATAATAATTATTGTTTCTCTTTTAAATAACTGTACTGTGCATATTCGATGCATTGTTATATCTGTCTGTCATCTTACTCAACATCATACATTATTATTGTGCCTGTTTCGCTTTTATTAATGAATTAATTTTTAAATGCTAAAATACATTTTTAAAAGGATTTCTATATAAAATGTAACTATAAAATATAGGAACAACAAAAGTTTGTCACATCAAGGTACAAGCTTTTGCACTCAGCTCTACTTTCTCCTCTATGTAATTTGCATATGAGAAAAATCTCTATATCTTAAAACCTATAGGTGTATTTGTTGTGCAAAACCACAGAAGATCTTATCATGCTCTTGCACACACCGTTCTTACATACTGTCTTTTTGATTTTCTCTGTCTCATACCCACAAACACCCACCCACAAACACCCACCCACACACACACCCACACAGACACGCACATGAAGCACATAGTTATCACTGTACTTTAAAGTCACATGATGTCATGTTGGATGTGTATAAAAAAGTGTAATTTACTGAAAAGGGCATCCCGACATAAAAATGAGCTCAGCATAGCGACGAATGAGACTTGAGATGAGCAGGTTAGCCTCGAGTTAGCACTTCTTCTAACCAGGGAGGAAATGATGCTCAGTCTTAGTTCCTCACCATTTCTGAGAAAAACCCAGTAATGTGGACAGACTGCTCAGAGGATGTGTTAGAAACGAGAAAGCGTTTAGGACACTGGTAATGCTGAAAGTTTATTCATAAATCTGACTCAATTACAGCTTGAGTTAAATCCTTGGATAAATTATTCAGGATTGGAACAACTTCCAACATTGTGTAGTTGTGTAGCTAGGAGGGTAATGTTTCTAATTGGTAATTGAAGTCTGTTTTATCCGTCTCACCAAGTCTGGTTTTCTGTAACATTACCCAGTGGCCATCTTGAAATCTCCTGATTGGCTCGATGCCCAACAATTTTTTTAATTTGCAGTTCAACTTTGTTTCCTCTTTATTTACAGATTAAGTTAATATTTCAAACCTATTGACACTACTTGAAGCAAGTATAAAATATTTTAGGCATTACTATATTCGGTGACAGCCTTCTTTGATTTTCTTAAAAATATAGAGGAAACAAATACATTTTAGACCTCAAACTTGTCCTTACTGGGGATGCTAATGATCGCTGATTCGCTGAATAATTAATTGCTCTTAAGAATTAAACCGATTATTAATTAAGTGATAATAATTGCAATAATGTTCATTTTGCATAATGTTTCTCCGGAGCTCAGGTAGATATTAATATGTACCTCACGAGAGGCAGCTTCGGGAGCTTTATTTTTATTTAAATTTAAATTTTAGATGATTCACGTGTTATCGATTTATAACACATAATGAATTTGAACCGATTAAAGGAAATTAAAACTACGAAAATTTTTTGCATCTTGTTAGCATTAATTATTAATGATCCATTGATTATTAATTGTTAACGTGGCCATCTATTAAAAAAAAAGGTGAAGGAAATTTCTGAAATTTGCAAGCCTCATCCTGACTAGTCAACTTCATGTGGAGTAAAGAAGAAATTTGCATCTGGCACAGTTTTTAGTTGAAATAGTTCTGTGTTAAATCAACAAAGTCTTTGGCCATCAAAAAATGTTGTCATCCAACTGAAACAATCAACCGGCACACAATATTCAAAACACTTTGTCTCTAAGGTGTTGCGAAATGATGTGATTCGGTGTGCAGCTTCATTTTCGTCACCTGATGATTACACACTGATTCTCACTGTCGATCATCATGTTCCTGTACATGTTGTCTGTTAATGCGTAGATGTGAGGTGGGTTTTCATACTGGGCCTGGTGAGAGAGAGAGAAAGAAAGAAAGGAGAGGTGTGAAAGAGACAATTGACAGAGAGACAAAGAACAACAGGAAGAGAGAGAGAGAGACAAAGAGCTTGACAGAGAAAGGGTCAATGTTCAAGGTTTTTCTATTTGCCACCATATGTGCAGAAATATAGAGGAATCAAAACATTCTTCCTCTTCTCTTCTCTCAAATCCATGTTTACATTGTCAATGCAATATGGAAAGTGTTAAAGAAAAATATCAGCAGTCAGTGTAATATAGAAACAAATTTTGTATGAAGGTAACAGCAAAGTACTTGTAAGTAATACTGTAAATATCTGAATTAATATACATCTGAGCAAATGTAAACAGTGAATTCTGTTAATATACAATTATGTATCCAAAGGTTCATTATTTGTAGGGTGTAAATATACATTCTCATGTATGTCAACGTATAGTACAGTAGTTGAGTATGAAGGCATTTGTAAGGTGCAAGACAGATAGCAGCAGTATGACAGAAGTGCAAAAAAGTGTAAAAGTGCAAATAGTGCCAGATATAACGAAGCTGTACATGTGACGTTTTGAATAGGTGTTTGTAAAGAGAGAGAAATTCAGGAAGAGACAGAGAAAAAGAGAGAGAGAGAGAGGAAAGGAGGGGACAAATAAGAGAAAAACAAAGTGAAAGTGACTGAATTGAAGAGGGATTTGCAGCTAGGAAAAATGGACGACAGAGTGAAAAGAAAACTCAAAAAGTGAAAGAGAAATAGAAAGAGAGTGAAAGAGAAAGTAAAAGAGAGAGAGAGAAACGAAAAGAGAGAGAAATAAGTTGGGAGAGAATGGAAGAGAGAAAGCAATAGACAGAAAGAGAGACAAACAAAAGAGATGGGGAGAAAGACAGAGAAAGGAAAGAGAGAGAGAGAGAGAGAGAGAGAGAGAGAGAGAGAGAGAGACACCATGGGAGAGAGAAAGATAGAGCAGTAGAGCGGGAGAGAGAGAGACAGAGAGGGAGGAAAAAACAGACATCGAATATGAAACCAGAGAAACAGCAAAGAAGGGAGGGACAGGAAGATAGAGAGATAGAGACAGGAAGAAATTAGAAAGAACAAAGAGAGAGAGAGAGATAGAAAGAGATGGTTATAAAGTAAATAACAGTAAGCGAGACAGAAACTGCAGTATGGAGGATCATAAAGATGAAGTAAAAATCTGATCATTTGGCTGATGGTCAGAAGCTACGAAGCTAGCATAGCCACTACTTTACCAAATAAAAACATTACTCAAGATCTTCACACTGTTACGTAGTTCCAGGTACACCTACAAAAAAAATAGACAGACCCACTGTCGAGGCATGGTCTGAAGTTCTGGGGCGGAGTTTGAACATGATTTATAAACTTAATGCACACATAAGTACTTGCAGGATAATAGTATTTCTATCCGTAGGGGACAAGTAGGCTAGCAATCACTAGCGCCATAGAGAAAGTCATCTCCAGATGAAGTCATATATCATGAGGATGTGTTTTAATCAAGACTCTTATTTTTTCCCAATTTTATCCCTAATTTAGTCGTGTCCAATTCCGTCACTAGGGGGCTCCCACATTAAGGCTACTACTACCACTCAGTCGGGAGGGCCGAAGACTATCACGTGGTTCCTCCGAACCACGTGACGCCAGCCGACCGCATCTTTTCGAACTGCTCGCTCAGATGATAGGGCGTAACACACTTGGAGGACAGCGTTATCCACTCTTTCCGCTTGCGTCAGCTCACTGATTGGCTGTAGAGCCGTGATTAAGCACAAAACAAACTTATTTTTTTTGTTCACGGGATTTTTACAAATACCAAAAATCTTGTGTGAACACCCTTATAAATGATTTTAACTGGTAAAAATTGGTTTAAATCCAGATGAATAAATGATGAGAAGAATTTTTTTCACATGTTGCGTAACTGCTAAGAACTTGCTGACTTGTTAATAACATCAGTAGCTAGCTTGCTAGGAACGTAACTAGCCATACTATATTAAATTACATTAGCTTCCATATTTAGGCTAATCAGATATCAGCTAAATGAACATTTGACTGGGCAATACAACAAGGATTCCCTTCTGCAGTGGGCTAAGAAATGTAGCATTTTCCCACCAATCTGTGTGACAAAAACAGATACACATATAAAGAAGTCACATGATCACTGCAATCGACTTACAGCTCCTTGGTAAAGCTCAATCTCTCGATCCGTGAAATACGGCATCTGTTTAAAAGGGTTCACTGAAATCAAGACAGATCCGATGTAGGTCTAGGGGTTAGAGTTAAGGACCATTTGATTTAATCATCGTCATAGAGTTAATCATCCATTTGATTTTAAAGGTACAGTATTATACTATTTGTTTGCCTAAAATATGTCTGTTAATTTTCACAGATCAACACAGATCCAGCATTCTGGCTGCTTGATATTCTTTCTGTTTCTCTCCTTTTCCAATCATATGGTTTCAGTATCTGTGAATCGGGAAAAAGTGAATTTTTCATAATATGTTTCCTTTAATACTCAACTCAGTAATAAGTATTGTGAATGAATATATATATACAGTATATAGTGTTATATCCAGATTGTATAGTGTACATTTTATACTATTGGTATTCAATTTTTTTCTATTTTATTCTACTTAATTCTGTTGTTTCTTAATTTTTAACTTTGTACTGTCCACTTGCTGCTGTGGTAAAACAAATTTCCCTAATCTTATCTTATATATA
>JAQQZT010000040.1:3050323-3063653 GCA_030068275.1 Clarias platycephalus
GTCCAGGGTGTACCCTGCCTCGTGCCCGAAGTCTCCTGGGATAGGCTCCAGGTCCCCCACGACCCTGAATATAGGATTAAGCGGTATAGAAAATGAATGAATGAATATTAATAAATCAATTGTGATGAAGAATTTAAGCATTAACAAGCATCGTATGACTCAAAGAAATAAAGCAAAAGATCTTTTCTAATACCTTTTAATACTTCTTCAACTCTAATGTTGATATACACTCTAAACTAAATACTTTACATCTGGGAATCACCCTGAATACAATAATGCACAAGAATTATTATAGTGCATAGTGGCATGCATTAATACGAGACCTGTAATATCGGCTGCAGAAATAAAACAGAAAGAAGGCATTGAGGCCTCTCTATAAATACACTTAGCTCTGCTGACTGTGGTAATGAGAACAGGAAACAGAACAGACTGTTCACAGTCGCGATACATATAATGACATTATGTTCGTATAATGTATTATGATATATCCAACAATGACAGAGATTTATTGTAATTCTTATCAAGTTGAGGGACTAATAAGTTTAAGAAAAACTAAAACAACCTAGAAAAAAAATCAAACTTTGTGGTGTTTTTTCCCCTCAAAACAGAAACATAGTGTTAGTTAACGTATTTCATCAACTGCCTCAAAGGAGATGTTTAAAGAGGTTCCGAGAGTTGGGTTTAATGATGGCACAAATGTGTGACTTTTGATGATGACTATATTGATTTGTACCTTTGTATAGAGGAAGAGTTACTCTACCAACCTGTGCAATTTGATCAACCTATGTCAGTTAATAAAACAGTTTTGCCCACAACCATTGTATTATTTATTATATTTGTCATTTATAAACATATTCCTCCCATCAAAATTCACGATTAGTCAACAAGTATTTTAAAGAAAATTAAAAACAGTAAGTATTGAGAAGAATATTATAAGGTCATAGATGAAATAGGGTATAAAAGCCAAAATTCTAGGATGTGAGACAGCTTAGCCCAGATCACGCTACTCAATCACTCCCTAGATCAGACAGAGACTAATATGAAGCCAACTGTCACTCTGAAGGAGTAAACCGACTGAGAGTGGATAGAAGGTGCACCAGAAAACTGCTTGAATATTTCTGATAATGAACTGCATTGGAATTATAGCTAGAAAGATCCCATCAATATGGGTCACATGAAGGTTTTGATGAGACCAAGGTGGAGATATTTGTTGGAGACGTGAAGTTTCAATGTGCTGTGGCTCAAACCTAATGCAGGCCATAAGTGAAAAGATGTGAAACATGTGAAACATAAGTGAAACATGGTGGTGGCAGCATCATTCTCAGGAGATTAGTTTCATCCTCAGAACCTTAGCGCATCTTATCAAAATTGAACACAAAATGGATTCTTTTACCTTCTGGATAAAATACATAAGGTAAAAGAATAAGAGGACAAGGGGTAAAAGATAGAAGTAAGGAAAAAGTAAGTTTAAAAAGTAAGGTAAAAGTACAAGAGAACTTCAGTTTTGGTTAAACGTTTCTGGTGCACACCAGATTTTTTCCCTAACCCATCCCAATAGGGACTAAATATAATTTTTACTCCAGATAAATCTAAAAACTTTAAAAAGATTTAAATATTTTTTTAAGGTCCAGTACATGCTCCAGACAGAAGTACAGTATGTAATACTTAAAAAAATATATTATATTATATTATATTATATTATATTATATTATATTATATTATATTATATTATACAATCACATACATTAGATTATATTCATATTTCTTTATATGATTATTTATTTTTTAATAACTAATTTAATTAATTGGTTAAAAAAGTTAATTTAAATAATTATTTTTATTTTAATCTGTGAATAAATATAAACAAGACAATTTGTTTAACATATATTGCACATCAATTAATAAATAATATAATAATATTAACAATATATGTAATTAATATATTTTTGCATTACAATCAATATATTCTATATTGTTTCTTTATTTTATATTTATTACAATGCCTGAATAAATCCATTGTTTAACAATCATCCAAGTGTGTTTAAATTCACATGAGTAATTCGTATAAGTCATCTCTGTACCGCAACTTATTGAGGCAAAGCCTCAAGGTTTTGTCGTTTGGTTTCATAGCATGGAAATCTAGTCTTTCTGAACCACATCAGGCTCTTTGCGGGTTATATCCCTGTAACGTGATATAACAGAGGTAAGGTGTTCCCACAGCACAGCTGAAACACAGCTCACTCACATACTTAAGTCAGAACAGTCCATAACACTGGAACTGAACATTTGCTGATATTAAACGTACTGCATGAAGGTTTAAAAAAAAAAAAAAAAAAAAAACGGGTTCCTCTTCTCTGTATGTACATTTCGTGTGCACACAGAAAATAGCCTGTGTATGTGAGAAACTTGGCCTATTTCGAAGGCCGCATCGCCAAACTGGTGTCTAAACAGGAAAATATGACCTCATATGTGTGAACAGGGGAAATCAAAAAAACATGCAGCATGTCAGGGTTTTAATTTACAAACTTAAATGTGTTCATTTTATATTAATAAACTTGTTCTTATATGTTATTTTTTTGTGGTTATATTTTCTGATATGGTAAAGTTTTCTGTGTTCATTAAATGTAGAAGGAGTCTTCAGTGTCAGGGCTTTGTAACAGTCAGGGGTAAAGTCGTAACTTGATGTTTTCTAACAAACTTAAGGCCTTTTATTTATTACTTAGTGCACAATATGAATTTGACCTGCTTTACCATGACTTCCTTTGCCCATAATGTCTAGCTAGTAGTGAAACTGTTTCATGGAACATATCTCCCACTACTACATCTCTATGAACCCCCTGCATCTAATGACTTAAACATGACCAGCATAGAAAACCAATGAAACAACAAGATCAGAAACCCCAACTCATAGTTTTCCCGCTATAAAGTAAAGTACTTTTCACTGAAGTTCACTAGTACCATGTATATGTATTAGTCTCACAGTCCTGCTGTCACCCAAACAGGAAGTGTATAAACATGGTGACAACAGGACCAGGGCAATTAGGACCGCAAAGACATGGTTTGAAATGTTTACTTCAACTTATTATTCACTGTCTAGCCATAAAAGGTCATACACATACAATATTTTGTTGGACCACATTTAGCTTTGATTACAGTGGTGTTCGATTCATGTGTGAATTTTTTTTTCATGCTCCCAAAATCACTCTTTTACTGCAGTCCTGGAATATCTGCCATGAGAGGAGAAAAACTCCAAGAATGTGATAACCTGGCCATTTGGGACATTCTGGTTATCAGCTGACTTCATTTTATTGCCACATAATATCACTGAGCCTAGACCTGAGTAACTGAAGCAACTCCTGATCATAACACTGCCTCCAGAGGTTTTTACAGTCGACACTATGCATGATGGGGGCATCGCTTAATGCACTTCTCATCTTACCCTGACACACCCATCGCTCTGGAATAGGGTCAATCTGGACTCATCAGATCAAATGACCTTTATCCATTGCTCCAAGTTCCAGTCTTTGTCAAACTTCAGCCTTTATTTCCAGTGTTTGGTGTAACGCGTTAGAGTACTTGGATTACTTGATGTAACGAATAATATAACACGTTAGGTCCATAATTTAAGTATTCAGTTATTTTGTTACTTTTTTAAAAATGTAATCCGTTATTTAGACAATTTATGTAATCCGTGAGCCAGACAGCAGTCATTCCCAATCCCTTAGTGTGTGTATGAAAGTCGTCCTACAAGCCCCACCCCCGAAAACCCGCCCCCCTCTGTTATTCCTGATTTTTATACCCCTATCTCACCTATGCATTTTGACTATGCGAGGACCGATGCGTGGAAAGATGGAAACCTAATCACAGCGCCAAATCTAGTGGTGAATCATGATGAACTGTACTTACGGCCACCGCACGGAACCATGTAGGTGAGATAGGGGTATTAGTAGTTAACAGATTATGGGCCAAACTTGGCTGAATGATGATTGTAGAATAAATATAAAGGTCTTGACTAAAACAACATGCATGAGGAATCACAAAGGAGTTTTCATTTTCTGCGATGGTAAAGTACTCGAACTAGTTACTTTTATCAGAACGTAACGCTGTAATGTAACTGATTACTTTTTAAAGACAGTAATTTTGTAATGTAATTAGTTACTTTAAAAAGTAACATCCCCCAACACTGGACCTCTCTACACTTCCCATATTAGCAAACTAGCAATTAGCTATATTATATTTAAACCCAGTGTGGAAAAGGGTTTATACACAATGTCAAAGTCAAAGGGACTGTGAACATGAGAGGGGAAAACTGTCAGAACATTAACATTTTCCTCAGATGCACTGGCAACAAGCTAAGAAACTTTTAATGATTTATTAGCTAGCATGAATACACAGTAGCACAGCTAGCTAGCAGACAACTTTCTGTGTATCTCTCAGTAAAATGGTCAAATCAAAATGATCAACCATCAACATATGCGTCAGACACCTTGCTAAAGTGCTAAGATAAAGCTCTGAACTAAAGCTCTGAAGCTCTGAAAATTGATTTTAAAAAAGTATTAACTAGCCAGCACATACTATACACAGCTAGCTGGGGAACAGCTCACTTTGTTGTGTTAGCAAAATGACAGGTAAAGAGATTATAAAGGCATGATTGTGACAGCGGAAATATATTTTTTATATGATTAGATATCTTGGTAAAATACTAAGAAAAAGCTCTAAAGTGATAAAATTAAACAAAAAGTAATAATAATAAAAAGATTCACTAACTAGCATTGGGGTGTATGTCACTAGCTATGGAACATCACTCTGTGTTGTGTTACCATGTAAACAGCTAAAATTATAATTTATTAGCTAGTACATAGCAGTTACAGTAAGTGTGTAATAAAAAACCAAGTAAAGGCATTTTCTTGGTGTCAATTTTTATAATACTGGAATAAAAAAATAAAAGGATAAACATAGATTTTTAGTTATACGTCCCCTAATAAAAGATTTTTTAAAAATAATAATTATGCTAAAGTGTAAGCTGAAGGTCGGTTTTGATGGTTGTTGTCCGCCAGCCCCAAGCAAAAAACTCCATAAACAGACACAATGTGTGTGAGGAAGTGCTGAGGCCCCTGTAACACACATCTCAACTTCCCTCTGCTGCATGCGAGCAGGGTGCTGTTGCGTAAATCCCTCTCGAAACACACATCCTCTTTAGACTACGCCTCATCTCTATCTCTAAACTTCTGTGGCTGGGCCAAGCCCAAACACACCTATAACGATAGCAGGCAAAAGGATGATGCGTGTGCGTGTGTGTATGTGCGTGTGCGTGTGCTCCTTTTCCGCACAACCTTTACATTTATGAAGAATTTGCAGCACATTTGTGGCAAGAGTGACGTGTGATGAAAACCAAGTTGGCTGTGACATACAGGCAGGTATGGGACTGTAGAAATAACAGTAATAGAGCATGAATCGTTAGACTGTGGTCTATCTGCTGTGGAGAGTCCCTGTGTTTATCACTTCCTGTTTGAAACAAGAAACAGAAAACTAATACTGTATCTCTTCCATTTAAGGAGTTGACAACCACAGTTTTCGTCATCTCTCCCTTAATACTTCTGTCTTCTAATGATTGCATCCTGGTGCTATTTGAGAGTTACATTTTAAACATTGCCGCATTTTGTACGTACCTTGATGATGATTGAATGAATGAATGAATGAATGAATGAATGAATGAATGGAAGAAACACTGTGTCTAACAGGTGACATCACTATTGCTTTAGGAGCAGTGTCGTGTCAGATCGCAGCTGATATCAGAATGGGAAGCGGCATACAGTACATTGAAATGTTCATCTCATTAATCAGAGCATCATTTATTAATTTATATGTCAGGTTAAACCTTCACATTGAGCTGCTAACAAAATAACCCAAAGCTATATTTACCATTGTGCAAGTCCACTTCTTCCTCTGCACCTGCACACACCTTTATCTCTATGTATCCGTAGCCAGATAATTGTGTCTGTGTGTGTGCGTGTGTGCAGTCAGGCCTGTGAACAAATCCACCAGCGTGCCCTGTCAGCACCTCTCCATCACTAACAGACTCTTTACTCTTCCTTTAAACCAAACTCTGGCTGCTTCGCTGGAGCACTTCAAACTCCGCCGAGCGATCAACACACCAACACTTCCTCATCCTCCCACAGGTCATACATCAGAGCAGAACTGTGGCTGTCAAATAGCTGCGTTTCCCTCTCACCACCACCACGCCCCCCCGCAACTCTCCCCCCCCCCCAAAGCACGCAGACACTAAGTGTGAGAAATCATCATGATGTTTACAGACTGCATGAGAATAACAGTGACATACAAGCTGCAGTGCTGAACACACCCTCGCTCTTTTAAACCTCACAGCAGAGAAAACTGGCAGTCAGGTGTGCTTAACGCTGCTGTAAGTCTTAAAGCTGTGTTTGAAGTTTTTGATTTTTAATTCCTTCAAATCATGCCACCCCCTTGTCACCTCTGACCAAAACTGTGAGATGCCTTATAAAGAAAAGAGGCAGAGCCGAGCAGCTATGTATCGACAAGGGGGCAGAGTTTATTTCATGGCCCGAAAAATTATAGTTATATATATAGTTATAGTTACTTATAGTTATAAGTAAAGTTATATTGTTTCGTCCCCCTAAAAAAGCAACACACTGTCCAAGAAAAATCCAACAATGTCCAACAATACATAGAAGAATGAAAAAAGAAGTGTGTTTATAGATCTCTCCATCTATTTTCCATACAGCTTATCCTGTGCAGGACTTGGAGCCTTGGTGCACAAGGCAGGGAACACCCTGGATTAGGGTGCCAACCTATCACACTCACACACCCAATCAATTTCAACAAGCACGGAGAGAATACGGTGCTGTGGAAATGCATGTATTTGCCATATATTAAAATTTGTTTGATTATCGCAATCATTTAAGTGTGACAAATATTTTAAAAAAAAAAACACTTTGGGTCCGATGCCACTGATAACTTTCTTATATTTGAATATGAGGAATATTTCATTCCTCATACTGTATCTAACATAACCATTATTCTTTGAATCTTCTCTCTCTCTCTCTTACACACACACACACACACACACACATACACATAGTCAGTTACGCCTCCAACAGAGAAACACACACAGAAGGAGCTTTCACAACCATGAATATTTCAGCAGGCTAAAATAGAGAAGGAAGAAGGCAACAGGGCATAAAAAAACTCAGATCGGATTGTGTGTATGTGTGATACCGTAGGACTCAAGGACGAGCGCTAGCGAAACACATCAGTGGCAGTTTAAAACCACTGTGACTCCACCCAACGCCCTCGGTCTCACACCACAGTCATGAAAGTAAAGTGGGAGTGAAACGTAGCAGCTTATACAGGCATGAATTCGAGATTTAAATGCCATATTTGGGTGTGCGAAGCCGTATTCTAATGAGCTCATTATGTTGTGAATCAAACTTGTTCAGCAATCAAAGGAAAATGCAGGCAGGAAGATATTCATTTATGTTAAGCATCTAACAAATATATGGATATCAGATGCGGTGAAGAACTATTTGACTACACAGTATTCAACATTACTGGGTGATTTGTATGTGATTCATTTAAAGACTCATGTAAAATGAATGATTCATTTATGAATCATGAAGCTTATGCAGTCTGTAGATACAAGAAAATTGGAGTAATGTACAGTACAGTACAAACCGAGCAAATGTGTATAATTATGTAGTAATAAAATATTTTATTATCTCACAAACTGTGTATTAATTACCAGCCCGCGGGAACAGAAAGGTTTGCTGAAAATGTTGAATTGTAATTGTTTTTTTTTTTTTTTTCAAATTTGATTTCTCATTATGAGTACTTCATTTTTGTGGGGTTAGTAACCATTAGCATATCACTTCCCTTTATAATGTGTCTCAGACTGAACTTCCTTTTCTGGGAAAGCTCACTTTGAGCTAACATCCGTTCTCACTTTCAGCCATTTATCAGCGAAGTGATTTAGTGGTCATTTCAGTTCTTAGAATTAAAGATGCATTCTTTAGTAAAAAAAAAAAAAGGGGGGGGGGGGGTTTTAGATTTGATTCATAATAAAATCCTTTTTTAAAAAACGTCAAAAAATTTTTTATAACGCCATTCGCTTTTGCGAATTTCTGGCGCTGAAATGAGCTCCACTCATTGGCCTGAACTACAGTAAGCTTCTCATTGTCTACAATACCGGCCACTTCATTAGAAACACTTTTGCTAGTACTGTGTTGGACCCTGTCGCCTTCAGAACTGCCTTTTTTCAAGGCATAGATTCAACAAGGTGCAAGGTAAACATACTGTAGCTTAGAGAATTTGGTCCAGCTCTTTCTCAGCTTTGGGGTTTTTAAATGTTTTAAGTGTTAACACTAAACTAACTGTACTGTACAGTAACTGTACCTTACCATAAACTTCACGCCAAACAATACCAAACAGGCTAATGTGAAATAAGCAACCATACTTTATGTATTTATAATATTTTGCACTAAAGAATACCAATAATAATAATAACAACATTTATAAAACGCTCCATAACACTCAAGGTTGCTTAGCTCTTCTAATTCCAGCTTTAACGAACTTGTTCCAGTGCTTAGTGTATCAAGGCAAAAACAAACATTCTAAGTTTTCCTTATAAATGTACTGTAGTCAATGCTAAATTGGCGAATATATGTTTATTTGCTAGCAACATAAACCTTGAGCTCCAGCGCAAAAGCAACAAAGCAATGTGTGGAATGTCAAAATCTGTCCAGATTGATCAAGCGTCACTACAGTGATGGAAAAATTACCAGACTGTCAACTCCTCATGAACTATTTAAAGCTGAAATGTTTGCAACCCCGAGCATAACTTACAAAAATGTATTAACTATGGAGACATTTTCCACACTGAATGTGATGAGTTCATTCACAAATAATCATATTAGTGTATTTGTTGTTGTTGCTAACAACTACATAAACTTTTTATAGCAACTGAGATAAAACTAACATACTTTCTGACATAAACCTAACTTTCTTTAATTTTAAGGTTGACATACCAACAACAATGACAATGAACATTAACATTAATAAAGATCTATAAACACATTAAAGAATCAACCTAAGTCAAGTTACAAGGATGGTTGTTATGTCAACTAGTGCACTTCGGGTGTGTCAGAGCCACATAACCGCTAAAATGTGTCATAACTGACCATGTGTAATTAATAAGCCTACACTTTGGCATTTGACGTTAGTAAGCATGACATACATAGCATTACTGTACATGGTTATACTGTATCAAAGTTATGAATATTGTAATTTTCTGCTTCTAAGAGTCCAAGGAAGTCCTTGTCATGTCACCATAACAACAGATTACATATATGTTATCAGGCATTTAGGTACACTGGGTTCATTATTTGATTACTTGATTATCTGATATACTTATAAACACTTATAAACACTTATGACCATGTTATGACATCAAAATAAAAAAAGAGATAAATATGGTATAATCTCAGGGTTAATGAAGAGTTCTGACTATTTCATGACACCCTTAAATTAATTGATATGTGTTTTCTTAAGCTTTTAACAAATCTGGATTCAGATATCAATGCTCTTAATAATGTCATGACAGAAAGTTACAGATTCTGCACATTTTCCCAGGTCCCTAATTAAATACAGATAATTGTTCTTATTTATACAATTTTTATTAACCCATATCATACAGTTATGACACCTAAAGAACAGGAACTTAGGTTTTCCTGTTCTTATAGTTATATGAAGAGTTATAACCATGTCATGCCACTATAACTACAGATTCTATAGATAACTACAGAATGCAAGTTCTCCCAGAAGTTTCATTAAAACGGGACACATTTTTATACAATTTTTAGGAACACATACGACAATCTTATGACACCATAATTAACATTCAGCCTATCTTGGTTTTCCCGTTTGTCGTCATCAATGTTATGTAGCTCCGACATACAGAAGTGCTATCACATGAGCAATAATGCTGTCATAACACTCTAACGTACTATAAGACAGCCTGGGAAGTGACATAGCACAATCTTTAAGTCAATGCATCTCTCATGTCACCCCCGAAATTTGATGTGAAAAAAAAATAAATAAATTACACCTAACAACTGAAGTTACAATAAGGCTTATTGTACAGTATAAAGGGGTACAGTACATTGTGTCACAAAGGGCTTATGGAGCTCTTATGTAGCTCTAAACACTACCTTTTATTTGAAATGCTGGATGTGTGAAAATACAGCTAAATGTCAAAGTATAAGGTGACGATGATTCACAGCCTTTTGCTATATTGGTCTAGCAATATAAATAGATGTGTTGAGATCATAGTTAGATTAATGCTCTAATCATCTCAAAACAAATGGCAAGATCAGGGCAATCATAATCATAATCAGAAAGGTTATACAGTATACAGAATACAGTATATAAAGCTTATTATACTGAATGGTTGATTCCGTATAATACGATTGATTGGTCGTATTTCCTTAAATTTTATTTTTATCCTTTTATTTTTTTAGATCGTCTTTATTCTTGTTCTCTTTAAAGTGAGATATAATTAATTTAACATGTGACATCCAAGCATTCTTGATCAATAGAGGGGCGTTAAGATTCTGGAGATAAGGCTACAATGTTGTAGCCATGAAAATTATATTTTCAACTCTCCATCATTACACTCCTACAGAAGAATATAAATATCTGAAAATAATACTACAATCATTAACATACAGTATATATTTAAACCACTTCACTCCACCAACCTCCTCCGTTCCGGCACCAGTGACTGTTGGTGTACTGTATAATACACTGTGAAGTTTGAATTGTATTTATGGAATGAAACCACATAGGCATATATCTTTCATTTCATTTATTTCATTTACTTCTTAGCAACACTAGGTCTCAACAGTTAAGCAGGCATCGTTTCTTCCTTGATCGAATGCATTTGAGAAAGGAATACGGTGCAAATACTGTATGATTACATTTGCCACTTGTGTGATGTCATCTGATCTCAGCACAGACGACTAAAGCTCCTAATAAAATCAAATAAATACATTTTTCCAATAAAAATAAGACACAAGAACACAACCTAAAGGATAAACCAAGATAATGCAAACAGTGAATATTGTTTACAGAGTGTTGTAATTTTTTATCTTTTTTATGTATTCATTCATCCATTCTATATAGTCTATAATATTCTATATATTTTATAATATTCTATAATATTCTATATATTTTTTTAAACTGAGCACGACACAGTTTAAGCACTTTCCTTACATTACAGCTTTAACACACTGATATTTTGGTCAGTGCTTTATATTAGGAGAAAAAGAAAAGAGACAATGACAAAAAAGAAACCTGAATGTATTTCACTTAGAGATTCAGGGACTGAGAACTGGTTCTACGCTTGGACAAAAAGCATTTAGTTTTCAGTTCTGTGCTGATCAGGAGCTGTTATGCTGGATAAAAGTAGAAAAGTAAGTATAAATTGAACTTGTCTTCTGTTAATGTGAAATTTGATGCAGTATTCCTGTGATAATCTCCAAATGCTTGGTAACTCAGAAAAGGAAAAAGGCGTTCATAACAGATTCAAACTTTATAATTGATAGTATTTAAAGTTCAACTACAGTATATAAATATCATGCCATGGTGCACTGAGATATCAGAAGAGGCAGGTGGCTTTGGTGATATTGCAATCTAAACAGTGGTCCAATTCCGTGTTTAGGTAGGCTTATCCTTCATATTTAATTTGAACCGTGCCTGAGTACAACATACAATCTTTGCAGACATCTTTTGACATAGATTCTAGCACAATATGCTGATCTGTACCCAGGCACAGAACAAAGTTTTTACATTACGCAAACGTACCATACCTTGGGGTTGGTCTGAACCTTAGTGTGAAAGCAACCTGAATGTGATGAACTGAATTTTGGATTTTGTTGTTACACTGAAAGTTGATTTAGACAAAATAATTAAAACACTAATGTTTCAGATATTGTATATATTTTGCTCGTTCATGCATTTTCATTATGCGCTTCATCCAGGTCAGGCTTTTATAAATCACAAAAGGTATCAGCTCATAAACAGAAAAAAAAACAAAAAAAAACAGTAATCTGTGCCGTTCTATACTCTGTTTTGGCTGTAATTGAGTAGAACCTGTCTGAAATATGAATGAAATATGAACTAGCACCATGTTCAGTACAACTAATAAAAGAAAAATGTCTTTCTCTGTCCATCTCTCTGACATTCACGGAAACTGCATCAGAGCAGCTGGTTTGGAAGTGTGTCAGACAGCAGCACAGTCTCTCTCTTGCCTTCATTCCATTACTTGATTTCTCGCTCTGTCTTCGCCATGCAACTGAGATTCAGAAGATAAGGACAAAAGAATAATGAGAACAGATAACAAGGAATAGAGCGAGAGAGAGAGAGAGAGAGAGAGAGAGAGGAGGTCACTGTCCTTGGCAGGTCTTGCAGCACATCTGTCTGAAATATGGACGGTTGCAGAACTTGAACTTGAGCACCAGAGGGCAGTATGCCACTCTGTTCACATCTTCACACTCTACAGGGGGAAAATGAAGAAAAGGTACTCTGTAAGACATACTGTATATGGAGAGTTTTTCCAATGTGTATGCAGTGTAGTAACAAGTACTTCTGTATATATATATATATATATATATATATATATATATATAGAGAGAGAGAGAGATATATATATAGATATATACTGTATATATACAGTTTTATGCAAAAGATTTTTTATTTGAAAAGATGTAACACAGTCTCTCATGGAAATGGGAAAAATGCACAATATTTCTTCAAACATTGATAGATAGTTACTTTTTATGTCATAAATTGGACAAAGATAAGAAATAAAAACATTATTGTGGCACTGTGCAAAGGTTTGGGCACCCTACATAATCAGTACTTAGTAACACCTCCTCTGGCAGACATCACAGCTTGCAAACGCTTTTTTATAGCCAGCTAAAGGTCTTTCTTAATTCTTGTACTTGGGATTTTCTCCCATTCTTCCTTGCAAAAGGCTTCTAGTTCTATAATATTCTTTGGTCGTCTTGCATGCACAGCTCTTTTTTAAGATCTACCCACAAATTTTCAATGATGTTTAAGTCAGGGGACTGTGATGGCCATTGCAAAACCTTCAGCTTGCGTCTCTTGAGGTATTCCATGGTGGATTTCGAGGTATGTTTAAGATCATTGTCCTGTTGTACAACCGGATTCCAAAAAAGTTGGGACACTAAACAAATTGTGAATAAAAACTGAATGCAATGATGTGAAGATGGCAAAT
>JAQQZT010000040.1:3100686-3122077 GCA_030068275.1 Clarias platycephalus
TGTATCACACATGCGCTTCTTGTTTTGACGCCGAGCGTCACGTGATCACAACTGAGCCAACGGTTTTTCTCTCTTTTTCACTGCAGAATTGTGGGTAATCGTCTCCCCTGCTCGGTCTTAGTGTGCGACTATCACTGGTATAATCAACATTTGGTTTACGAGTGTTTTGAAATACGATTCCGGAACGAATCCAAGGTTCCACTGTAGTTACTTTAAAAAGTAACATCCCCCAACACTGATTAGGACACCTTCTGACCAATCAGAATCTGACCAAAGATTTCAGCTGTACTATGGTATATGTGTACAGTATATAGCCATAACGTCAATTTGTAATAAAATGTACATTATACTGTATCTGGGAAAAATGTCTCACCTGGGGCTGTCACAATGCCGTACAGAGGAAGAGACTCCGCCCCCACAAGTACGACTGCACTCCTCCCACGGAGACCACGTACCCCATTGACCGTCCACTCCCTCTGGACGAGTGCCGTACGGCACACACATCCGCTTGTAGCACCACTGTGTAGAGAAAAAAAAACCCTTAGCACCATCTTTATTCTCAAACTAAAAGTGTAGGCACCCTAATCTCAACACAATGGACACTAATACAGAGAATTCTGCTTCTGAAGCTAAGTAAATTATAATTTATATGTTTTTCTCTTTTAGGACATACTCACCCCTTTGTCTATAGTGCTGGTTTGGCAGATGGTGCCTTCAGCTGCGGGGATGCTGCTGGTTATACAGCGGTTACTCTTGCTCATACACCAGAGCTCACTGCACACCTCCTACACACAAACCCACAACAACAGACCTTTTTAATATTTAATTTCTTTACTTTTTTTCATTTCTTGAACAAATGCAATGTATCCTCTAAAACTAAGTAGATTTTAAAATGACAGAATGACAGTCAATTAAAAAAATGGATTCGTACCATGTTTAATATGGAAAGCCATTGTGGCCAAAAGCTGTTGCCATGATTGCATTAGTAAAGTTACTTAACACTAAAATAACATTTTTGTCTATTTGAACCAATTTATACAGTACAGCTGCCATTTCCATGTACAGCTGATGTGTGCTTCCTCCATATTAGTCTGTGACAAACAGCAGACTACACACTCAGAGGAAAGTGCTATCCACCCTCTTCCACACACACAAGCTCACAGATGCCCATGAGCCCATTATGCTCAAATGCACGTAATTGGCTAGTGTTCCTGTGATTGACAAGAAACAGATGGCATAGCCCTCTTACTCCAAAAGCACAGTCAATTGTTTAATTTAATTTACATTGCAGGCATTCACATTGATGTTAAAAGCTAAACACATCACAAGCCACAATTCCATCTGTCTATAAAACACTTGAAGTTTTTTCATTAAAATTATTTGTTAAAAAAGAAGGTTTAGTATCAATACTGCTGCTTGACTGGATGTAGTGGCTCAGAATTTAGCACTAAGCCTCTTCAGTTTTTGCTCTCAAGCAGCTTAGAGAAGACATGAAGTTTAACTCAACAAAGCACTGGCATCTAGTCTGACATGTACCACATGCATCAGAAATACTGAGCATACCACTGCTTTCGAAAAAACAGTGGTGGGTGAACTGAGTGTTAAGGTGCTATCCGTGCACATTTGCATCAATCACATAGTTCACTGCAATTTCTTAATGAGACGGTACTTAACTTAGCTGCTTTTAAGTCCCACTTTTATGCTGTACGATTTCAAAGTGCTGGCCACCTACCCAATTACAGATGATGCCAAATTCTTATAACCAACCCTAAGACAGTAGGTGCGATTTGTCAGCTGTTTTTTCCTTCACTTTTCAAATGTCTTTTTTTTTTTTTTAGCATAGTTGTTTATCCAACAATAATTTTTTTTTCCTGCTTTAAAGAAGTCATCCACAGAAAGATTTCTACAGTTTGCTATTTAATTAATGCAATTTTATATTAATGCGCTTACTATGTAAGGTAAAAACGCATTCTACAGTATGCATATCTTCAAGATTTACACATTGATTTTAATTTAAATGTCAATTGACATTTTCTTCCAGAAATAGCACAGCTAGTGAGACATTTGAACAGATTGACATAATTTCCCTAAGCAAACATACAAAGGGAGACAATGATAGAGCACTGCTCCACACTTGTTATTCAATCACTAGGAACCACTTTCAACTTAAACATCTGCAACAAACTGTAAAAATGCATTCACAGAAATGTTCATCAACCTGACATTAGTCCACAGCTCTAACCCCCGGACACAGAACACACACACACACACACTGCACACCATTCCCACACGGGTTCTTAAGCTAACCCAATGCAGGATTAAAATCAGAATGCGTCTTAAATGTAATTTCCTATTCCAGATGATTTTCTAGTAGCATGTCATAAAAACCGACTATACAGTACACATAAAGTCCTGGGTCAATAAAGACAGGTATAGATGTTTTTAAAGACTCGCTGGAGCTGGACTAAAGCTCTATGGTCTGCAACCGTCCTGCAGAAGGTACAAGAGGTCATAGTTATGGTTGGCGTAGTGAGAGAGCACAAAGACGAAAGCAGCAACCTTTTTTATCACTGTTTTTTCTTTTTGTATCGGCAGAAGGCCAGGAATGAACAGTGCAGACAGAGAACAGAAAGAGCTACAACAGCCATCTGGGCCAGATGTGACCGAAAGTTTGGGTAGGGAAGGATAGAGAGAAAGAAAATGATTCACTGAGAATCGAGAAGAGCCACCTAATGAGGAACCTTTCCAGACAATTGAGTAAAGCATAATTCCCCTAACCTTTACCTGCTTAGAGTAAAAAAAAACATGTACTTCACTTTGTTGCATAAGTCACGTTAATATAGCAGTTATTTTGTACCGGCTCTAAAGTAACATTCTGAATGCATCCGCATAGTGAATTAAAAAAAAAAAACTTTTTGTCCTGTTAGTGTTGATGAAATTTAAGACTTTACTGTTAATTAACAAGACTGGACTACTGGAGAAGCAAACCACCCGTAAAAACCCTAGTAAATGTGCATATAAAAATTTTTGTAATAATGATGAGTTTAAAAGAAGTATGATAATTTTTTATAAATGAATATTTATAATTTTTGCTCAAGCTGCTCTCATGAAGTCTCATGAGGCTTTTTCACGTCTGTCTTAAATCAAAATTGAGGTCCATACAGTGCTTGCAAAAGTACTCATACTTGAACTTTTCCATATTTGGTCACGTTATCCCCACAAACAAAAATGACCAACACAAAGTGGCCCATAATTGTGAAGTGGAAGGAAAATGATAAATGGTTTTCAACATTTTTTACAAACTAAAATCTGAAAAGTTTGGCGTGCATTTGTATTCATCCCCCTTTACTCTAATAGCCCTAACTAAAATCCAGTGGACCCAAGCATCATGAAACCCAAGGAACACACCAGAAGAGAAGTTTAAAGCAGAGTTAGGTTATAAAATAAAAAAAATCATTTTAAACAGCGTCATAAAATATGGCGTTGAAAGGCAGTGATTTAACTGAAAACTGAATAAACATTTGAAAGCACTAAGCATATGAGAGACAATTTGGTGTGTCACATCTACAGTTAAGAATAAGCACTTGTACACATGTATTACCTCTATATAACTGGCACAGCTGTATGTGCTTTAGAGGTTGCCAGGGATGGCATTATAACAAATAAATTTTTTTAGTGTATAACAACCTGAACATCTAAAAACCATGAAACAGAGTATAGAGAAGTGAGTACCCCATATTTACACTGCCGAGATTTTATTCCGTACTGGAATCGGCACTGCTCATCCGCGTCGTAGGCCTGACCGGGCGCTGTAGTCGGATACATAAATTCCTGCTTCGGGGGAATGTTGTTCACACATGAGCCCATTCCAGAGCTGCAGAAAGTGACCCGGACACACACAGAGTAATGTCAACTCAGAAATCATGCTCATTAAACAGCTCTCCCAAACATGCTGAGATCGCTTAGAATGATTACAAATAAACCCAAGTCAACTTCTTTTCTTTGCTGAAATTTATTACACAGGCTTGCAAAAATACTTTTTCTTAGATAGAACACGGGCATTCAAGTCAAACCGGGACTTGTGCTGAAATTCATGGTGAATGAATTCATAAAATCGAAGACTTCAAGCACTGTACAATGATGAGACCCTCTAGCCACATGGAACACTCTGTGTGTGAAACGCCTGATCCTTTAAAATTGACGGATAACTTGTCGCCAACTTATTGACGAGACGCATCTGTCTGTGGGAACTGTACACACGATCATTCACCAACACCACTTGCATGTTACAGGAACTCGGCCACAGTTATTGCCACATCCCCCGTACAGTCCTGACCTCTCTCCAAGACATTTACACATGTTTATGCCATTATAGGAGTTCTTATAAGATAAGTGCATTAGTGTACCATGAGATTATATGCAGAAATAAAAAGAATATTTACTCTCAGAACTGTATATCAAAAGTCCCAGTTTGACTTGAACACCCCTCGTAATTAGCAACAAGAAGCAGTAGGGCTGTAAGGATATTTCATATGATATGAGCTGGAGCAAACTTTTAAATCAAAATAAAACATTTCCAAAATCTCATTGAGAGGCAAAAATTCTAGGTTTTCTAGTTCACATAGGATGCTACTTTAATACCCAGTGTGACCATTTAAAAGCTAATAAAAGATTAGTTTTACAGTATGCTAAATAGTTGCCAGGTAAGTTTATGTACTATGCTTTGACTCATTTCCGAAAAAGAACATAAAACTTTACTTGAGGAAGTTTGTGATGTAATCGCGGCTGCAGGCTGACCAGACAAAGGGATTCGTCTTCATGGTGATGTGTGCGGCCATGAGCTTTGCCGTCTCCTGACTGCGAGCGCCACAAGGGTTCCCTACGCCATCGTGATTCATACCGAACCTAAGACAGGGACAAAGAAGGACAGAAAAAACAAGAGAAACAGACAAAGAAGGAAAGAGATGAATTGACAGAGGGATACATGGGTAGACATTTTTGTGGTTGGCAGAAATTGTCTTTAATTGACACACCTGATTAAATACAGCAACCCTATGTAATCTTATATGCATATGCCCCCTTGTCTAGACAGTCAGCAGGGCTCAGTGGCTTTAAAGCTGGCCGCTGCATTAGGAGTCATTTGCTAATGACTTTCCCACCTGTGAAAAGCTCAGGACCCAGCGAAAACCGATTACACTGCAATAACACTGCCACGGAGGAATGCAAGGCCACCAGGCGAACGCAAGAAGCTTGGATTTTTGGCTGAAGACTGAGGAAGATCATGACTGAGTGATTGAGCAGGGAGGCAGCAACTTTTTCCAATAACAAACACTGTGTATGTTTAGAAGGAGACCGAGATACAGTATCATTGTTAACTCTCTCAGGATGGAGGATGGACAGCGCTCATTCTGCAATCCACACTCCCTTTCAGAATCATATTTCTAACAAATTCTATACCAAACACCAGTAAACCGATGTGCACATTCTACAAGAAATAACATCCTTTTGCAAAAATTGTGCATTCCCACCAAAAAAAAAAACCATTCACTAACAAGCACCAACATTCACCCAAAAAACATAATTTACCAGGTTTCATCCACAAACACCAAAAAACACCAACCATCTTCAATGAACCTTGAACATCACCAATTATTCCACAATAAACATCTACATTTAATTCATTTCATCATTTACCAAACACCAACATTCACCCACATTCATCAAAAACAATTTTCCCCAAACACTTATCACTTAAATTCAACATTTCTTTAAAAACATCAACACTCACCCAGAAACACCACAATTACTCACAAACACCAACATTCATCAAAAACATTATTTACCAAACACCTACACTCACCCACAAACACCTACACTCCCCCACAAACACCTACACTCACCCACAAACAGCAACACTCACCCACAAACACCAACACTCACCCATAAACACCAACACTCACCCATAAACACTTACACTCACCCACAAACACCTACACTCACCCATAAACAGCAACATTCACAAGTAACACCAACAATCAACAAAAACACCATTTACCAAACACCAACACTCCCCCCAAAAACACCAACACTCCCCCACAAACACCTACACTCCCCCACAAACACCTACACTCCCCCACAAACACCTTAAATAACACAACCATTAAGAAAACACCCTTATAAAGAAACACCCTCATCATCTATCAGGCATCAGGACTCCAAGAACACCAGCATCCTCCATTAAACAACATTTACTTTTTAAAAAAATCCAATACATTCTTTGTTTAAGTATCAACATTCTACAGTACAAGACAAACTGAAATTCCCACACAAATACCAATAATGTCACTTAACACCAAAGTATATCTACATTCCTTCAAAGCAAATCAACACTCCCCATAAAACAACATTAATAACAAAATATGAACTTTGGTTATTATAAACCTACATTCATTATCAAACTAACATCAACTACTCAAAATTGACCAAAAAACATTTAAATGGCAATGAGTAGTACTTTCATGTATGACACAAGTAAATGAGTAATTCTAATTTTAATTATGTATTTAATTATATTTATTGATGTATTTATTGATTAAACTTCGTCACACTCCACCCGCCATAAATAACAAAGAAGTTACCACTGAGGTCAAGCGGGTTCATGCCGGATAATCCACTTCCTGATACAACACTCCTTGATCTGTTTTGCAAGTGACCACACGTGTGATGAAAGTAACAGTTTAAAGTCATAGAGGAAGTTCATGAAGGTGGACTAAAAACGCCTGGAGCTGAGTACTACTTATCGTCGTCGCTACAACGGGCCTGAGATTTTGCTTTGGATTCTCTTAGCATCAACTGTCGGGATCGGTAAATCAGTGCACGTTAGTCACGCATCTCCTCGAAACACCGGAACAAACTGTTCACTAGAGACTGAGCATGAGCAGGGACAATGAGGAGGGAGAGAGAGAGAGAGCTGGCATGAAGAAGAGCCAGAAAAATGAAGAAACAAAAATGCTGTTGCGAGATGAGACTCACGTGTGTCCAATCTCGTGAGCGATGGTGAACGCCGTGGCCAGACCGATGTCTTCATTTATACTGCAGCTTCTCTCCGGCTCACACATTCCACCAACTGGGGCCAGGCCTGACACACACACACACACACACACACACACAAACTGAGAGAGAGGCTACTGAAGGTTCTAAAGTTGTGCAGCAGTACACTCTTCCAACAGACTACAAGGTTTAAATTGTGTTAGTATAATTACAGTATTAGACCTAATTTAGGGATCATCCATAAAATGACACAGTACTGATCTGAGATCAATCATGAGTTCCCAAATGTAGCTGATCAGCCAAGATATGTAGAATGTTTGGCGTCTGTTTGGCGTCTAGTTTTGATGATTTTCCACAAGACTAATGTAGCTAACTTGTAACATAAATCTGCTTCACCCGAAATGTGACTTACTGTAATCTATAACCATCTACAGTATGAACGAAACCTTAACATGCACCTGAAAGTTACAGAGGAGGCCATTTTGGACTTTTTATTTTGAAGTCTGAACATTTGGGTAAATACCGTACCCATCTCTATTGCTCACACGATCGTAAAGCTGTATCCGTTCTAGCGGGAAGTGATGCGAATCATAAAACTCTTTCACTGCAAGAGCTATTTTAAATGATGTTTTTATAACCCATTGTGCTCGAATGTGTTGGGCGTCTATGTTGGATTCCAGCGTGCCCCCAAGATTTACCGTGACCCTGACCAGGATAAATCACTTACAGCAGATGACTATATAAATAAAGAAATATTTATATTTCTCGCCTTAAGAACTTAAATTATGCAAGAATTTTGCATCGGCATGTGAAGCATTTTCAGCATACGAGCGACGGAGCCTAGATGAATCGTTACGTTGTGTGCACGTTCAGGAGCAGTTCAAAATTTGTTTGCGTCAGTGGAAAGCCAAACGAAGCTATGCATATGGGGTTTTTGGGGATTTTGCAATGAGTAGCAAGCACGTTAGCGAGAAGGAAAGGAAGCCACTTTCAGTTTGGTTTTTAAAGCAGTCGGTGGCAAGAGGAATCACAAATTACACTCTAAAAATGCTGGGTTGTTTCTGTAAACACATTGTTGGGTTGTTTATGCTGGGTCAAAATTCTGGGTTATTTCGAGTACTTTGAATACATTGTTGGGTTGCTCTATGTTACTGTAGGTCAAATGAGATGTAGTGGGTCATTTATAAATGAACACCTGGTTGGGTTATTTTGACCCAACAACTAGTTTATCCTTTCTTCTCTTGTTTCACAAATGGCGGCCTGCAAAGTGTTCTAAATATTACTGTTATTGTGTCACAAAGTGTAGTTTTAAGAGTTGTTTAAGCGAGAATGTATATGTGTAAAGCTCAAAACATCCATCGGTTATTGAAGATATCGTCTATTTAAAAAATTGCCCGAGCGGTTTCAGAAATTTGAGCTCCAGGCAAATCCCCTAGGCGGTCTGTGCTTATGTAGCCAGCCAACAAAGCTTCGCCTCAGAAAGAACTTCTGAAAACTACCGCTGGCTGTGATGTGTCTGCAGTGGTTAAAACAGCGGATTTATCTAATTTTGTGTATTTCTAACAGGCAATCTTTGGTATAATACGGTTATGGTATAATATATCGCGGCTGTGTGACGTATCCTATACGCGGCGTTCCATTAGCAATATACTAAAGTTGTGTGTGGACAGTCAGTTGCCATATTTTATAATATTTTATAGTTGTCAGAAGAAGCAATTGGGGTATGTTTTAATATGTCTTCTGTTTCTGTCCAATCCAGGATCATTAAAAAAAAAAAAAAAACCTCAAGCACCTGGTTGTGTTATTTTGACCCAGCAGTCGGTTTATTTTTGGCGAACTTTCTGGATTGTTCACTTCTGACTGGATCATGCTCAGTAAGTTAATGTGAATTTTTACTTATTTTTTAGTAAGTTGTGGTAGGAGCAAGCATATCTTACAGTATTGTTTAAATTAAATGCTGACATGGGGGTGTGCAGTTAACGTTTTTTCTCATTCTGTTTTTTTATTATTCAAAAACTGCGAAAAATGTGACTGTTAAGTCATAGTTACAAACAAGCGATTTTTGCATCCTTGTGAAATATTCAATAAAAGTTGTAAAAAATTGAGAATTTGAAAAGGGGTGAATGTTCCGTTTTAAATCCAGACGGAGCGCCGTATCCTGGTATCCCTCATATGTTAAATTGAAAGGTAGATTAGTCAGAAATATACACTAAATTCATGTTCGCACTATGTATTTTTGTGCATTTACAAGTAAAAAGACGTTTTGCATTTAATCCATATGTAGTTGTACATCCTTAACAAAAATTCTTGGCGTAAATGGTAGTTTTATTGCAACATTAAGTGATGGTGTGTAATCCACAGATGGGGACCAACATGATGGGAATAATATCTGCAAAATATGGAGATGACTGGAGCATTGTTCCACATTTTGTGCCTTGGGGATGAGACAAGGAGGACACTGCAGACCTTTCCCATTGTTGGAGGCAATGTTATTGATACATATTCTTTGGTGGAGGCTGTTGATGTTTGTTTTAAATTATTTTTAACTACACAAAGCAGTTTAACTGCTTGTTACCTGGGAGTTTCTCCAGCATACTGTATCATACTGTATATCAGATTGATGGAGATGAGTCTCCATCTGTTATATTTTTAAGCCAAATGAATCAATAATATTTTTTAAAGTTTTCTTGTTTTTGCTCTTAATGTCATTTTGAAGGAAATTAAATAATAATAGTTAAAAATAACTTGTTGTTTTATGTTTTATGTCATGTGGGTGTGTCACTTAAAAGTGTTTAAACATTGTATAAATGCAAAAAAAAATGCACGTCAAATCAGATTTACAGCCTCTTGGTTTTATTGTTTTATAGTGTGTTTATGTTACATTTATTTTATATTTAACAAATTGTTACTTTGGGATTATATGGTTCTGTCTGACATTTGTGTCAAAATTGAGTTATTCACATTTTCTTATTCTGTGACAATCTATTTACATCATATGAAGTTGTGTACATTTTGGGTCTTTTTTGAAAAAATTAAATAAAATAAATGGAATGTGTCAAACCAGCAAGAGTGTTAATTTTACCCACTGGTTGGGTCAAATAAAATAACCCAGAATTCTGAGTTAAATGGTTAAACCCTGCACTTAAGTCGAAACAACCCAGCGTGTGTTCTGTCCAGTAGTGACCCAGCGGTTGGGTTAAGGTTGGGTTGTTTTTTAACATTAAACCATGTAAATGAACATTACACCATGTAAGGTTTATTGTTCATTTATTTCATATTTTACTTCATTTGCATGTTTTTTCTGTTTTTATATGCATAAAAATATGATTTATAGTGTTGGAAATTGGTAACATTGGTAATATTTTTGGGTGGAACGGATTATCTACATTTATATTATTTCCTATGGGAAAATGCGCTTTGCAATACGAAATTAAAGAATAAAAAGAACTCATCTCCGGAACGGATTAAATTCATATGCCGAAGTACCGTTGTTTTTGAGCACATATTGTACATACTGCTCAAAAAAATTAAGGGAACATTTTGTCCTGGTTTGACTTGAATGTCCTTCATATACTGCACATGGGGACCATATACAATATACTGTATACAGAAGTGTTCACTTAATATTTAGAAACATAGTTTGGGGTGAGATAGAGATTGCATATTCGATTTGTGAAAAATTATGGCCGTGTTTAACTTTTAGAAAATTTATATTACGTCTGTTTTACTACAATATAGTTTTCAAATAAAACTTTGTAAATAAATGTTATTCTGTTTAACATTAAACTACAATTATTTATTATTGTTTCAGTGCATGAGTGAAAAATGGTTTAATTATATAAATTTTGTCTTAAGTAAACTGTTCTTTAAATGAAATTTCACCTACAGCATTATGCAAATATATACATATAAAATGTTTAATGTTTTAAAATGACTGTAGTGTAATTTAACAGGAGTTCGTGGTGGTCTTACCGAGCGTCCCACACGGCTTGTTCTTGTAGATGCAGATGTCGTATCTAGAGCACAACACAATAAAACTTGAACACACACACACACACACACGAAATACAAATACACAAAACCTGAAACGAGCACACAGAGCAAACCGAGGGTTGAAACTGTACAATGTCCTGAAGCTCATCTCCCAGACAAGACAATAACAGGAAGTGAGGAACGCTAACGGCACCCTTTCCCAGGCGCATTCCCTGTTCTTTAGATAAAACACACACACGAACACACGCACATACAGTATCAAAGCAGAAGGACTGTTTTCTGTAAATTGCTTGTTGTACTAAATGACTCCATTCCTGATGCTTGAGTGTTTCCAAGCTGGAGCTCAGCCTTAGGCCCGGGCTAAACGCAGCAAGATTTCAGACAGCTGTACTGGTGTGTGTGTGTGTGTGTGTGTGTGTGTGTGTATATGAATGCATACAACAACACTGAGGTGTTTTTTTTTCCTTTCTTTAAATAGCTGTAAAGTTGGCATAAAGTGAGACATGTGACCGAAGGAATATTCGGTTCTGACCTCGTGATGAGGACGGCTGTGTCATGGGGTGCGATGCCGTTCTCGGGAATGGCGTTTCCATGGCCGT
Organism: Clarias platycephalus; assembly: GCA_030068275.1. Classification (NCBI taxonomy): domain Eukaryota; kingdom Metazoa; phylum Chordata; class Actinopteri; order Siluriformes; family Clariidae; genus Clarias; species Clarias platycephalus. The sequence goes on from JAQQZT010000040.1 coordinate 3,112,329, forward strand.
TGCTCTGCTGGATGGATTTCTGCCACTTACAGAAACTGTCTAAAGACTTCCCCGCGTGGTGGTTGATCTCCAGAGTCGGCTGTGAAGAAAAAAAAGAAGAAGAACATGAAGAATGGATAACATAAAGAAAATGTTATGACTGACCTGAGGACGGGGTGTCATGATGTCTGTAAATCTTGACAATACAGTTTGATGAGATGTGAGCTTTAATCATTAGGATATGTTTTTAATAACTTTCATGCACTCCATCTGCGAAATATAAGAAATGAGATAAGCATCCCAGGACGGTGCCATGACCGCAGATAACATCATATTTTCTTAAAGTAATGAGTCAATGCTGTGTTTTTAGCTCATGGCAGTATACTGTAATGTCTAAACCGCGATGCCTGGGTCATGACATTTCTATCTTTGGATTAAAAAAAAATTAACACATTTATAGCTGCAGTCTCTCTCTCTCTCTCTCTCTCTCTCTCTCTCTTTCTCTCTTCATCATTCCACCCTGGCAGTTTTACTGGTCATGGTTTGGTCACACTCATAACCTGGGAATGCACATACTGACATAACCCATAATCATCTGCCTCATATTCCCGCGATGTGTGTTCCTATGCTCTAACTGAGGCTGGAAGGGGAGGTGGAGTGTCATGGGGTGTGTGTGTTTGTCTGTGTCTGTGTGCGTTAGGCCTGAAATGCCCCTCCATACATGAACCATTCTGGATTCCAATTGGTCAGAAAGTTGTTGATGCATTTTCCATAACAGCAGCTCTAACAAGAGTGCACCAGCGCATCACAGGTTTAAATGAATACGCTCATTCTAATAAAGCCTAACACCTCATTCATACAAACAAAGTGAAAGTATTCTCTAAAGAAATGTTTATGTATAGAAGGTGTTGACGTATTGAAGTCTTCATCAAAAAAAAAGCACAAAAAAAAAAACTTCAAGACAGATGAACGTATGCTTTGGGATTTCATTGTAATATTACAAGCCATGTTTTTTCTTCAAAAAAGGAAAAAAAATAGACGCTGGTGAAGGCATGACTGGTTTAAATGACTGTAACATAACTCCTATTTAATGTAAATGACAACTTTTAACATAGACACTCCACAACATTGAACGGACTATAAACTATAAACGGGTGAAAAATTAAACACATCCTTCTTTAAAGGAGAAATTCACCTTTGAGTCGTTTTTAAGGCCTCCCGTTTGCATGTACAAATTAAAATATTTTTTTTAAAATGATGAAATTTCCTGCGTTTTCTCCTTTTACACTGTTGTATTGGCCGAGGCATAATCTAGACAAGTTTTAGATTTTCTCCTAATGTGACCTCATATAAGAAGATACTCTCTCCCAGCATGTTGCTCAGCTCAAACTCTGGTGGTGGGGGCGGGGCTTATCAGGAGCTCATTTGCATAGACAATAAAATGGTATGTTTGGGACAGGAGTGAGACAGAGGAAGATTGAGGTAGAAAAAAGGGGGTATTTCAGCACACACACACACTTTTGGTGGAGCTCCGAGTCCAGTTTTAACTTGTTATAGAAGTAGAAAAAAATGGGACCTTTAATAAACAAACAAAAAAAAGTTAGTCTTGGCAAATTGCTGTGTTATTAGAGTGCTGTTATCTTATATTTTTGGGAAGTGCTGTTATTTTAGAAAGTCTACTTTAGTAACAGCGACTCTATTAGTGACTATATTACAGCACAGGGTTATTGATTGACAGATGCTGATGGGTGTTCCTGGCTCTGGATGCTCCTTTTATTGCTTTCCTGTATGTCTCTATTTTCTAAAAGCTAATCAGAGAGAGAGAGAGAGAGAGAGAGAGAGGGCAGCTTCACCACAGACCGGACCCGCCATCCTGTCGCCATACATAAATGTTTTAATGCACTTATTCATCGGTTTTCACACACATCCATCCCAATCAACAGCAACTGCAGTCATGAGTGCACCAAATACGGCAGAACAGCAAACACACGAGACTCAACATCGACTGTCTGGATCGACTCAGAACAGGAAGGACACTAAGTCCGCAAATTAACAAACAAGAAGCTCTTTGAGTGGGGCATAAACACCGTGGAATGTATTCGTTATGCTTCTCCGAGTCTGAGGAGTGTCTGTGTGTGTCCATCATTTATAATCTGTCATATACACACCACTTTGGTGCGTGAATGCCTTGAATAAGCATGCATAGATTGTCGGCACCTGACCATCACAACCATGTGTTCTTGTTGAACATGCCTGTCTAGATTTATTCCAGATTCATCTGCTTGCGTGTATTGAGCTCCACTCCTCTGGGAAGGGTTTCCACTAGATTTTGGAGCGTGGCTCTGGGGATTTTTGTTCCGAGCCCTGGAGTGCAGTTGGTGTTCAGTGGGGTTGAGGTCAGACTGAACTCTGTGCAGGACACTTCAAACTTAACGCAGCGTGTCCTCATGGAGCTGGCTTTGTGCATAGTGGCATTGTGTTCCTGGAACAGGTTTGATTGAGACTGAAGGGAAATTGTAATGTTACATTCAGTACTGTGTTGTGTGCTTCCAGTTTATAAAGAAGAAACATGTACCATTGTGATGCTTAGAAATGCACACACGTTTCTGCTATAAAGTACACAATCCAACACCATGTGTGGATTATTATCATTATTATTTGTACAACAGTGTTTTTTTTCACTTATAAACTCATTACAGTTAATGAATGAAATGTATTGTGCTTTATAAATGTCAACTTACACTTTATATACACTCACTCACTCATCATCTATACCGCTTTATCCTGTATTCAGGGTCACGGGAACCTGGAGCCTATCTCAGGAGGCTTAGGGCACGAGGCAGGGTACACCCTAGACAGGGTGCCAATCCATCGCAGGGCACACACACACACACACACACACACATTCACACACTTCGGGCAATTTGGGAATGTCAATTAACCTTACCTACATGTCTTTGGACTGTGGGAGGAAACCGGAGTACCCGGAGGAAACCCACTAAGCACAGGGAGAACATGCAAACTGCATGCACACAGAGACGGGAATCGAACCCGGACCCTGGAGGTGCAAGGCGACAGTACTAACCACTACACCACCGTGCCGCCTACTTATATACAGTATAAAGAAAATTTTATCATAAACAATAGAAAATAATACAATTCCTAAAAAAGGCTCCGGTTAGGGGTCGCCACAGCGGACCATTTGTCTCCATTTGACTCTGTCTACCACATCCTCCTTCATGTCCTCCCTCAACACATCCATGACCCTCCTCTTGAGCCTTCCTCTTCTCCTCCTGCCTGACAGCTCCATCTCTAACATGCTCCTCCCAATATACCCCTCATACCTCCTCTGCAAACGTCCAAACCATCTTAATCTGGACTCTCTAATATTGTCCCCAAACCGTCCTACCTGCACTGTCCCTCTAATATACTCATTCCTAATCCTGTACATTCTTGTCGTTCCCAAAGCAAATCGCAGCATCTTCAGCTCCGCCACCTCCAGCTCTGCTTTCTGTCTTTTTGTCAGAGGCAACGTCTCCAAACCCTACAACGTTGCTGGTCTCACTACAGTCCTGTAAACGTCCCCTTTCATTATTGCCGATACACAATATACTTTCTCATAAAAGAAACATCTTGCTACTATTTCATGAGTTTGAAAATATTATAAACATTTCGAGGAGCTACTTTATACAGCGAACTGAATTTTGGTGTATGTGTGCGTGTGTGATTTACCTGGTCCTCCATTAGTAGGATCAGTCGAGTCACCACAATGTTCACTGCGTTCCCCAGGCTAGAATCCTGGAACAGTTTGGCAACCTGACCTCCAGGGAAACAAGAAAAGACCAGTCTTTAAAAAGAGCCTTCTCTCTCTGTCTCTGTCTTTCTTGTTTTTTTCTCTCTCTCTAACTGTCCCTCTCTCTCTCTCTCTCTCTACCTCTCTCGCTCTGTCTTTACTCCTCTGCGATATGTAAAGCTCATTGACCTCGCTATAAACTCTGACACTTTACACTAGGCTCTTTACAGTCTGTTGTAAAAACTGCATCGTTATGGTATGCAATTTAGCTGACCTCAAATTTAACAAGACGTTTAGCGTTATTTCTGCTCTGCTCTGATACTGATTGAAATCTTCAGCTCTTCATTGAGGCAATCATAAAATAGATTAAGGTTCAATAAAGTAGGGAAGACCCTCAACTTTGCAGCTTTGTCAAAAAAAAAAGAAAGAAAAAAATACAGCTGAAATGTACATTACAGTGGCAAGAAAAATATGTGAACCTCATGGAATGTCATGGTTTTCTCCATTAATTTGTCATAAAATGTGATCTTATATTCATTCAAGTCAAGAGCATCGACAAATATAATGAGCCTAAATTAATAATATTTTAAAAATCTGATCTTTTATGTCTTTATTGAGAACAACCATGGAAACCTCATGGTGCTAGTGAAAAAAGTATCCTTGAGTTAATGACTTCGAAAAAGCTAATTGGTGTCAGGTGTTAGTATACATGGAGTCTTGTTAAGAAAATGAGTTTAGAGGAAGAAGAAGAAGTGGACTAGAAGAATACGCTAATGTGAGCCATGCCTCGCCAAAAAGAGCTTTCAGAGGATCAATGATCAGGAATTGTTTATTTACATAAAGCTGGAAAGAGTTACAAAGTGATTTTTTTAACAAAGTTACATTCACCAGTCTACAGTTAGTCAAATGGAGACACTTTGGGACTGTGGCTACTCTACAAAGAATTGGGCACCCAGTCAAAATGACCAGAAGAGCACAACGAAGACTCATCAATGAGGTAAGGACACAACTCCGAGTGACAGTCGAAGATTTGAAGGCATCATTGAAACTGGCTAACATCTGTGCTTATGACTCTACAGTACATAAAACACTGAACAAGTAGGGAGTCCATGGCAGGACACCACAAAGGAAGCCGCTGCTTACTAACAAGAACATTGCTGCATGCCTGAATTTTGCGAAAGAGCACGTAAACACTCGAAATGTTTTGTGCACTGATGAAACTAAGGCCGAACTATTTGGAAAAAACACGCAGCACTACATCTGACGTAAAAAGGTCACCGCAGACCATCATGAAAACATCATCCCAACCATGAATTCCCAAGCATATCAAACATTCTTCAGGGTAATGTGAGAATGTCTGTACATCAGGCGAAACTTTGGGTGTTGCAACAGGACAATGACCCAAAACACCAAAGCAAGTCCATAACAGAATGGCTTCAGAAAAACGAAATCCGCCTTCAGGAGTGGCTAAGTCAGAGCCCAGACCTCACCCCGATAGTTGATATGGATGCTATAGATGCATAGATGCTATGGAATGACTTGAAGAGAGTCATACACATGAATTGTCCAAAGAATATGACAGAATTAAAGCAGTTCTGCCAGGAAGAATGGGATAAAATTCCTCCTGAACAATGTGCAGCTCTGATCCACTGACGGTGATCAACCAGTTATTAATTCCAAGGGTTCACTTACTTTTTCCACTACCATTTGAAAGTTGAATGAGTATGTTCAGTGAAGACATGCAAGATCAGAATCTTTTTGTGTTATTATTTTACGCACATTATATTTGTCAATACCCTTAACTTAGATGAAGATCAGATCACATTTTATGACAAATAAATGCAGAAAACCATGAAATTGCAAAAGGTTCACATACTTTTTCTTGCCACTGTGTATGCTAAGGATGAGGTCCTGAAAAATAGTTCTCATTCTTGCATCAGTGTTTAATCTCATCTGGAAACTGGAGATTTGCAGCTAATAGCTGCTGCTGCTGCTGCTGCTGCTGTAATCAAAAAGATCATCTTGTGCTCATCTCAAAACTGTCTGCTTTTCCTGAACACCCTGTAAACACACTCAGTACTGTTCCATTTTGAGTCTGGTTTCTCTCAAGGTTTCTAGACTAGACTTACACTCTAAATTAGACAGCTAGACTTTTTCATTATCGCTGAATTCATTAAAGATGTCAATCGCTTAAATTCATGACATCATTGTTTTCATGGAACAAAAAGATTTTAAACTTACAATATTCATGACAGCCAAAATGTACTGCTCAATGTCACGCCTCCCGTGGTATGACACCATCATCTTATCAGCCACTACCAGGGTCTCTACGTAGCGCTCACGGCCAACCGAACGCTTTAGTGGCAGCTGGCCTCGGCCCATCTGGTTGGGAGGTTTAATTGTTCTCTGCCACCAATCGGAGCTTTTGCTTGGTTTCTCATCTAAAACAAAGAAACATGCTTTAACCTTTAAGGCTGATTTCTTAAACAGCATCACATCCTGATCAGGCTCAATATTCCTTGCAATCATCAGCATTAATAATATTTGACATCTTACCAATGACGCCACAGGACTGGTCCATGTAGAGGTGTCGCAGAGACGATCTCTTATACACCACATGGGGGCGTGCTTCTTTTTCATCGGCGCTTGTCTGGTTTTCAGCAGAAACCAAAGGTTCAATGAGGTATTCCTCTCCACCAGCTACGATCACCCCCTGCTGCAAGAGAAAAGGTGACAAATATTAACCATGTAAATGAATCCCATATAAAATATACACATCTTAAAGACAGCCTGCAATAAAACAGCTTATGGCATATGGTTGACATTTTGTTAGTATTAATTAAGGTTTTTATGAACCTTTAAAAAAGACTCTAGTAGTTTAAGTGCATAAACATATGTGTGTGCCCCTTGATACTTAAAAGAAAAGAATAATAATTTATATGTTGAAAACATAAAACAAGAATTCAGCTGTTTCTTATCAGCTTGTGACAAAACAAGCTGATAACATAAAAACTTCAACTCAAACCTCTGGTCAAAGTTTGTAAACAGCTTTTTTTTAAAAACTGTACAAACTAAAACAACATTTGAAAAAGAAATCATTAATCAGTTTGTATTTAAAAAACATTTTATAATGTTAGTTTTTTTTTTTTTAAACAATTCCTAATTAGTTCATTTAAAAAAACAAACCCATGATCAGTTTTTTTTTAAGGTAAAACTTCAGTGATTTAAAACATTTTAAAATAAATTTTAACATGAACTTTAAATTAGTTTGTAAAAAATATGTAAGTGGCACAAACAAAACAATCAAAACTGTTGTGTTTCTATTGTATCTAATGAATTTGCAAAAAATTCAATTTAAAATAAAATTTTATTTATGTGGCACGTTTAATAATGTCAAAGCAGCTTTACAGAATCGACAACAGGAAATAATAGAAATAAGTTTCAAATGATGGAAAATCTTCAGAATGTTAGAGATTTATAACAACGAAATTTAAATTAATTGCTTCAAAAATATTTTTTTATAAAAAACCTAATAATCTTTGCATATTTAAAGCTATAAAGTGTAACAAAAATGTTAACATTTTAAAATTTCAGTGATTTTAAAACCATAAAATATTTTAGCACCAACAAAAAACTATACGTTTATGACTGTTTCTGATGTGTTGTGCTGTTGTGTCTGTACCTAATCAGTTTGTAAAAAGAAAATGTATATACCTGGAAAATGTTAACATTTTTACAATTTTATAGATTTTAGATTTATAGATGAAATTTGAAATCAAATATTTCCTTTGCAGATTTAAAACTACAGTTTAAAGTGTAAAATAACAAAACCAAAATCACCTTTTAAAAAATGGTAAAACTGTTAATTGTAAACATTTATTTAAAACTGTACAAAACTGCAACTTCCAGTAAGTTTGTAAAAAAGTAAGTACATTTAAGTTTGTAGAAATTTAAACACAAAAAAACACATCAGTTTGTAACTGTTGTGTACTGTATCTGGTCTGTTGTGTTTTTTTGTGTTTAAAAATGTTTTTAAGTTATCAATTTGTAACAAAATCAGCTGCTTCTAATCAGAGTTTATAACAAGACGTTTACAAGTTTAAAACTGCAACTACAAATTACAAATGTAGACAATTAAAAATTATAATAAACAATAGTGAAATTAACAAAATGTTTACATTTACTCGAGATTCATTGTAAAAATGTTAAGTATCACAAAATAGTGTTTTTTATATATAATATTAAATTATATATATACTTCATGAAAGTATATCGGGATGTCGTCATATCAGCCAGTCCTTTAACCCCTACTCAAGATATACCAGCAAACCCTTAAATTCCCAGGACACTGAGCCAATAGTAGCTGGTGTCTTGCCTTCCTGGTGTCTCCCTCATTAACCTGAGCTGAAACTGTATCTAAGTGCACATAAATATGCAGCCATTAGTCTTGGCTCTGTTCGCTCTTGTTTACGCAGGTGCATTGCTGGCACAGGTTGGTAATAAGCATGCCACAGCACGCTGCTCGAAACCAAATCCATCATTAGGATCCAAAACACCTGTTTGTGGAATGGAGTAATAAATCAGCTGGCACTGGGAACGAAGCCGCAGGAACAGCTGTAACAGCCCCCACAAAAAGTGCTCTCTCTCTTACAAGAGAAGAAGACAGCAAGGATTGTCATATCACCCTTCAGGAGTGATGGCTTCAGACTCGAGAATAGGAGGGTCGGTAATTTATACCACATGTTCTTAATACCAAAAAAAAAAAAAAACCTGGAGAAGAATAAGCGCCCTTGTGTTGTCAGGCTGGTGAAGTTGTGCTGCTGACTATTTGAACTGAAACCTAAGCAATTCCAACATAAAATGTTCTGCTCATGTCTATAAATTAGGAAAGTCTTTTAATAGGTAGAAGGAAGTCATGGGCATTGATCCATACACATGCAAACAGGTAGCCTGAATAGAATGTTAGCATATTGACAAGATTTTTTCCATCACTGCTAACAGCCGAAAGCTAGCTAACATGAGCTAACCAGAAAAAGTGTTTGTTTTTTTTAGTCAATTTTCATTCCTAACTGTAGCTAGCATGCTAATGTCAGCTACATTTTCATTCATTCATTTTAACAAATATTTAGTCCTTACTCATAATCATAGACAGCTCCCTTAGACAGGGATTTTTCAGTTAGTATCACGCATATGCTAATGCTGGCTATACAGATAGAACTTATGATTTATTAAGATTTATTAAGCATTCACAAATGTTTGCTAACACTATACTGCTCTCTAATATGCTATATAGAATTCATGAATGCTTTTTATTTATTATATTTACAAATGTTAACAATAGTCTCCACTAATCTGAGACAGCTAGCTAACATTAGCTATGCAAGATAAAATTTTGTTAGATTCTTTTCATCATATCCACAAATGAGTCTAGTTGTGCCTGTTAATGTTAAGCTGTTAGCTAACATGAGCTAACCAAACAGAGTTCCTGAGGGACTGTTCAGTCATTTTCACAAATGCTAGTAGTTTTTCATGGTAAAGTTATGCAGTTAGGTAACATAAAAATATACAAAGAATTTCAAAGGGAATTTTTATGGCGTTATATTCCTGTCATAATTCTGAGCGCGTGGTTTGACATTTTGAGAGCAAACAAAGCACTCTATGCGCGTGCAATGTCTCCCCTGCGCGTTCAACGTGTTCTCCGCGCACGCGCGACTTCTCAATTCTGTGCGCGCTCGACTCCCAGCCTGCAGGCGCGTGCAACATTGTCCAACGTTACAACACTGTCACAAAACCAGCCAATCACAGACATCCACACACTACATCTGATTGGCTGTTTCTCCTCCAATCAAGTGGCATTACTATCGACCGCCTAACGGAAGCGTTGTAAATAAAGATTTATGAGTAAAGCGACCGAGTTGTCCGATTTGAATTTTAGTCGATGTAGTCTAACAATGAGCTATATGGATAATTAGATAAG
>JAQQZT010000040.1:3135148-3168160 GCA_030068275.1 Clarias platycephalus
TAATAAATCATAAATCATGCTGAACTATTACAGTAACTACAGCTAAGATCACCTGCTAAATGTAGCTAATAGTGATGTTACCTAAGAACAACAGATGTCAACTGTAGCTGGTTCACCTGACAACTGTATTCAGCAAAGAACTAGCGCTAATGTACGTATATTAGAGGACTCTAGATAAGTCTAGCTATCAAAAATGCATTTTATTTTCTACTAGCATTACCTGACATAATTGGCATTATAATGTTTTCCTGACAGCCGCCGACGCGAGTGACAGCCCATCCAGCCCGTCTGTTTGTCCTTTCTTTCTACATTTCTTTTGATTTCAATTGCTTGTTTTTACTTTTATTTCTCATATTCCTATAGATATGGAACCCATCTCTGCACAGTCCAGCTGTAATTTTATCATTTATGGAATTTCTTTCGGGGCGGCACGGTGGCTTTTTGGTTAGCACTGTCGCCTTGCACCTCCAGGGTCCGGATCCGATTCTCGGACAGGTTCGATTCCCACCTCTGTGTCCATGGTGTTTGCATGTTCTCCCCGTGGTAGGCGGGTTTCCTCTGGGTACTCCGGTTTCCTCCCACGGTCCACAGATATGCATATTATGCTAATTGGCGTTCCTGGAATTGCCCATAGGGTGTGAATGAGTGTTTGTATGTGTGTGTCCTGCAATGAATTGGCACCCCATCCATGGTGTATGCCGCCTCGTGCCCTAAGTCTCCTGGGAAAGGCTCCAGGCCCCCCGCGACCCTGTATACAGGATAAAGCAGTATAGACGATGAGTGAGTGAATTATTTCCTGGGGCTAACAGTAATCGGACAACTGTAGCTACAGTCTACCTATAATAAAAATGCTTTTGCCAGATTTGATGCTGTGTTTCTGGCGCCTGCTAAATGCTGTAAATGTAACAGTAATGAGATCTGCAACTAGTACCTAATTGGTGCTGTCATTGAACCATTACCTGGAGCTAAAATTTTGCTCTCAAAGAAAGCTATTTCAATTAAGAACTGTTAATACCCAGTTGGCGCTAAAATTGATCCGATAACTTTAGCTAGAGTTTAGTTAGCAACTAACAAGTGTAAGTAAGAACTGCTTACCGGTTGACTGCTGTTTAACGGGAACAAACTTGATGCAAATGTTAATCTGACAATGTTAGCTAGCAACTACTTTATAGCTAATCTATAGCTACAGAATTCATACATACTGCAGTTAACAGTAAATTGCTGCGTTGTTAATTTAGGGGATGTGGCTGTATTGTTAATTTCATTTAATTTCACCCTTTAAAATAATTTAAGGTGCATAACTTAAATAATCTACTGACTAACATTACTGCATTAACTTTAGTACTACTCCTGCATTTCTGGTTCTTTTGTTACACATCCGTATATAAGCATTTTACATACAGTATGTAATGAAAAAAAATTATATCACTGTGTGTTTTAAAGGAGGACAAAGAAAGTTCAGACATTCTTGTTTTATTATGTTTTTTTTTTCATTATATACTGTATATAATTTTAGGAAGGATTGTCTGGTCATTTTCCTATTCGATTAGTCTCAAAAATACGTTGCTAAATTAATTATAAGCATACAGCGGTACCTCGGCATACAAACGCCCCACCTTGCGAATTTTCAACTTAAGCACCAAAATTTTGCAAGAAATGTTCGGCATATGAGCAACGATGCCGGTTGAACATACTTCCGTTCGCGTGTACATTCGGTTGTGCGTACTTCTGGTAAACTTGTTTGCGTCAGTGGAAGGCCAAGCCAAGAGAGTGTATATATTTTTTTGCATTTTGAATTTTGTGTAAGTTTTAGTGAAGACATAGCACTATGGGCCCCAAGAATGTTAGCAAGAACAGTAGCAGGAAGAAAACAGAGCTGCTTTTAGTTTGGTTTTTAAAAAGGCCGATGCCAAGAGGAATCATAAATTAAGGTTAGGTGAGGTTTAATGCCTATTTATTTCATATTTTACTATATTTGTTTTTCTATGCAAAAATATGATTATAGTAGAAACTGGTAATATTAGTAATATTTTTTTTAACAGATTATCTGCATTTATATTATTTTCTATATAAGAAAATACGAAATTTCGTCTTCCTCCGGAATGGATTAAATTTGTATGCAGAGGTACCACTGCATTTTGTTCTAGATAACTTTGGTTACTTTATATGCATACCATCCATTCATCCATCTAAGAACCTCTGTATTCCAATTAGGGACCGCGGAGGCCATTGTATTTATTCCTATTTGTATGACCGTGGTACGACCTCCGGTCAACACTCTCACATTCACACTGGCAGTTTGGAAACACCAATGAGTCTAATCTGCATGTCTTTGGATTGTGGGAGGAAACCGGAGAACCCAGAGGAAACCCACCAAGCACAGGGAGAACTCCTTGCACACAGACCCCACACAGGACTCAAACCCCGGACCTAGAAGTGCAAGGCGACCACTAAGCCACCATGCCACATTTGGGGAAATTACCAAACAAAAGTTATGCTGTGCAAAAAACTACATATTAAAAAATCTTGCGCGTGCACTGAAAGACGTCTATCATCCTCTTGCCACCATGCCTGAAAGATTTCCTAGGGAAACACTGAACTATCTTGTTTATCTTTCATTTAGCAAAATTATGCTGAAATGAATAGAATTATGTGACAAATTAAAACTTTAAAAAGCTGTTACGAAAACAACTTCGTAAAATCTACATACAGTATATCAAGTCCAAACCAGTTTTATCAAACAGAAACAGATGCAACGCAAGATCTGTTTATTCGGCAAGCTGGATGTTGCCTGAGATTCCGACCTGGAATTCCGAGCTAACTGACCGTTCTTGCATGTACACTGTTCCATGTCAGAGGTCACCGAGTTCAATGGATTGCAGCCGGACACAGTACAGTGACAAACCATTAAGATAAAACTTTAAAAGAGTCTCCATCAGACAAAGGTTCGGTCATGTGGAAAGCACATCATATCCTCTTATATAATTTGAAGAAGGAGAAGCTCACTGGCGATTCTGATAAAAATGTCCAAGCCCAGAGGCATCACACGTTGGCTAAACAAACCCATACAATGCTGCTCAATGCACAGGAGTCTTTGAAGAATGTAAATCGCCCCCTCTCTCTCTCTTACTCTTTCTCATACTCTTCTACAAATACCATCAAACTCTGTCTCTCCAATTTTTTCTCACAGTGCTGAAATCCTGTCTCCCACTCTTATTCTACCACAACACACTCTTGGATGCAAAACAGATCTGGACATTTCTGTGCTTTTCCAGGAATTTCTGTCCTTCATTTCCCTATTTGGACAGCATATCATGGAGCGTCGTGCCAACAACAAGGAAAGAGGTATTAAATGGAGAACGGCCAGAGGCCACTGGCGTCCACGAACACACAATGCTTATCCGCAGACAACGTGCTCGGGTCTACAGAAACGAGGAGATCTGTGCGTGGAGCAAGCCAGAAACAGATGAGGTGATAACATTAATGCTAAGAACAAAGGCTGGGCTAAATCGACCTCGGGGTCTCTCCAGTGTCCACAAATAAACACGGCTTACGCGGCAGAATGAGGAGAATTCATGGCCACTGATGCAAACTTGGCGAAAATGACTCAACGCAACATTTAATGAACTCAATCAACCATGGATCAGTCAACACACTCTGGCATCTGGGAATGGAGTTGGTGAACAGACGTAAGCTGGACAGAATTAGCTTGCTCTGCTTCGACATTCTAGGATTTTTTTTTTTAATGCAATCCAGTGAAACAGTTGAGTTTGCTTGCTCTCAGTCATCCATGTGACTACAATAAGAGAGAGACAGACAGAGATAAAGGGAGAAAGAGAGGGGGGCATCATGGGATTTCTCTACAAATCTCCTGATCGTTGAAGATTTATGCTAGTCATGGATGCCACCCCACTCGTCATGAAACTTTACAGGCACAAGATTCAGAAGTTATATATGCAGCGACCCACAATTAACAGCCTCCTAAATGTCATGTGCTGCATCGCATTAAGCTTGGTACGTGGTGATAATAACATGATAATAACAATGACAGGAAAGCCAAAACAGGAAGACGGCAGGTGTGATATTGCTTTTTTTCTAGCGTATGATCTATTAAAAAAAACTTAAATCTAAAACAAACATAAAAACCCTGAAGTCATAAACATAATAAAACGTAAAACCCAAATACCCAGTATCACCACCATTGCAAGAAGTTTCTGAATTAAAAAAAAGAAAGCACCCTCATATCACACACAAAAAAAATTCTGACCCAAATGTATATATTAAAACTGATTTGTCAAGTCTTGTTCCTTCGGTTGCCAGATTGGAGCATTTTGCTTTGCACAAGCCTCCAACCAGTACGTTCATAACAATGAATCTATGTTTGAAAATGTTTAACAAGCTATTTAACAGTACATGCAAAACAAGAAAAGAGAAACTACTACTACATGATGCACTAAAGTGAAAGCAGGACTTTTGATTGTGTAAAATAACAGAACCAATTAACACAATTAAAACCCCCTTTATTTCTCTATATAATCCCCGGCTACACTGATGCAATTCTCCCAGCGTTTCACTAGTTCACTAGTTCTTGGATTCTCAGTTTTCTCAGTACGCCAGAGCCATGATCGGACTGCCACTTCATGTCTGACACGCCGGCCTCCCAGGAACTCCTTTAATGGTCCAAACATGTGGTAATGGCCTGGTGCGATGTCAGGCCTGTGCAGGGGATGTGGCAATAACTCCCAGCCGAGTTCCTATGAAGTTGGTGAATGACTTTGTTTACAATTCCCAGAGACAGATGCGTCTCTTTCGCAAGTTGTGACAAGTTATCTGTCGATTTTCAAGGATCAGTCGTTCCACTCGCTGAATGCTTCCAGGAATGACTGCAGTGGGCTCCACACCACTGCGGCCTGGATCGTCATTCATGGACCTGTGGCCTTCATTAAACCGTTTGCACCTTTCAAACTTTTTACTGCGGCTAAGAGTCTCATCACTTGAAGTCTTCTGTAAATGTCACCCGGTTTTATGCCTTCATTTACCAGAAATTAGTAGTTAACTATTTTCATTAAAAACAATCTTCTTACCCACAACATAAAATAGTAATAGGAGCTGTGTAGCTCCATAAGCAGTTTTCTTTGCAGCATTACAAGCATTAGGCCATTAATTTATAAAGACAATCAACTTTTGAGGGGCCAAATAGCACGATAGAATGAAATATTACTGTTTGTTTTTGGACGATTTCTAATAAGCAGATGTAAATTAGTAAAAAAGCAACACCAAAAGGTTTTATTCCTGTCATCACACCATACTCATTCATTCATCTCCTATACCGCTTATCTTGTTTACATGGTCGCGGGGGCCAGGAGATTTTGGGCATGAGGTGGGGTACACCCTGGATGAGTGTCTATCGCAGGGTGCACACACACACTCACACGCGCATTCACACGATATGGGCAATTTGGGAACTCCAATTAGCCTAATCTGCATGTCATTGAACTATTAGGAGGAAACCGGAGTATGTGAAGGGACCCCACCCAGCACGGGAAGAACATGCAAACTCCACGCACATAGACCTGGGACGGGAACCGAACCCGAACCCTGGAGGTGCAAGTTGACAATGAAGGCATCCACACCCTACTTATTCCTCTTTTTTTGTCTCTTTTTTTAACGATTACTTTCTAGCAGTAGCATCAATAAGTCACATTTTTATAAAGTATACAGGGATTTACACAACAGAACAAAACAAATATGTACAAATACTTATATACATACTAATGTCTTCATAGACACACTCTCCAACACTCTTGGAGAAAAGTGGTACTAAATGGTAGTCATGGGAATAACCAATCACAACGCGATATGATATTATCAGGATACCTAGGTATTTGATTTGTATTGTGATTCTATAAGTATCATGATTTTATAAATATCACAGATTTCATTACAATTCTAAACAAACTTCACACACGGTCAGTGCGTGAATAGTTTAGAGCACACCACCTGTAGGATTATAGAGGAATTGCAACATATTACCACCTTAAATGCAAAAATATAAAAATGTCATTTGTTTAAAAAAAATAAATGATTCTTAAGTCTAACAACAAAAGAATCATAACTGAATCATTTCCCCTTCTACTTTACCTAGAAAGGTGCATGTAGTGTACCTTTAAACCTTTCCTCATAAAACTAGCTAGTGGTCTTCCAGGTGCTTCTGTCGAGAGGTCGACGAAGCACACAGCAGAGCATCCAATCTGCACATCTTGGCACAGGTTTTATGCCGGATGCCCTTTTCTGACGCAACTCTCCCATTTTATCCAGGCTTAAGAATGGCAGTGCATCCAGTGGCTGTGGTTTGGACATTGGGTGGGAACCGAACTCGCGCCTTCTGCAGGGGAGAAACCTACCACTGAGCTCAGAAAACTCATCATGTACATTTACATTATGGCATTTGGAAGACGCTCTTATCCAGGGCGACTTATACTTTATCTCATTTTATATCTGAGCAGTTGAGGGTTAAGGGATTTGCTCAAGGGCCCAACAGTGGCAACTGGGTGGTGCTTGGTGGTTTGAACCTGGGACCTCCCGATCAGGAGTCCAATGTCTTAACCACTGAGCTCCCCCTGCCCCATACTGCAAATCATGTCCATATTCACTTTTCCATATTACTTGTCCACTCATGTACACTAGACATCTTTAGAGTATCAGGGAAACTTCAGAGTATACAAAGAAACCTCAGACAACAGGTTGATCAAACCCTGATTAAGATAATAATAATAATAATAATACAGTATAGAGTGCAAAGTGACAAGTCTAACATCAAGTACAAACTTTAAGAGAATCAGTGTGACTGAGGATGGAAGAATTTAGATATATTCAGAATAAAACCCAAGACAGGTCCAGGTCATTCTTTTCCTTGGCTTTTCCTTGCTTTTTTTTTTTTTTTTTGCTTCAAACTAAATTTCTGCAGTTGCTCTTTATTTTCTGCAGCTCACAGCTCCCACGTCATGACTGTTTCAGATTTGTCTTCTCTCAAGAAGACTCAAAGAGCACTGATTTTCTCCAGTCTGCTTTCTTATACACATGCAAATAAACAGCAACAGCAATAAGAATCACAGAAATAATATACTATAATGCACTAAAGAATATTTGACACTGTCACACTTTATTCAACTTGATCTGTTTGTCATGCAATTTCTCCTTATTCAGAGCTACAGTCTCTCTCGTTCAGCTGCATGCAACTCAAAGATCGTGCACAATACACATGCGTTCGATTCCCACCTGTGAGTGCGTGCGCGCTTTGTGCAGAAAAAAAAGTCTCTCTTCTCAGTGCCGTGTGTGTGTGCGTAAAGTATCTCCGCGGTCCTCCTGGCGCTTCACTGCGGCATGCTGTGGAGAGCGCACGGCGGAGCAGAGCGCACTGTTCTCCTTTTCTCCTCCTTTTCTCTCTCTCTCTGTCCCTCTCTCTCTCTCTCTCTGTCTTTCTTTCCTCGTTCCGTGCAGTAAAGAGGAGGAGAAGCAAAAACGCACGCATACGCTTACGCGTGCGCGCGCGCACTCGCTCGCTCGCTCAGGCACGTGCACCCGCCCCGTTTGTTGCGTGAGCGCGCGAGCGGTGAGCAGGAAGTCGCGCGCGGGCGGCAGTAGCGCGCGCGTGCGCGCGCCGGGCCTTTGATGGGGCCCTGAAGAGAGGGGCAGAGTGAGAGAGAGTGAGTGTGTGTGTGTGTGTGTGTGTGTGTGTGTGAGAGAGAGACTGTGTGAGTGAGGCTCCCTCACCTGCTGGAGATCAGATACACCAAACTGCCTCTCTGAGTGCAAATGAACACCACATGAGGCTTTTTTTACACTCTGATTGATGCTACACAGTATGTTACCATCACTGCTATATATAGCACACAGCCTATATATCAGGGGCGTCAAGTGGAGTATGTAAATGATGTCAAATTAAGTGTGTCAGTGGACCAGACAAATAAAATAAATGTTGATAAATGTAAGTCAGCAAAATAGCAGCATTATAGAACAAAAGTCTAGCATGTGGGGTCAGACCTAATCCAGCTCCTCATACATAGATGGAGGCTGTCTAACCAAAAATCCATGGGGCGCTCAGGCACGACTTCTGGTTCAGATTTGATCCAGTACCTCCCACATGGGCAGAGTCAAAAGTCCAGGAGGTGCGGTCAGACCTAATCCAGCACCTCTTAAATAAATGGAGTCTAACCAAAAGTCCATGGGGCGGAGTCAGATTTGATCCAGCACCTCCCACATGGGCAGAGTCAAAAGTCAAGGAGGTGGAGTCGAACCAAATCCAGCTACTCCAACACAGATGGAGTCGAACCAAAAGTCCATTGGGCGGAGTCAGATTTGATCCAGCAAACATGGGCAGAGTCAAAAATTAAGGAGGTGGAGTCAAACCTAATCCAGCTCCTCCTACATAGATGGAGTCGAACCAAAAGTCCATGGGGCAGAATCAGATTTAATCCAGCAACTCCCACATGGCCAGAGTCAAAAGTCAAGGAGGTGGAGTCGAACCTAATCCAGCTCGTCCTACACAGATGGAGTCGGACCAAAAGTCAATGGGGGGAGTCAGATTTGACCCAGCACCTCCCACATGGGCAGAGTCAAAAGTTGAGGAGGTGGAGTCAGACCTAATCCAGCACCTCTTAAATAAATGGAGTCTAACCAAAAGTCCATGGGGCAGAGTCAGATTTGGAGTCAGCACCTCCCACATGGGCAAAGTCAAAAGTCAAGGAGGTGGAGTCGAACCTAATCCAGCTACTCCTATACAGATGGAGTCGAACCAAAAGTCCATTGAGCGGAGTCAGATTTGATCCAGCAAACATGGGCAGAGTCAAAAATCAAGGAGGTGGAGTCAAACCTAATCCAGCTCTTCCTACATAGATGGAGTCGAACCAAAAGTCCATGGGGCAGAGTCAGATTTGATCCAGCACCTCCCACATGGCCAGAGTCAAAAGTCAAGGAGGTGGAGTCGAACCTAATCCAGCTCGTCCTACACAGATGGAGTCAAACCAAAAGTTAATGGGGGGAGTCAGATTTGACCCAGCACCTCCCACATGGGCAGAGTCAAAATTCCAAGAGGTGGAGTCGAACCTAATCCAGCTCATTTTACACAAATGGAGTCAGATTTGACCCAGCACCTCCCACATGGGCAGAGTCAAACCACATGTCCATAGGGTTGTAGTCAGATATGATCCAGCATGTTTCACATGGGCTGAGTCTAACCAAAATTTCAGGAGCTATAGTTGGACATTGTTTGCATTTCCTTCTAGCTAGGCAGAGCTAGACGTCCTTCACGTCCTGTAGAGTCAAACCTGAACCAGCTCCTCCTATTGAACAAAATTGTGTAGAGTCTGGGGTCAGGCCTATTAGTAGCTGCTAGTACAATGGTAAAAAAAAAAAAAAAAAAGGCACATGAAAAGTCCAGAGAGTATAGTCTGACCTGATCCACCCTACATGGGTGGAGTTAAACAAAAAGGGGTGGAGTCAGTCCTGATCTAGCTCCTCCTGCCAGAGTGGGCTTAAACCAAAGAAGACCTTCAGAGTGTGTCAGGTTGGATGAATGTGCTTGTTGTTGTGTACAGTACAGCACCTTGTGGGTTAGACATTAGGCTTATAGGAGGAGTCGGCTCAAGTCCAGCTTCACTCCCTGGACTTCTGGTTCTGGAAGACTAACCCTGGGACTAGAAATAAAAGCAAACTGAGTTTGAACAGACTGTGTAAAATACACAACATACTGTATATTAAAGGCACAAACAATAGAAGTGATGAGAACAGAAAGAACGTACCTGGACCTTCTGGCAGAAAACAGATCAAGGTGTGTGATGTGGATTTCATTTGTGACTTTAATAAATTCCTGCTCAGTGTGTGTGTTTGTGTGTGTTTTTTAATTGCTCTGTGCTGTTCATGTGGTAATAATAATCATCAGACGATTATTTCTACAACGCATTACACTCTGACACATTTTTGACTTGTACACTGCTGCTGTAGTACATTCCACCGAAAGAAATATGAAGTGATTTTTATATTGTAAACACGATACACACTGCCTGCTACCAGAGCCCGCACTACACTGATTGAGGTGGAGGAGAAATTTTCAGTTTCTGAGAATTGCAAAAACATAAAGGGGACTCTAACAGCCCACATAGTTCACCTGCATGTGTAAAAGGGTTGACGCACACACTCATGCATTCACACACACTCACACACCCACACACACACACACACACGCACACACAGTAGTGCTTGACAAGCACAGATGTCATACATCAAGACAGATCAGAGTTCATCACCTCCGCAGACTGCGCACGATTGTCGCTGACGGTTGATTTGGGCTACACTTCTCAGTCTCTCCATCTCTTTTTTTTTTTCTCTCTCTCTCTCTTCCTGGAGCCTCCTGGAGTTGGTGAGTGCTCAATTGGATCGTGTGGTCTCTTTTTTCCTCCTTTTTATCCCTTCTCCGTTACTGATGGATCTTCTTGTCTGCTTCTCGGCTGATTTCATGACCCGTTCCAGTGTTGATCTGAGTGTCAGAGTGGTGAGTGTGTGTAAATGAGGTGAGCGAGACTAGGACGGTTGTTAAACTGACAGATGAGTTAATTCAAGGCCAAGTTATGAACGAGAACAATAGCAGCCATTAGAGAACATTGACGCGTTGAGGTTTTCTTTCTTTCTTTCTTTCTTTCTTTCTTTTTTTCAGGGGAAACCTGGGCCATGTCGCACTAACAAAAGGCTTCTAACAGCGACAGGGCGTCTTTCCTTTGTCTGATGTTGGTTTTATTTCCAGTAACTTAACAACTGAAAAAAATATCTGCCGCATTTTGGTGACAAAATAATGACAATTAATATTTTATGCATTACATTTGCATTTAGACTTAATCTGTTTCAGTCTTATCCAGATCAAATTACGGAAACAGTTTATAAGCTTTGTTAAACACGTCCTAAGCAGCATGCTAGCAGAATAAATTGATCAGTTGATGTTTCGTGTACCGTAACAAGTTCTACTCACCTCATGTCCTTTGCATTGTGCGTCATCTTATTAGCACTAAAATATGTACGTATACACAGTATGTTTACGCCTGAAGCTAGCTAAAATAGATTTCATTACAATGTACACCCGTGCATATGTGTCATCCTGAAGTTGTCATAATTTAAAATATCATTAGTACATAATGTACTGGAGAATTATTTCTAAATTGCTACGTAGATGCTGTAAGAGTGAACTTTGGTATAGTCCAAATGTAAGGCAAAAAAACTATGTAATAACAATAATTATTATTATTAGAAAAATAGCAAAGAAATTTAGCCTGATTGTCATTTCTATACAGTTACTTGAATTTATTGAAATTTTTGCTCATTGCTACTTTTTACTTACATGGCACCGCTTTAAAACTCAAGGTCACTTTCCAAGGTCAAGGCCGACATTAAGCAAATAATGAAAGACAAAAACTATTAAATAATCATTACATGCAAACGTTTTTATGCAAGAAGACATAATGGAGATGAGCTATTGATAGCCAAACAGTGAGATATCAGAAAATAGCTTTCTTGTAAAGAAGGAGAAAACAATGCTTAATTCAATTCTTTTTTTTTTTTTTTTTCATAAGGTGTCCCGTTACCTACAGTATATTTCAAAAAAATATTTGAAAGAAAAAAAAAAAAAAACTAAAGCAGATGCAAA
This sequence comes from Clarias platycephalus, assembly GCA_030068275.1. Taxonomy (NCBI): domain Eukaryota; kingdom Metazoa; phylum Chordata; class Actinopteri; order Siluriformes; family Clariidae; genus Clarias; species Clarias platycephalus. The sequence goes on from JAQQZT010000040.1 coordinate 3,146,841, forward strand.
CTCAAGGCGGGAAATTTATTAATAGCGCTATCAAACAGACTAATGCACTCCTGTTCAGGAAATCTGACATGTTTTGGTCCCGCCACAGCAGACGTTAAAACCCTGCGACCTAAGTTAACCCGCATCCGTTCAGCCTAAATTTCGCCTTGCAGTGTAAAAGAAATCTAATACATAGATGAGTAATCTATTTAAGCTATTTCGCCTGCATTTAAAGAAACAAAATTATCTTACTTCATAACTGTTAATCCATTTTCAGCAAGTATTACAGCATTGTGAGCAATAAAGCATTATAAAGAGCATTAAAAACAGCAGGAAGTCTGTGGCAGGATTCCAGGCCTGTCTCAGCTCAAAACGCTCGTGATATTTCAGCCGACCAGTGGGAGCAGCTAAGTACGGGCGGAAAAGCTGTTTGTGGAAAATCAATGACAAATGCAAGAAAAGGAGTATGCTTGAAAAGGCCCAGGGTCAGAGGCACTAATGATCTCGAACATATTTGCAGTGGGGGGGATTAGGGGGGGGATAGTGCACATAAAAACATTTTGGTTTCCAGCGTAGGGTGTAGAGAGAAAATTATTTCCATTCACTTTTAGAATAAAGATCAAATCGGTCATGCAGTGAAGAACGACTATTCAATACTATAACGCTATTCGGCATGGTCCAGAGTGCAGCGCAAACCCTGGTGATGAAAATTACAACTAAAACAGCTCTAAATACCTACTAGTATTTAACCTGATTCTGCAATAACTTGGACAAATTGATGCATGCGGTACTTGAACAGAATTAATTGGTGAGATGTTCCTATTTAAACATTATTCATGGCTCTCATGTTAGCTTTTCATTTGTCATTTGACAAAGTGAAATATGGATCTCTGGTTTTAGCCTTAGGACTGGAAATGCCATGAAAACATTACACTCAAGCCTGAATCATTACACTGTCGAAAGCTTCAACAAAATCAACTTTTAAAGTTGAAAATGTAATGAATTCAAAATGACCCTCTTGTTCATACTCATAAGTTGCTCATAAGTTCCTGTTTACACAATTGCATTTTTTTCTTTAGAAAAACATACAATAATTTTATAACAAAATGTGCCATACACGCCTGAACATTGTAATATTTTGTGCATGTTGTAAAATGCAATTTGCATTCAATCATATGTTTGCACCTAGCATAGGTTTTGTGTAATATGTTGGAAATAACTGCATCATTTGGTTTGCTTTGGACTTTGGTTCCTCTCAAGGTTTCTTCCTCATATCGTCTCCCTCATCATCAACTCATTTAAAATGTACACGCAGAACTTAAATATTTCTGGAACCCTGCTTTGTTGGAATCTGCGTTGTTGAAAGTGCTTTTTCAAATAAAATTGAATTAGTTGAAAGTGTTAAAAGAAGCCCATTATTTCTGAATGTATTAAAACCAATTCAAGGAAATGTAATATGCAGTTTATGGGAATTATGTCCGCTTCAAAAACATCCCAATTTTTTTTCTTTTCTTTTCTTATTATTGTGAGCAGTTACAATAGCATGTGCTGATAACACTTTATTATATATATTTAGGGCTAAACTACTGGATATTTATACTTAACTAATGATTGATAATAATGAATGAATAAATACATTTAATAATAATAAATATAAATAATAATAATTAGTTGCCCGTATGTGAATAAAATGTAGACTATTGAGTCTCGTTATGGACAAATGACATCCATTTCACATGTGATCGTACGTTTGTGATTATATGAATAACATGTGATGTCACCATGTTATACCCAGGACATTATTTATAGAGTACAGTGGTGGCCAAACGTGTCGAGATGAAAATAAAATTCAATGTATTAATGACATTCTGAAAATGTTAAATAATGAGAATCAACATAATACACTGTTTTTTATTTGATGCGAGAAAATTGTTCTTCAACAATTAATATTTAGTATGACGTCCTTTACTCCTTAAAACCTGTCACAAAGACGTCTGTAATACTCTGATGTCACCCTCTCGATCAATGCCTGCTTTATCGCTTCTTAAAGATTATATACACTAATATAGAATTTATCACAGAAGTTCACAATTCACTTGTGAAATTCCCTAATTTAAGCTATTTATGTGCAGAGGCGGACACCCCGGCTTCAGAAAGTAAAAGTCCCGCCATATACAGTACTTGTTCCATCCATTAACTAAGCCAGATGATTGTAAATAGCACAACTCTTTAGCCAGATGGGATGGAACTAATTAGTGACATTATAGGGACGACTATAATACATGGTATATGTTGTCTTAATACTTTTGGCCACCATTGTACTGTATATAGACATTAACAGATAATTTAGTCACATTATGAAAAAATGACATTTATTTCATATGTGACCATAAGTTGGTGATCATGTGAATAATATGTGATCATAGGTGCATGTCGCTATGATATACACAGGGAGTTATTTATATATTATGACTCTGACAGATGTTTTATTATTGATCTATTGACAACAACCTTTAAAATCAATGAATAGATTTCCTAGGCTCAAGATTAAAAGCCTCTTTTGAAGTGACTTCTCCTTGGAATTACAGTGATGCTTGCTTTCACTTACCTCATCTTTTACTTTTAGATATTTTTAATACTTATTCTTGTGATAAATATATAAAGATTATATATATAGTACAGTTTATAGGCAGACTGATACGCCACACCGGACTTAATGCACATCTGTTTCGAAAGATTTATAACCAAGAATTATAACATCATGCATCTGTATCTGTGCACAGTTTGAAGGAAAGCACTATAGTAAAAAATATAGATGGTCAAATAAAATATTCCATAAATTGCAGCAAGAGTTTCTTGAATAAAGCCTGGGATCACCAGTTAGTTGTAGTACTTTAAGGCTTCAACTGACTGCTGTGGTTCACTTTTTAGTCTTTAATCTAAGATTAAAATTTAGTTCTATACATGTAAAAAAAATTGTAAGTCACATTATGGAACACTTGTTTTTACCTTTATTTATCTTATCCGTAATCAGAGAACTTTTGATCTTTCTCATACATCCGGAACAGAAAAAGGAAAGAGTCTACCGCAACGTTCTTTCTGGAAACTCCAAAGAAAAAAAATGGCTTCGGACAACAATCAAATTTGCTTTTTTAGCTAACGACATACTTCTCACAGACATCAAAGAACATTAAAACGAATTTTCCTTTGAAGCTACAATAAGTGAGTAATTCTGATGTTCAAATTTGGATAATTTTGTTTGCGAAAGTCATACCTACTTAGGTACACATTGTTTTATTGCACATTTAATTTTATTTGCATGGTTGATTTAATAGTCGGCTAGTGGATTGACATATACCGATGTGTAAATCGATGTGTCAGAAAGTGCTACCAGTATACATGTAGTGTATCAGGAAATGCTACCTCTGATGAAACTGCTATAGTTTTTTTCATGGCTGTATGAGGGAAATGTTGATAAGGTAGTACAGAGTGATATAGCTACGTATACATTTTAAGTACTGGTAGGAAATTCTGTCAGGGGAGAAAACAAAAAAAAGGTAGAAATAAAAATGATCCATGTTTTCCATCTTACAGTGTTTTTTGCCTCTACACACTTATTGCTAGCCAGAGGGGCTATAGCTAGCCATACGTACCCCTCGTCTAGCAGCCATCTTGAACCACATGTTTAAACACTTGAACAGCATAAAGCAACTAGTTTTCATTCACTTCACTATACTGAAAGTAGCAATTCACTCACCACCACCATGATGCAAACCTACAGTAGCATAGGAATGTACTGTATAGTGTCACAGTTGCACCCATGACTGGCACATGCCTTAATTTTTCACAAGAAGAAACTGGTCAGCTCGTTTGGCCGTGTGGCCTCCGCATTGACAGGAATGTGAGGCGGCAGTGCCGCATGATATGACATGGCTGGTGGCACATCTCCAATTGAGGATTCTCTGCTAACAAATGAGAGGTGCAGAGTGTGCTGGTTTGGACTTTGGGAGAAATCAGTGAGATCAGGGGTAGAGATGGTGTAAGGCAGTGGTCCCTAACCTTTTTATCACGCTTGAAAATTCTACAGCGGACCGCGAGGGGGGGGGGTCATTTGTCAAAAATAAAAGGTTTTTCAAAATAAAATATCGTTCAGACTAAGATAATGCATAAAACGGTACCGGTCCACGGCCCGGGGGTTGGGGACCACTGGTGTAAGGCATGCTGTGAATACCACATTGTGTTTGCATCCTCTTTCGAGCTTCAATGCTGAGGGTCAGTCGTTGATGGACTGTGACCACTTCCTCGACTTCTACACCAAAGTCAAAGTAGACGCCTACATCTGACACAGCTACGTTTGCACACTTACTTTTGACTCTGGCCTGCTGCCACTGAACTGTGATTGCACATTCAGTGTGGACTTGATGGCGGTGAACCCGCAATTGCTGCCTCTGTTTCGTTAGTTGCCTGCTGCTGCCACAGCTTGCTGTCATTCCCACTAGACACTGCTCCTGACCCACAAGCTCTTGGTTATTTACTTAGTTTAGTTTTAATGCGTAGAAGTTTTAAAGAACCTGACACTTGTTTATTTCTAAGCTTTAAGGTTTCTAGTGTCATTGTCTCCCCCGCCCCTCCCCCCGTTTGTAAAAAACATGCTCGCTAGCATAATTCTTAGCTAGGTGTGAGTTTTTCAGCAGCATTGTTCTCATCATTTGAACCACATGAAGAGGAAAAAGTCTCGCTATACCATGTAGCAATTCACATTTACATAGTGTATATACCAAGGAGCAGGCAGGTGTAGCTTAGCGGTTGAAGCTTTGAACAAGTTGCAAAGGAGTTGCAAGACACACCATGCTAGTTTGCCTTTGTGCAGCTGGTCAGCGGTTTGTCAAAGTACTTTTCTGGCTCGTTCTCTACCACACCTTTGTCACCTGACTGCCCTTTACGGATAGGATCCCTTTGCTGTGGTTTGGTGCGGCGAAGAACATAGAGCATGTGTTTCTGTGTCTGTGGGTCTTCCGCTCTGACGCGGCCGTCCTCGTTAGGATTGCGGGCTGATGTGTGTGTGTTTGTGATTTTGTCCAGGAAACTGTGGTGTAACACACAAGCGATGTTGGGAGTGTGTGAATCGTTGTGGGAGATGAAGAGGGGTGGAGGGGGTAGAGGGGGGTGTTGTGGAATGGGCAGATAATTGAGCAAAATCTGATCAAACACAGCACTCTTTGTCTTGCTTATAAGATCATTAGGGCGAAGCTGACTTTTTGCTTAACTTTTCAAAAAGTTTCCTATATGCTCTGACCTGTCCACCTCCCACACAGTGGAAAGTAATTATCATAAATACTGAGCAAACAAAGAGAGAGAGAGGAAACAGTCTGATACGGAGTGAAGGACCGTGCAAAGAAATCACAAGAAAAGGTAACAGGATTTGCTTAATATGAAAAAAAAAACATGTTTAATATCACACAACTTTGTTTCAAAAGTTACGTTCAAAGCTACGGTAAATCTTCCTTAGTATCTCAAATAGGCAAGTTGTAAAGCTCTTATCAGGTAGCCAGGTTTCTGCAGTGATATTAAGCACTCGATGCATAGTGTAACTTTTTATAGTGTTCTAGACGACTAATATGAAGCAGCTAGTAGTCAGAGCTAGCTTGGTGTAAAATAGTTTTTTTTGTATCTTAATACCAGTTATTTTAAATTATACTGTAAATTGTTAAATCTGGCACATTCCGAATAAATCAGAAGTCCTTATTTTTCGCACCGTCATTAGAAATGTTAACCTCTATGTTGTCGTGAAACTACTGTACCACATTAACGCACACATCGGTCTCTTCCATTTTCATCAGTTAATGCAAACAAACGCATGCGGCGATCTTCATCGACGAAGTGTGCTGCCGCACCCAAGAACTTACTGATGATTTAAGCTCATGACCAGTGAATATGGGTCACCAGTGAGTCTGTACGTCCTCACGCTAAGGACATGCGATTTGACAAATTCCAGTCTGAGATTTTGGAGACAGTTCTGAGAACAGTTTTAAAACGGCAGAACTGGTTCACTCTGATGGACCCTTAGTTCTAGAACTGTTCTCAGAGCTGTTTTAAGTTTGCACATCTATGATTTTGTTTTTTAATCAGACCGTGTCACATAAATATTTTCTTTGGCATCGGCCTTTAAAGACCACACACTTGGTCAGATTCAGTTGTAAAGTCAGCCTGGCTGTCGTTCTTGGCGAGGTTAGTATCTCGGTAGTAAGTATCTTAAAGACAACGAAAACTCCACGAAAACTCCTTGCTGTCTTTAAGATATTCACTACTGATCAGTCCCAATTGTAAAGACCCTGACTCTTGCTTAAATCGAGTATACTGTATACGACTCAACAAACTTGGTTGATCTGTGCTTTAATGCTCTGATATCTTGGTCTCATTTTCTACAAATGTAATTTATATCAGTTGTCATATGCTTTAATTTCTATATTTGGAAGCCTGAGGTGTCATTTAACCATTAATCGGGCGAAGAACCACAATTCATAACTTCCAAGGGATTATATATATAATATACATGTGAGGAACCATATCTCTTCATAAGGCCCTTATTTAAATACTACAAAAATTTCAACACTTTTTTAAAAACTTTTTGATTTTTGACTTTCGATTGTGAACTTTAGATTTTTCCTAAAATGTTTCATCGTTTTTTATATGATGAAGTTACCATATATCGTTCCTCAGCCATCGTTAATAGGGTCTAGGGAAATAATTTTTTCCAAAAAGTGTATAATTGCCTTATTGTTACATTTTAAATGGTGCCTTTACCTAGTTTGGACCCTGAACGTAAAACATATAGTTGTCCTACCTTTACCTAATAAGCGACGTATTTGATTTTATTTCAAAATTGTTTCTAACCGCGACTTCAACCTTTGTAACAACTCGAGTCGTGTAAGCTGTTTTTGTGAATTTGTGAGTGTTCTGCCACGTATATGTGCATCTGTACAGCTGAAGAATTTCCCCGACGAATGTTTTAGTCAGTTTAGGCAGCTTAGGTCTTTATTACCTTTAAACAGATTTATTTCTTACTTTTGACCTGATAATAATTGAAATAAACAAAACAAGTAAATCTAAAGAGATGCTATACTACCCTGGACCTCTTTTCCAGTCCTCTGTCTCTCAGTTTGTCCCTGTCCTCGAGACCACGAGAGCCTTTTAAACGGCTTTACTGGTACAGTGAGCGTAAGCAAGCATGTCCTGTTTTGTGGTGAAGCGTTTGTGTGTGTCACAGAGGAACATTCGAGAAAACGTCAGCACCTGTTAGAATGAGAAGATGTCGAGATTAGCAGGGAGGCAGAGGATGTGTGTGTGTGAGCTTCCTGTTGTGGCGATGCAGGTCTCAGATCAGCACTAAAGAGCATCTGCACATTGCAGAGCAACGAGTCGGCATACACACGTACAAACTGCGGCATGATAAATGCGTAATGTGGATGACAGGGGCATGCTTGTGTGATCTTGCTGCAGTCCTGAAGAGTTGTGGGACTGAAAGGAAGCATGAAAAACAATGTGTGTGTGTGTGTGTGTGTGTGTATGAGTCAGAGAGATAGTGAGTTAGTTGTTTCCACATTTGAAGTGCAGCTTTCATTGTAACTGTTGGAGTTATGAGAAACAGAATCACACTGGTGTCTTTCTCTGTCTCTTCTTTTGCTTTTCTCCAATAAACAACTCGTAATTTTTTCCCTCCTTCTCTAATTCAATCCTGAAATACAGTATTACACAGATTCTGGCTTGAATATAAGATGTGTTTTCCAAATTCTTCCTTACTGACTATATGATAATTTGACGTGCAGTCTCAGAAAATCATACTAAACTCAAGTGGTACTGCTACTTTTCTTCATTTTTAGATGATGTAAAACCTACATTCAACTCATCTTTCCTCTCTTTAGACTGTAATCACTCCTGACCCGGCTGCGCCATGCTCGACCCCGCGGCAGAGCTGCCTTTCTTCTATGGCAGCATCAGCCGCTCCGACGCTGAGCAGTTCCTGAAGCTAGCAGGGATGAGTGACGGTCTGTTCCTGCTGCGTCAGTGTCTGCGCAGTCTGGGCGGATACGTGCTGTCTCTCGTCTGGAACCTGGAGTTTTTTCACTACCCGGTGGAGAAACAGCTGAATGGGACGTACTGCATTGCGGGTGGGAAGGCCCACTGCGGCCCAGCGGAGCTCTGCGAGTTCTACAGCAAGGACGCGGATGGCCTGGTGTGCGTGCTCAGGAAGCCGTGTCTCCGCGGACCAGACACAGCCATCAAACCCGGCGTCTTCGAAAACTTGAGGGAAAACATGCTGCGCGAGTACGTCCGCCAAACCTGGAACCTGGAGGTGAGTCAGTTAAAGGTCTAATAATGCAGTCGTGGTAACGAGGTGCGGCTGGCGCTCCAGTTCATCACAAAGGTGATGAGTTCTACCAGTCCAGTTTTAACGCATGGTTGCTTGATGAGGCAGACATGCAGACCGACAGGCAACCCCGACATGATGGTAATCAGGTGAAATGCAGGGTGTCTCGTCGCATCCCTATTTAAGCCACTAGAAACCGGCACGCAACATGCAAACATTAGGTAGCACCCGGTATGGTAATAGGGACTAGACATCCATCCATCCATCCATCTAGGAACAGTGGAGGCCAAAGGGAACAGTTGCATATATTTGTATGACTGTAGTAGGAGCGGTCAACACTCACATGCTTATTCACACACTACGAGCAATTTGGAGACACCAATTACCCTAATCTGCATGTCTTTGGACTGTGGGAGGAAACCCACCGAGAAGAACCCAGAGGAAACCCACCAACATGGGGAGAACATGGAAACTCACACAACTCATGTACAGATAGAAGCTGTAATTTAAAGCTATATATTACTATAGAAGCAGAAGCCAAGGCCAAGACAAAGCGCTAAACAAAGACAAGCAAACGTCTGTGGTAAATAATAATAATAATAATAATAATAATAATAATAATAATAATAATAAAAATGGGAAGGTAAAAGCAGCACACCAAATGATAAGCATGCTTCAAAAAAAAGAAAGTGTGTTTTAAAAGCACTAAAGATAAAAGATTTTACGTTCTAGAGAAAGAAGTTTAAGACAAACAGGATGAACAAGAAGTCGAGGCAATATTTTAGAGGCTTTAGTTTAGCGATGTGCTTCCCAGCACATGCAGGTTCCCACAATACAACATCGTGGTGCTATCCTTAAAGTGCCCCCCTTATAACAATTTTTCTTAAAGAGTAAGAGAATTGAATTTGCTGTGATGTGAATTCGATAATACTTTTATCTTTAAAATCTTTAAAGTTACCATCCTCAAGATTTACCGTTTAACAGCACCTCAGATTAGAGCCGTTATGAAGCTTTACAGAGCATAAGTCGCTGACACATCTCAATATCAACTGTTCAAAGGAGATTAATGTGTATTGTTTTATGGAAAAAGAAATTTAAATCAGTACATTTTTGTGGAAGAAATGTGGTGGTAAAAAAAATTATGAATAGTGATGAATGGAAAAGTATGAAAAAATGAAGAGTAGAAAACAGAACTATGTTTAATTGTGAAAGTAAGAGCATTTTCATACACACACACACACACACACACACACACACACACACAATCTAATGAGAATTCACAGAATGCAAAAAAAAAAAAAATGACTTCAGTTTGAAGCAATGGGAAAAAGGTCACATGACCTGATGAGTCCAGACTGAGCGATGGGCGTGTCCGGGTAAGAAGGGAAGCGTATGAAGCGATGCTCCATCATGCAGAGTGTCCGCTGTACAAGCCTCTGGAGACAGTGCTATGATCTGGGGTTGCTTCAGTCGCTCAAGTCTACACTCAGCAACGTTATGGGGCAATAAAACGAAGTCAGCTGACAACTTGAATGTACTGAATGACCAGGTTATCACATCTATGGATCTTTTTTTTTTGTGCCCTGATGGTGCGAGTATATTCAAGGACTGAATAGGAGTGTGAAAGAGTGTTTCTGGTTGCATGAGGAATCATTTTTACACATGAACTAAACTCCACAGTGTGTGCCGTAATCAAAGATAAAGTTGACTAACTCTTAGTGTGTGCAACTTTTTTTTTTTTTGGCCAGGCCGTGTTATTCAGATAGTTAATCTAATATGCAATCACAACCCAAAAAACTGACATGACTCGACTTTCGTGGCAGAGTTCAGAAACCTTTTTTTATCCACTACCGTAGTGTGGTTGAGTTTGAGCATCAACTCTGACCAATAATCCGCCTGCAGTAACAGCGATTTATATTAACATGCTCTTCCTAATGCTTTATGGTTTCTCTAGTAACAGCTCATACATGGCAGATGCTCTAAATAAGTCTAATAATAAAAATATAAAATCGGTGAGGTGGTGACCGGGTTATTTATTATTTACGGAAGGAGTCTCCAGTGTCAGCACTCTTAACTTCTGGTTTCTCGGTCACATGACAGGCTGCATATTTTCTTCTGCATATTAAATTTCCTGCAAGAGAGCAAATGTCAGTTTCTAACGTTATAGATTTATACAATGACTTTTATATGTGAGCGATTAAATGAAGCGTTGAATATTAATAAATAAAATTGTACTTGTTGACAGATCACTGTGGTATAAGCTGAATAACACGTCCTGATCATGAAGTTATATGAAAATAATCATCTCTGTGGGAACATCAAGCACAGCAATCGTAAATTATGTACCATGTGTGAAATGCACGGCAAGATATTTACATAATCCATAACACATACAGTAAGATGTAACGTACCCGAAGTCTAAACTATTTAATTTGCAATATATTCTTACATACATATCCAAAAATTGTTCCATTCAAAAATATGCATATAATCCACCAGGGGCGTTCAAGTCAAAGTGGGACTTTTGATTGTGCAGAATAACAGGAAGCAGTTATTAAAGTAAAAACTCTCGTTTCTCAGAATGATCAAATTGCCTAACGTCTGAAACTCTTCTTTAAAATGTTTTACTGCGGTTAAGAGTCTCATCACCGAACCGTGCTTGAAGTCTCCTGTAAATGTCAATCACTTTACCGCCTTTCTGTAATTTTCAAGTCCCGGTTTGGCTTGAACGCCGCTCGTAAACATCAAACTCTAAATTGTATTGGTTGTCCAATGTTAAAGTGAATATAGTGTGCTGACATGTATGTGTGTGTGTGTGTGTTTGTGTTTTCAGGGCGAGGCCATGGAGCAGGCCGTGATCAGTCAGGCTCCTCAGTTAGAGAAGCTGATTGCCACCACGGCCCATGAGAGGATGACGTGGTACCACAGCAAAATCCCGCGTCAGGAGGGCGAGAGGAGACTCTACTCGGGCTCTCAGCCAGACGGAAAGTTCCTGTAAGTCGGTCTGATGTGCTGCAGATTTCAATCCTTTACAGCCATGTTGTTGTCTTAGGTCAAATTACGGGTTACGTTTTATGCATGCAGAGTGTGTAAGTGCTCACAAATGTGTGAAAAACATTGATACAGTACATAAACAAGAGATATGATCAGATGAACAGAAATTGTGTAAGCATATAAAACACTTTTTTTTTATCTTCTCACAAAAAAAGCATAGATGCTAATAATAATTAAATCCAAACTGAGTACTGTACAGTAAAAAAAATAATAAAAAATTACACTGCATATTACAGTTAAGGATAAATTTCCTTTGTATTTTACGGCTTCATCAACCATGCAGCCTGAAGCATCGTTAACGGCGAGTACACGTCTATGATGAAGCCCCCAGTGTGTAACTACGCCATCATAAGTCTCATAAGTCTCACAGGCTCGAACCCCTTTCTCGACCTTTAACCAAAAACTGTTCATGCGGGGGGTTTAAAAACTTTTGAGCGGCTGTGCCATTAAACACTCTAACGCGGCTACTGTATATACAAAGTAAAGAATGTTTAAATGTTCATTTTGTGAATTATTTATACAGATACAGCAATTAAAAAAAGACTTAATTACTAAGCAATGAAGACTGTTAAAGACTTAAAATAAAATTGTAGTAATAAAATCTATTAGTAATAAATGAAAATAATGTGAATTAAGGAAAAGGAAAGAAAGTCTACAGGCAGACATGAGATCGGAAATCTAAATCTTGCAATATAATTTATTAGACTGGAATAAAATTCAATAACTTGAATATTAAAGCAGTGAAAAGTGAACCAACACCAAAAATTAAAATAAAAAAACAAAAGATACAGTAAAAAAATCATAAAATCGCTAACCGGTACCAGATGTGCAGATGTTTTCATGTCCTTACTCCTTACTTCATTTTACTGTAATAAAGTAAGGGAAATAAATCCAGTACACCAGCAATAACTCACACACATGGTCTATACTGTATGCGTTCATTTTTATGTATGAAATTAAGCTATATAGAGCGAATAAATGATAAATTAAAACATCTTGGTGTGAGGGAAGACACTCCGAGCTATAATTAGTCATGGAAAAAGTAGCGAAACCTGAGCTGCATTCGTGATGCACGGTCGGAAACTTTCACTCGTGTGAAAGTGTGCAAACAATAAATCTGTCAAGTTGTAATCCTGCGCGAGAATATACGAGTTATTAAAAAGATAAGTGTAAAAATACTAATATGTATCGTTCTTGTTTATTGTTTCAGAGATTTAATATTATCATGAGCGACAATGTTTAATACATTAATAGATACGGTTTATGAAAGTGGGTCAGTGTCAGGGTGAAGCCAAGAGATTGTTAATAGATCGAGAAGACAATTTGCCCACTTTTTTATATATATATGTATATATATAAATGTGAAATTTACATTACATTTACATTACGGCATTTCCCTTATCCAGAACGACTTACATTTTTATCTTATTGTACATCTGGCCAGTTGAGTGTTAAGGGCCTTGCTCAAGGGCCCAACAGGGGCAACTTGGTGGTCATGGGGTCGGAACCTGGGACCTTCTGAACCGTAGTCCAATGCCTTAACCACTGAGCTACCTCTGAAATAAAAAAGTAATTTTCTCCAAACGTCGTCACATCAGTGATTTATATGAAGCATCCACAGTATAAGTTGCTCAGTGAGATGTTACGATAATATAACCTACTCGAGCGAAGGCGGCGATCATAAGAATTCAACACCGCTGCTGTATAAACACTATTAATGCCTGCGGTAGATATTAATCGAGCAATCTTTTGAGCAAAAAGCAGAGACATTTTAACTCAAAACACACTTTTGTGTGTTATTTATAGATGTTTTTAATAACTAGTACATAAAGTGCAGAGATGCTGGTTTACACACAGGATGTTGTTCCTGTCTTGCAGAGTGAGAGAACGAAACGAGTCTGGCACCTTCGCCTTGTCTTTGTTGTACGGAAAAACTGTCTACCATTACCAGATCCTTCACGATAAATCAGGGAAATACAGCATGCCTGAAGGAACCAAGTTCGACACCGTGTGGCAGGTCAGTGAGAGGAGAAATGCTTCACATGATTATAAGGATATAATCATGCTGCTTTTAAAAATATATGTATATATATTTATTTTTTTTACTTTTGATTGTACAGACTAGCAGAACACAGTTATGAGAGTAAAATCTTGCTTTATTTCTCTATATGATCCCCTGCTGCACTAATGCACTTATCCCAGTCTTTCTCTAGTGCTTCTATATCATCAAAGTCAAACGTTTTCTCAGTATCCCGGAGCCATGATCAGACTGCCTGCTTCATGTCTGAAACGCTAGCCCGCCAGGAACTCCTGTATTTACCAAAAACATATCTTTAAGGTTTTAAGTTATTAAGTTGATCTTAAATGTATTAATTGGTCATACTGTAGAAAGCTAATCTGTTTGAAGTCCCGGATTGACTTGAACACCTCTCATACTTTGTGAGTGCTAAACAAATTATGGCTATTTTGCAGCTGGTCGAGTATCTGAAAATGAAGCCTGATGGTCTGGTCACGTTACTGCGCGAGACGTGCATAAACCAGAACAATGCGTCAGGTAAGAATTTATAGATATGCAGTATATAGTATAAACTGTATATTGGCTACACATGTACAATACATAACACATTACATTTTAATTATACACTATATTCTATATAATAGTATAAAAAAACAGAGAAGAATATACAAAGTATAGGTTGAGCTTTTATCACGTTTTTAAAATAGATTATATATTTTAAAAACTCTTACATTAATTGAGTTTCTGGGAAATTTTCTGTACCCGTGGGAAATAAAACGTGCAGAGTGTATTAATAAAAGACCTTAAAAAATATATCAAATACACAGACAGGATGTCGATCCACACAGTGTAGAAGTATATCATTTATCTACAAAGGGAAAGAAATAGAAAATTAGTCCCAGACACTGGAAATTGTAAAACCCCACTGGATAAAATGAACCATCCAGGAAAAGTCAGAGTTTATCAAAGATTATTAAATATAGGTAAATTAATTTATATAGTAGGTAATATGATGCTCTAAATAAAAAAAGTCCACCTTCATCTGATTAATAGAAGAAACAATGTCATAACTATGAGTAGGATGGTTTGAGCAACATGCAACACGTATTTGAAGGTCAAACAACTTCGACAGACAGGTTAAAGACCGGCTGCTCCGGTTTCATCTCGTCATCATGGCGGAGGAAAAAGCAGTTTCCCAGATAAAACTGTAAATAATTATATAATTCTTTTCCTTTAAAAAAAATACACCTTGTTTAGCCGGTTAGCGATCAGCGGATTGGCGCTAATTTAGAACGATAACACAGACGTTACAGAAGCTACAAGAGCAGATCGTTCAAATCTTCTACGTCTGATTCTCATCTAAATTTGATGATTCTCATCTTATTAATAATAATAATAATAATAAGATGATGTGATCTTCTCCGGGAATAAAACCAGAAGATACTGTTGAAGATTATATCTTATTATTATTATTATTATTATTATTATTATTATTATTATTTAGGGCCCAAGCACTATAGGGTGCGCAGGACCCTCTTGTCTTCCTAAGGATTTTTTCCCCCACCCTTTTGGACTTTTTGGGGGTCTTAACATGCTCAAAAACTCATGTAAATTGGCAGACAGGTTGGAATCTGCTGCCCTTAGGATGCCTGAGAGTCGCATGACCCGGGGCCCCCAGGGGCCCCCACACGAGATTTTGCTGGATAGCTAATACAGTACACACTTTCACGTAGGCACACCAAACTCGGTACACATTTAGAGCTCATTGAACCGAACAACTTTCACACTGCATGTCCTGGGCTCAACTCAACAGGAGGCCGGTTATTTTGGGGCGTTCACAAAACCGCACCGGATGGATTTTGAAATACTCCTCCTAGGGAATTTATACGATCGTCACCAAACCGGGCCGATGTGATCTAAAGACATTGAGGACGCAAAATTGCGGAGGGATTTTTGATATCTTAAACGGGTCAGCCGTGATAATGTCTTAAACTTACACCGAAAAATGATTAATAACTTCCTGTGTGACATCATATTGAGTAACATCATAGTGTGATGCTTTTTTTCCAGCATCTGTGGTCTATTGAACACATGTACACATCACAAATGTTGACACTAACACACACAAACACATCTCTCACACACACACACACACACACAGACACACACACACAAACACACTCATACATCACACACATTACAAATATTAACACACACACACACACACACCTCTCTCATGACGCACACACACGCACAAACACACTTATATCACAATGTTAACACTCTCACACTCACACAGATGCACACACGCACATAAACACAAACACACTCATACTCATGTATATCACACATCACAAATTTTAACACTCACACACTCACATCTCAGTCTCACACGCCCGCACGCAGAAACACACACATCACACACAAACTAACACACACATGACTAATGTTAACACACAGACTCACACAAACATGTACGAACACATTTACTCGTCACACACAGGCTGACACACACACACGTCACTCACCTCTCTCCTTCACTCTCACACACACACACACACACACACACACACACACACACACACACACACACACACTAACGCACTCAACAAATATTTAGGGCCCAAACTGACATTAGCTGTGTATAGTGTGTGATGTGTGCAAGTTGTGCGGTGCAACCGGGTGGCGATGGCACGGGGTGCTTGGGCCCGTCATCGTCGCTCGCAACTATATTCTACTTAGTCATGACTACGTGTGTGAACACAATAAATGAGCTTGATAGTGGGTGCTGCACTGTTTGCTACCTCTAGTTACTGTGATGTTTATCTTCCATATAAGAAAGTAACAAATGAAGTTGTAAGTGAAGGCCATCCTTAACACAATTATTTAATTACGACAGGATTTTAATACTTTTGGCACAATATGCACTCAATATTCTTTTTCTGTTCTGCTACAAATTCACAGGAAATAATATAATTTTAATTAATAATATACATGTATTTTATATATACATACATTAATATAATTATATATATATATATATACATTAAGGCGTTCTTTAATACTTTTAAGGCTTTACACAACCAAACTACAGTATTACATATTAAACTGTATATATTATACAAAAATAATAGTTTGAAAACCTGGTTTTATTCCGTATCGGCAAAGGTGTAAAAAAAAAAAAAAATTATTATTATATATATATATATATACAAGCTTTTTATGAGAGATTCAGCTCACAAAAAAAAAAAATGAAAGGATGTTTGGCTGCCTTTACACTAGTATTAGTCAACAAGTAGCTATAGCTATAGTCGCTGTGATGCTAGGCAGCGTTTAAGATGGATTCTTTCTTGCGTGTTACTCAGTGCATGAGTTAACATCCTGAATTAATCAACACTTTAGTCCATTTAGTCCATCAACACAGACTCAACCGTTTGTGAGAATTGGGTTTTCTTGCATGACATGTTTTACTAGTGATTGTCAATCACTTATTAAAAGTGCAAAGACGCCCGGAAAGAATTATCTAGATCTAGTGGAGAAGAAAGACATGCTTGATAATGACAAACGCTCACCTGCTTGGCTAAGCCTCTAGTTATTATTATTATTATTATTATTATTATTATTATTGTTTCTTCTTCATCATCTTTACTTCTTTTGATTTTCATGTGTTATTTTACGTTTTATTTTTCTCCTCACGCCTTCTTTCTCATCATTCCTCTCCTCCTCTCCTCCACTTTCTCCTTCTCCTCCCTCTCATTCTTTTTCTCACACCACCTTCTCATCCACCCTGTTCTTGTATCTCTTCTTGTCTCCTCATCATCTCGTCCTCACTATCTCATGATCATGTTCCCCTTTTCTCTTTTCATTCTTCATCTTCTTCCAGTCGTCCATCCCTATCTACACCACCTTCCCCCTACGCATTCTTCCTCATTCACCCTTTTCTTTTACTCATATCTCACTCCTTTTACAGTCGCCTTTCCTCCTTCTCCCTGTTCTATATTTTATCACCTTACAATTATTTTAGCTTTTTCATATTCTGATCAGTTAACCTCCCCTTTCCTCCATTGTTTCCTCTCTCCGTCTTGCCTTCTTCGCATCTATTCTTCTTCTTCTTCGTTTTTCAGCTCTACTATCTTCGACTCCATTTTCTCATTTTGTTCCTTATTCTTCTCGTATCCTTGTTCTTCACCGACTTTCATTTCCTTCTCATTCACACCTACCAAATCCGGTCTTCTTCCTTTTCTTATACTTCAGTTAATCACTGTTCATTTTTTTTTTTTACCATTCCTCTGTTTTTCCCTTTCTCCTCCTCCTCTTTTATTTCCTCACTGTCCATATTCTTCTACTCCATCTTCATCTTTTTCTTCTACCATCTTCTTTTCCTACCTCCATCTCTTCTTTCTCCTTCTTCTCATCTCCTCCATTCTCTCACCTTACTCTTTCTTCCGATGTTTTTCTTCTTCTTCATATTACCTTACTTTTTCTCCTGACCTTCCTTCTATTGACTTCTCCTCCTCCACCTTTTACCTTTTCATTCTATCTCTCACCCTGCTCTCACCTCTTTATCCTTCTTCTTTCTCCTTCCTCTATTTCTTAACATCATGCTTCCAGTCCTCCTGGTTTCCTCTCCGTCTTCGTATCTTCTCCGTCTCTGTCATGATGCCACCGTACTGAAGCCCCGAATGAACCGCCTGTAAAAATTGGCAAACCCCAGGAATCTCTGTAGCTCCTTAACTGTCATCGGTTCCGGCCATAGTTGTACCGCCTCGACCTTGGTCAGTTCCATCTCGACCCCCAGTGGTCCTATGTGATAGCCGACAAATGCCACCTCTTTTGTGTGAAATGTGCATTTCTCTGCCTTCACATAGAGCCTGTGTTTGCGCAGACGACGAAGGACGGCGGCTACATGAAGGATGTGTTCCGAATATGACCGCGAATATACCAGGATATCAT
This sequence comes from Clarias platycephalus, assembly GCA_030068275.1. Classification (NCBI taxonomy): domain Eukaryota; kingdom Metazoa; phylum Chordata; class Actinopteri; order Siluriformes; family Clariidae; genus Clarias; species Clarias platycephalus. The sequence continues at coordinate 3,165,212 of JAQQZT010000040.1, forward strand.
CCAAGTAAATTATAACAAAACGGTTAAACACGTCGTTCATGAACCCCTGAAACACCGCAAGTGCGTTTACCAGACCATATGCCATCACGTTATATTGGTAATGCCCAGATGTTGTGCTAAACGCTGTCTTCCATTCATCGGCGTTACGCACACGAACGAGGTTATATGCGCTGCGGAGGTCGAGTTTGGTAAATATGGAAGCGCCTCGGAGTTGGTCGATCGCGGCCGGTACCAGGGGCAGTGGGTGCTTATATTTTACTGTTACTGTATTGAGTCCTCTATAATCAATACACGGACGTAACCACCCCCCCTTTTTTTTCTATGAAAAAAAACCTGCCGAGGCGGGAGACGTGGACCTGCTGATAAGTGCCTCACTCACGTATTCCTCCATTGCCCTGGTTTCAGCCACTGACAATGGATAGACACGTGAGCAAGGAGGTGCTTTCCCCGGCAACAGCTCTATCGCGCAGTCCCACGGACAGTGAGGGGGAAGTCGTGCAGCTGCCCTAACACTAAATACATCTTTAAACCGCTGATACTCTGATGGTATGTTAGTGTTTACTTGGGCTTGCGGACTTTCAATCGTAGTGGTTTGAACATAGTATGAGGTGTACACGTTTTAGTGCATTGGGGGGACCAGGAGGTGATGCGTGATTTTTTCCAATCAAAATTGGGATTGTGATCACTAAGCCATGGGAGACCTAGCACGACGGAATGGTCCGACAGGGGTAGTACAAAAAATTTCAACACCTCCGTGTGACCGGGGAAAGTTAACCGGAGGGGCGCTGTCATTAATTTAATAAGCGACTGTTCCAAATCACAACCATCTAGAGCCTTTATTGTTATCGGGTATGGAAGCTTCGACACGGCTGCTCCAGGTTCCGCGCTGGGATGGTTCTTGTGGATGGTCTTGGTCTCACCTGCGAAGGTGCTGATCTAGTTTGATGGCGAGGTGGATGGTCTCATCCAGGGAGAGGCCGGTATCCCGGCCCGCGAGCTCGAGTTGGATCTCGGGTTGGAGTCCATCACGGAACCGGGCGAGAAGGTTCCTCTCACACCAGCCACTCTCCGCAGCCATGACCCGGAACTTGATGGCATACGCCGATACCGGAACGTTCCCTTGTCGCAGCCTCATCAGCTTTTGCTCCCCCGAGCGTCCTTGATCGGGGTGATTGAACACCGCCGTCATCGCTTCGATGAAGTTGTCATATCGGGAAGTGATCGCCCCCCCCTGTGCTCCAAATGGCCGCCGCCCAGTCCATGGCTGGTCCGGTGAGCTGCTGGATGACGAAACGGATCTTTTGTTGTTCCGTCATATCCGGATAGTCCATGAGATGCAGCTCACAGGCCAAGAGGAACCGCTTGTATCCCTCCGGATTGCCTGCATATGTTTCCGGGAGGGCTGAGCGTGTTGGTGACGGCGTGGCGTGCGATGATGGTGGTGCTGATGACGATCCGTACGTAGTGCATGGGGTTTTCCTCTGTCGGCAACGGAACGCCTGCTGCGTCCTGAAAGGTCCGTCCATCTGTCATGATTCCCGTTAGTCAAGGGGCGGACGCAGATGCAGGCTTCAATGATTTATTAAGGTTGCACACAAACTCAAAAGACTTGAAAAATACTTAAACAAAAAAGGAGGACATGGAAGTCACTCTTCTCACTCTCTCTCAGCAGAGTCCTTGATTTCTGAGTCTCAACTCCTCAGGCTGATCATTCCTGAGGGACATGGAAAGGGTACTGTGAACGTCTCTTCACGAACAGGGTGTGTGCAAATAATGACTAACCGTGATGGTGGACGGACAGGTGGCTACGGGGTCGGATGGCTTAAATAGAGAGACACAAGAGGGTACACAGGTGAAATTCATTATGTGATAACATGGGGAGACATACTCACGTAGACACACCAGGGGGAGACAAAGCGACGGCTCAGTAGTCCGGGGAACCGGATCTTACTCCCCGAGGCTGTGGTGGCCCTGATGTTACAGTCTCTTCCTATTCCGTAGTTTGAATTTCGGGAGTTGAATCGAAGGATCTCTGCTATGCGTTATGTTATTAAAGCATTTGTCCCTGCTTTTGTTTTTCTCTTCAGAGGCTCCAGCCGTGCCTGCGTTTGTACGTATCAGGTTTATCTCTTCTTATGATATTATCATAAATTTGACATGCACACAGTTATCTGTGCGTGTGTGTTTGTTTTGTCTTCATCTCTCTCTCTCTGTCTCTCTCTCCTTATCTGTTTCACTTTCTTTCAGAGGAGAGCCAGAGCTAATGGCTACACACCGGCCCCTGAAGGTGAGCATGTGTTAACACAAGGCCTACTGTACGAACATGGCAGGACGCATGATCTAACACTAATGCGTGTAAACTGAGTCAAAAAACATCTACTAAAACGTATATATTTGTAGTGAACTGGTTTCCTCTCCTTCGTCCATTTCATCTCCTTCTCCTCCCTGGTTTTTCCTCATCCATCATCCTTTCTTTTACTATCATTCCTGCTTCCTGCTTCCATCCTCATCTCCTCCTTCTTCTTGAACATTTCCTACTCGTCCATTTTCTCTTCCCTTTTTTTAAATCTTTGTCTTTTTCTCCCCTTGTTATTTATAGAATGTGTGAAGTAATGCTTTAGAGTAAGAATGCTTTCAAAAATAGTAGTGTTAATAGGTTATTTTTATCAAGTAACACAATGGAGAGTAAGTGACCAGAAGAGAAATCCGAATCAAATTGGTGTATGGTGTGACCAAACGTCGCCTGCAAAATCAGGCTGCCTCAAATCCTTCTGTCTCTTCATGTAATCCCACTCGATGATGTTGAGATCTCCGGGCTCTGTAGCGGCCGAACCATTCCTTCCAGGACTGCTTGTCCTTCTTTATGCTGAAGATACACTACCGTTCAAAAGTTTTAGAACACTTGCAAATTTCTTTGTTTTTGTTTAGTGATTTATTTTCTACATTCTA
>JAQQZT010000040.1:3175688-3195324 GCA_030068275.1 Clarias platycephalus
TGCTGTATATATTATTATTACTATAGATTTAATAAGTCATAGAATAAGAATAAACAGACTACAGTGGGGCAAAAATTTATTTAGTGAGCCACTAATTGTGCAAGTTCTCCAACTTAAAAAGATGAGAATGTCATTTTCATCATAGGTTTACCTCAACTATACTATAAATACTTTTTTGCCCCACTTGTTAAATATGTAAAATTGACAAATATTATATCCATGACCTATTTGTACTTAAATCTAATCTCCATCTTTCTCACGCACACACATACACACCTGGGCAACAATGTGGTTTGTAGGCTTTTACTGTTCCTCAGAAACTCATAGATGGTGACGGTAAGGTGCCACTTAGTTTTGGCCTTATATTGCAGTATCTTGTTTCACTTTGCTCAAAGTCAACCCGTCGAGCCAAGGTGAATATATGATACTATGACAACATTTAGGATACAATGAATTACGAGGGAGTAAGTTTTAGCTATTAATCTGTTTTTCATACTTAGCTGACTTTTCTTTAGCCGCAACAACCCAGGTCTAGAGTGAGATGGGTGTTCTTAGCAGATCTTCAAACACACCATGTCTTTTTTAAAAGGTCAAGACTGAGCAGCTGCTGATGTTTTACTATTTTTCCTTAAACTGAACTATAATTCTGTTTATGAAAGACAGGGAGATTTCCAGATTAGTACCTGTTTGTCTCTGGGACAATTCACTCTACCAACAATCTTCCTCTTTCGGAATAAGACTTTTTTGGGGGGTTTTCACTTCTAGGATTAAAGATGGGTGGTAGCAGTCATGGAGTAGTAGTAGATCTGTGTTTTAAGGTGCTGAGTTACTGAACAGAAGGTAGGGGCGATTCAAGCCCTATCTCCAGCAAGGTGCCGCTGTTGGGCCCTTAACCCACACCATTAACCCTGTCTGGTCCAGGTATACTAACTAACTTTCTGTAAGCAATTTATTCAGGGTCATGGGAGGCCTGGAGCCTGTGCCAGGGGACTTGAAGCACTGGTCGGGGTTCACCTTGGACGGGTTGTGAGTCCATCTCTACGGGAAATTCAGAAACGCCAATAAGCCTACTCTACCTACTCTATGTCTTTAAACTGTGGGAGGAAATGGGAGTACTCTGTGGAGTCTCACCAAGCACGAGGAGAACATGCAAACACCATGTACGTAGACCAGAAGGTGAGAGTCAACCCTTGACCCATGGGGTGCGAGGTCACAGCGCTAGCCATTATGCCACCATGCTGCCTTTCATCATTCATTTTCTATAGGACTTTATCCCGTATACATGACCACGGTGGGTCATGTAATTCAGTTAATTACATGACCTGTTAATTCAACTTAAATAGCTTAACTTGAACTTAAAGTTTTATCACTATTTTGTATTACCTGAAGTACCTGCCATTGATGGGAAAAGAGTTTGTAGAAATAGTTAAAAGGTTTAAAAATAAGCGTATAAAGTTTAAGTTTTTTCTCCAGTGCATTAAAATTCACTTAAACCACTTCAACTAATTAATATCTCTTGGTGCAGGTGTTTGTTTACATTGAGACAGTAGCGCATTAGTAGATTATTTTAAAGTAGATTATTAAATCCGTCACGTAACTGTTCATAACATCACTTTTACTCAACATTTTGATTTCACTTATGGTGCAGGTTAAACTTCAAGCAGATTTCTAAGTACTGCAAAAGTTCCAATAAACTCAAAAGTTTTGCATTGAATCTGTCTGGACAGACTTGCAGACAGAAAATAGTTTTTTCTGGTTTCGGGTCCTCCAATGTATGAAACAAAAAGATATAATTGAAACCAATGTACGGACAAAAACTTTCTTTTATTTATATACATTTTGTATTTTTGTTCATCTTGCATATTTTGTTATTAATTCGCTTCAATGCTGTATTTTGGTGGGTTTCTGAAGATCAGGAGGTTGGGGGTCAAACCTTGAGCCAGGCCCTTAACCCTATCTGCTCCAGGGGTGCTGTATCCTTTCTGACCCCAGCTTCTTCCTTGGGATATGTGAAAATGATGATTTCTCTTTGAGATTAATAAAGTACTTATTATTTTATTGTGAATGTAAACATGTTGATACTTTGTTTTTTAGTTTATTAGATCATAAAAATGTGTCTGTCTATTCATTTGTTGCATGCCTGTCTGTTGCTATGTAATTAAACAACCCTTTTTTTTTTTTTTTTTTTCAGGGTCCATGGTTTACCCTGCCATAAAGTTAAACCTTTCCTTTCAGAAATTGAGTCACATCCCAATATGATTTGGCTCGATCCCAAATCAAGCGCGTCACCCTGCGCGTGTGCAAACAGTGGTATTTACACCCTACGTAGTGCACTAAGTTTACAGCACTGAGCCATTTTGGGATGGCGCGCGTACAGTAGAGCTGCGTGACGTTGTGCACGAGAGGAAGTGGACTTCGCTCAGTGGACTCGAGGCGCTCCGTGCTGTCGCTCTATAACACACTGTAAATATCTCCAAACGGCTCCTCATGAACAGGGACTAGCTGTAACAACACGACTGGAGGCGTCAGGGGGAACAATGATGGAGGGTTAGGAGTCGGTGGACAGTTTTTTTATTAAAGCAAACAAGCGGATAAAAGTAGAGTTAATAAGCGGCCAAAACTAAGGCGGCAACATCAAAGCGGAAGTGGAGGTAAGTTTGTTTCAACTTCTCGACACGGAAATGTTGCTGATGGATGAAACGGCGAATTAGAACGATGTTGTTTGAACTCCGAGCTTAAGATTCTATTTGTTTCATGTGTTTTGTGTCTAAAAAAGGAACCGCCTTTTTTTTTTCTTTTTTTTTGGTGGTGGTGTTTTTTTTTTTTCTTCTTTCTTTTTTCTTTTCCACACACACACGAACATACCCACATGTTGCTCACTCAGGATCAGAAGTGTAAATTCACTGGATTTTAAATTCCTCGAGGTGGTTATTATTATTATTATTATTATTGAGTATAATTATATGTGGAGACTCCCACAGTGTCCAACAGGTAGTTATTTCCCTCTCAGGCTCTGCACTGTAGAAACGCCCATGTAGTATCTCTGCACTGATCTCTAGTTACAAAATGTTCATGTTCAAATGTCCACAGGTTGATGTTGACTGTATTGTTTGGTGCAGGATGAACTGAGGTGAAATTAAATGACTTTTCATTGTAGCTGAATGGAGCTTAATGGCAGGATGATGGCGTAGTGTTTAGCACTCGAACCTTTAGGGTCCGGGTTCGATTCCCGCCTCGGGTCTGTTTGCATCTTCTCATTGTGGGTTTCCTCCAACACAGTCCAGGTTAACTTTGGTTTATCGTGAATTTGTGTGTTCAGGATGGTTCATTCCCGTATTTGTGTTGTAAAAATGAAAATAAAAACAATGGTATGACAATTCTGTCTTTGCTCATATTTCAAAAAGCAATGTTTTTTGTCTATCATCTCACGGACAGTTTATTTGCACTACCTCAACTCAGTAATAACTCAGAATTGTATTGTGTCGTGTTGTTGCTCTTATTTGCCCATTTGCATGTGCACTTATGTTGTCCATTTCTGTCTTTTTTGTCTTAGTTCTTAAATAGTTTTGTCAGTTTATTGTGTTAAATTGGTGTCTTTGCTATTCTTAGCCAGTTAGTTTTGTTTATTTATGGTGTTAATTGATGTTGTGTGTAGCAACTTGGTCCTGGAGGAACGTTGTTTCATTTCACAGTAGAGCACCGTATTGAATACGGTTGAAATGACAATAAAAGCCTACTTGACGTGACTTGACTTGACTTGGTTTCCATTGGCTTCCACGGTCCCTAATTGGACTACAGAGATGAATGGATGATACCTAATGTACATTTTCTAAACTCTAACATTATAGTGACTGACAGAAGAGAAGTGACCCAAATAAAATGACTTTGAAAAATGCATTAAAATTATACATAAATGTTTCTTTCTATTGTAAATAAGTAAGAAAGTCATAACATTAAAAAAATGTAACATTAAGCAAAAAATGATACAAAGTGTATGGCCTAAAAATAAAAATAAAAAGATTTTACTGCAATGAAGGAAAAATTGCACTAAGAAAAATGTAACCACAAATTTACAGATTTGCAAAGTTATAATAAGATAAGATATACCTTTATTCGTCCCACAGTGGGGACATTTCTAAAACTATTATTAAGCTATTATTATATATACAATATATAATATAACAATTACACAAGATGTGCAGAATATATAAAACAACACCAAGAAATACAGAAACCGTATTCATGCAAAGCACAACAGAAAAAACAGATTCTAATGATAAGATGTTATTTTTTACTTTTAATTATTAATATAAACCATCTTATTTAGTCCAGCTACCAAAAACAGTAACAACATATTCAAGGAGGTACGCTTCCTAGTAGGGACAGAAATCACCAGATAGCATCCGATAAATTATTATCAAGATACCCCGGTGCCGATTCGATAGTGCTGTATCCCTAATTTTTGGACAACATTTTTCCGACAATAAATTGTAAAAATGTGAATGAAGTATGACATCACTGCCTGTGTGTTGTTGTGAAACACTACATAAAGGAATGAAGCGAATAACAAACAGTACAAAGCTCAGCGGCAAAGCCGAGCTGATTACAAAATTTAAGCGTAATTCACTAATGGGGAAACGAGGTCATGGCCGTATTGTTTCTCAAAGTTAGATCACTACAGGGAACAAATAGTGTGCCATGATGCAGGAACTCATCCTGCCGTTGAATATTTTGAAGCACGTATCACATGTGGGTTAACTAATGAGGCAGGACACAGGTGCATAAACTTATTAATAAGTGCCTTATTAAAGGTAATTAGAGGTAATAAAGGTTTTATATCAGTAAAGGGATGAAAACAACATGCACAGAAACCAAGACAGGTTTTACAGTCAAAAAGCACAAAAAAAAAACTGTTATACAGAAAGCATATAAGAAGGCAAACTGTTTACACATCAAACACGGAACAGGTGAATACAATCAGTAACAGACCAACGGCAGGACCGGGGCGGAGACCCAAACCAAGACAAACATACACGTCAAAACACATATGTAGAAGACATATCTTGAGACCTAGGAATAAAAATGTTATGATGTCATTATTTGTACAGTTTTGTTTATGATAGTCTGGAATATATCGACATTTCACACCATCACTAACAAACGCTCAGGCAAATTCCCCCAGCATCCCCAAGGTGCTGCTCGGGTTAGTTCAGTAATTTCCCAGTTGAAGTTGTTCAGGGAATTGTTTGTACCGCAGAAACACATGACACTCTCCTTCGCTCTGTTTGTTTAGTGGCCTGTGTCTGTTTGTTTTTCTTTCACTTGAATTTCTCTTCCTTGTTGAAATTAGACCTTTATTTAAACCCATGGGAATGGTTATTGTCGTCTCTCCCTCTATTGTGCATTCATCTTGCCTTTCCGCGCTTTACAGTACAATTCATTCTTGAGACGGCAGGAAAATATCGACATTAATATCTTGTGCAATATTCAGCGTCAGGACGCTTTCAGACTTGGCTCTCGGGCGCGGATCTCGGTCCGCTTGGACCCACAGTTTGTGTGATATGAACACGACGTATAGCGACTTTGGGGAAGGGTTGCTTAATGGTAAAGGTGTTGGATTACTGATTGGAAGTTTCCAGGTTCGAACCCCGGCACCACTGAGGTAAGGCCCTGATTACTCAACTGCTTAGATGTATAATGAGATAAAACTGTAAGTCGCTCTGGACAAAGGCCTTCAAGTCCACTTGAAAAGGTGCTTTTGAGCAAGGCCACAAAACCATATTACTAATGTGAAAGCTGGCCAGCAGGCAGAGAGGAGGCGGGAGGGGGGAGCAATCGTACCCGGGCATGGATCGAATCGATTGTGCTCTGTGTAACGTAAATCCTGGACATGTGATGGAAAACTGTATCATTTGATTATTAAGCATACAATGTTGGTGTTGTTATCTCGTGGCGGTAGAAAACATTGATTTGCATTTTATTCTGGGATATGTCACGCTCGTGGATGCACCGTACAGTCAGTTTCCATCGAACCCTGGTGAACTTTCCCCTTTCTCCTTCCCCTTTCGTTTCGTACTTTTCAGTTGGTTAGGATGCTGGGCTCGCACCCCTGGAGCAGACAGGGTTAAGGCAGGGTGGTGCTGGGGCGTGAACCACTGACCTTTCGATCAGTACCCCAGAGCTTTAACTGTTGAGCCACCATTGTCTGGAAAGGTGAGACCACAATACTTAAGCAATTTCCACTGAAACACCCGGCTGAGCGCTTCTGAACTCGCCAGTTTCATCCAGCTTCTGACTGAACTCTTGCGGTGATAAAGTGATTCAATTCTGATTCAATCCGGCTGCAGGAAGTGAATCAAACATGACGATGTACGTGAGCTAAACCGAGCCAAAGGACTGAGCTGTAGCACTGCAGACAAGTCAGTGTCTCCTGGAGATGAGTAATGATGAACAGAAAGAGGAAATGAGCACCGGATGAACGACATTAAAAAAAACGTAGATGAGTTATATATATAATTATCTAGTCTTTTATCGAGAACTTCTGACGAGGTAATGAAAGAGCTCAGCGAGGATGTATTCTTCAGTCTTATCTGTGCGTCTTGATTCAGTCTGATTCAGACTCAGCAGTGAGCGTACAGTATGTGGGTGTGAAAGCACTTTAAGGTCTAAACACAATAATCTCAATACTTTAGTGCTTCAGCGACACAGTAGTAGTGATGCGCGGGTTCATCACGTGCCCTAGTCTTTAGGAACTCCACGCACAATCACAAGTTACTCATCTCTCATACCTTTTAATGAAGCTTAATAACACTGTGTACTCTCGCTCTATAATCAGTATGCGTCGGCACTCGCAACGTCGAACAATCCTGATTCTCGCCTGATGTTAAGGTAGCAAGCTGCTTTAATGCTAAAGTGTTTTTACCTTGTTTTGTTTTATTCTGTTGCATCACCTGTTTTTAACTTTTTATTAGTGTGTTTTTAAAAGTTTTCTTCTGTGAAAGTGCTTTGCTTCGATTGTAATCAAGGTTTATGTTGGTGTCACTAGGGTTTCAACACATAAATATACGAGCTACTCTAATTTACGTCACGTTTAAAGAGCGACTCTGTCATTCTTCATCATTCTGGATAAGTTAAAATTAGAAATAGGGACGATATTTTTGTTGTAATTACAGATGAACAGGTTTGCTCTGACGTCCTTCATGTCCAACAGATGGAAGTTTTATATGAAGCAGGTTGAAAACACCCATTTATCCGCCTAGTGATTCATGAGATGTAAAATTGCTTCTTTTGTATGCAGCTAAGTATGATAATGAGAATATTAGGTCACACCCCTTCAAGAAAGTTCTCATAATGGTCAGGTTGGTGAGTTCAGGTGATGTTAGAGGAGGTTTTGTGCTCATATTTCTGCCTTTTTTTATTCATTTTGTATTTTTTTGATGGATGTTTCGTATGAAAATCTGTATTTGTAATGTTTTACAACAATATTTCCATTTTCAACTTTGTTTTTTTCCTCTTCTTAATTCTTATTTGAACAACTGTCAAGTCAAATTCCTTAAAAGTGAAACATATTCTGATTATATAACATCTCTCTCTCTTTCTCTCTCTTTGTCTCTCTCTCTCTCTCTCCCTCTTTCAGAATTGCAAAACAGCTGTCGGTGACTTGAGCAACAGCCTTTCCCTTAGCGTTTGTTTTTATTCCTCCCTCATCGTCTTTCCATAATCCACACCGTCCCCTTCGCCATGTCTCTTGCCCTGAAGCAAGTCTTCAACAAGGACAGAACGTTCCGGCCCAAGCGCAAGTTTGAGCCCGGCACGCAGCGCTTCGAGCTCCACAAGAAGGCGCAGGCGTCCCTGAACGCGGGCCTGGACCTGAAGCTGGCTGTGCAGCTGCCGCACGGCGAGGACCTGAACGACTGGGTGGCCGTGCACGCGGTGGACTTCTTCAACCGGATCAACCTGATCTACGGCACCATCAGCGAGTCGTGCACCGAGCAGACCTGCCCCGTCATGTCCGGGGGGCCCAAGTACGAGTACCGCTGGCAGGACGAGCACAAGTACAAGAAGCCCACGGCGCTTTCCGCCCCGAAGTACATGAGCCTGCTGATGGATTGGATCGAGGTACAGATCAACAACGAGCAGATCTTCCCCACCAATGTCGGTAAGGAAAACTCAAACTCTTTCCAAACAGCCTCCTCTGCTTCTCTTCAGAATTATTTGCTTCAATTTGGTCATGGCAAACTTCCACCAACAAGCCAGCTCTCGTCTATCACCCGACACCTGGCAACCTGGAGAAGTGAATGCGATCACATGCTTTATTTAAGACGTGTGAATCAAGCCACCTGCGTCTTTTCAAACAGCTGACCGCGCAGGCTGTTGTAAAACATTGGAACAAGGGAAAGTGCTATCCATCCTATTTCGCATTCATATCCGCTTAGACACCCGTGACTGGCTAGCGTCCGTGTGATTGACAGGGGAGACCGCGTGCAACCCCTCCCACTCCGAAAACACAGCCAGGTTCGCTTTCTTTGAGCACTTGCACTTACAGAAATGAGTTTTACCTGGTCCTTCACATCTTTATCATAAGGGTTGTACCTGTATTTCATAAGCAGCATAAAGCTTCGACTTATCGTTGCTTATTTTGTTGCTCAGTGGCTTATTTCCAAGGCTATTTCTAGGGAGGAGAAAATACACCAAAGCCACCATATTGGACATCCTGATACATGCTTCACGAGATGATAACAGCATGATAAGTAAAATATAAACCTTTAATATACTGTACTGTATACTGCCTCATAACAGCAAATTGGATTAAGAAAAACATTGTAGAAAAGTAGTATTTAACACGTTGTTTTCAATGTCAAAAACGTATTTCCTGGCAACGTTATTTATATAGAAAGATGCTTCTGAATTAGAAATCCGCGTCATCGTCACTCATACTGCTGCCTGACATGCGAGTGAGATTCACAAGCACGTCACACTTAGGCTTAAGTGTACACATCAGGAAATGACTGATCTTATTTTGTTTATTTCCTCATCCAACCCATATCTCATTCTGGTTGCACTACATACATCGGGACAGCCCATAATACCGCGCTTCTGAATCGCGCTCCGTCAGATTAGAAGTTTGTGTTTAGAGGTTTATTCCATTAAAAACTAAAAAACAAAAACTTTTAAAGATTTAGATTTCCAATCTTTGTTTAAAACGTTCCGTGATGCCATAGCAACCTGGACCTGGGTTTGACCTCGTCGTGAACTTATTGTAAAGCTTCGCACTCAAATTAGATGCAAAGTCAGAAAGCACTGTGACACCCGGCAGGCCCGACTCGACCTACACACGCGGAGTCAGAACAAAATGCTCATGAGTATGAAGTAATTGAAACCACACACATTTAAGAAGACGCAAACAAAACATTTCTAAGAAAGCAGCACGATCGTTCCAAATGACTCCGTCTGTGTCTCAGTGTCACCGTAAACCTGACGCCTCGCTGCTCCTGCACTCATCCGAGCATCACCTTTCAAATCAGGTGACGCAGTCCAGCTTAGGATATAAATACACCTTTTCAAAACTCTGCCAACGCACAGCTTAATGGCTTAATTCAATCCTTATCAGTTTGCTATTTATAAACCGCACAAACGCACGAAAATATCATCCTGTGATACGTAAAGATGTCGTTGTGATATACTGTATAAGATGATGTGATGTTAATGTTGTTATAGAATAATAATGCTAATTGCACTATGTAACAAGTGTTGGCCACAAATATGTTTTTGTCAAATGTTAAATTGCAGTGGGAAAAAAATAATACTCGGTTATGGTATATGAGAAATATCTCTCGGAATAGTGAAATGATGCATTTATATGTTATATAGTAGAATAATTCTGTAACATGACATGTCTTGGTTGATGAACTATATTTGGGTTAAAGACTAGAGATATTTGGGGTATACTAACACACTATGCTAATTCACTAAACAACTCTCGCTACGGTATTATAATGTGTACATGCTATGCACGCTCTTCTTGCATTAACTTCAGCTGTGGGGATTTTTTGTGTGTGGTTTAAATGCAGCGCGTGTGAGTCATGGTTTCTTTATTGTGTTTAGTATGAAAACTGAGAGGAAGTTAAATAAAGCCAGATGGAAAGTGCAACCTGGAATTGGCATTTGACATCGAGGGTTTAAATAATACAAAAACCCACCTATGTTTAGCAAAAAAACTGCTGCTTTTGTGAGTCGGAAACGGTGTTAAAAGTGAATCTGAAAATGTGAACTAAAAGAGAGAGATTAGTGATTAATCAATTAATTCCTGTTAAGATGTAACCAGATAAAAATGCAGTAACCTGTAATGTTTTGCGTAATATTTCTCTGAAGCTCACATGTCCGTTAGCTTGTCTACCACAAGAGGGCGAACTTCAGTTCAGGCGGTGGGTGATGTTAGATATCAGAGTGACAAAAGCAGTGTTTTTTTCACCAGCTCTATTTTTTTAATTAATGATTAGTAATGATTAATCGATTATTGTTTGTTAAACTATCTTTTCAACCTAAGAAAACATGCTTTTTAGAAACTGAAGATACGTGTACTTAGTTTTAAACTGCAAAGTCCCCTCACTTTCTCACGTTTGAGCACTTTGAAACTGCAAAATTACATTTTTGGCTCAAATTTTCAAACAGAAATCCTGAATGCTAACGCTCAACTAAAGATGCAGATTTCTAATGGTATGTCTACTGGCTTCACCCCACAGGTACACCCTTCCCTAAGGGCTTCATGCAGGTGGCGAAGAAGATCCTGTCACGCCTGTTCCGCGTCTTCGTCCACGTCTACATCCACCACTTCGACCGAGTCAGTCAGATGGGGGCAGAAGCGCACGTGAACACCTGTTACAAACATTTCTACTACTTTGTTACTGAATTCAACCTCATAGACCACAAGGAGCTTGAGCCACTGGTCAGTGTTTGTGTATATCTGTGTTTGTGTATATGTGTGTGTTTTAGTCTTTTTCCTGCTCTACCATACTCACTGAGCTGTTAATTAACGAATTAGTTGAATTGGCAGAAACTGTTCCAAAGAACAATGAGTGTTTTCAGGTGTCGACTAGCCGCCAGTATTCAGTAACGTCTAATCATTGATTCCCGTTTGTTCGACTGCAACTACACGGATGTTGAGTAAAAAGCCAAATAAGACCCTGAACCTCCTCCACTGTTGCTACTCTTAGTTTACACAGGAAATGATGTCGCTATACCACATCCTCCCGAGAACTCGTCCGACTTTCACATGTGCTGTTATGTAACAGGAAAACAGAAACAAGCAGGTTGTACACAGTTTTGAATTCACATTAGTGATCATACACCCTTAGGGGCCCTTTAAGGGGCTTTCTGATTGGGAATCAATGTTTAATGTTGAGTTCTCTGAGACGGACGACCAAAGAAGGGAAGTTCTCTAACGTGTCATACTGTTTAGTTTTGTTAGAGAGTGCGTGAGACACTCACTGAGACATAAAACAGTAGGAGTGTGTGTGGGGGCTTGTTTTTATATACTGTATCTGTGGGAATCCAATGTCCCTACAAGGGAAGGACTGTTGGACTAAGGTTAAGGGTTAAGGTCAGGTTTAGGTGGAGCTCAGCATTAATGCACAATAAACATAAGGATACTCAGAGATAAAGGGGACCTATTATGCAAAATTATGCTTTTGCATGGATACAGAATAAAACATTCCCTGCTGTTTATCCTTTATTTCATGTTTGTATTGTCCAGCACTTTTTCCTCCTATTGTGACCTCATATACCAGGACACCCTGCCCCAGCTCAACACTCAACTTCGCCCAGCTCTGCTTTTTTTCTTGCTTGATGAGGTCTCTAACATTTACGTTTCTTGTCCCTGAATTCTGATTGGCTGGGAAAATGCACTTCCTGAAATGGGCGTTCAGCGGCAGTTTGTTTAAAGCAATAGACACTGAAGCAGCGGGTTTGGAAAAGGAGTGAAAGAAATTCAAGCAGGTACAATTCAGGAAGTTGAATGTCAACTCTGACCCTGCATTCTGCAGACACTCCATTGAGACCTATAGCGTTTTCACATTAGAGCCCTGGGATCATTTCCAAGAAAACTTGGCCCCAAAGCCTGGTTCATTTTGATCAGTGAGAATACAATCGTTCTGGCCTCGGGAACGGCTCGAGTCCGCTGGAAAAGATGGTCCCAAGTTCGATACAGTGTACTCGGGCACGGATCGAATCAGATATGGATAAACCAATCGTACGTGAAACCGGAAGTGGACGTGATGTCATCAGTGCCGTCTGTCACTTCCGAAATCTCTCTGCACAGTTTTAGCTGATAGAGTAGGAGGCTACGAGAGACATTTTTCAGGAGACAAAATATCAATAATAGTAGGCATATTCTTCTCTTTGTCCTTAATGGCGGCTCGCAAACCAACTAAGTGCATACTGCCACCTGCTGTATTGGAGGGTGAAATACGCAAATTTACCCGAATACGGAGACAAATAACAATGTGAATGCTGGTCACTGGGGGGAACAATCTTCCCTGGGAACAGTACAAATCATGCCTAATGTGAAAACGCCTTAAGACCTCAAACTAAAATGAGTTTAATACGTTACCTTTGAGTGTGTGTAAAGAAAAAGTTCTGAAGGCAGTGGAAAGTTTTGGGAAGGAAAGTCTGTGTATGTAAACCCATAAATGTCATTTAGTGTGCGTGGATACATTTCCATTTAAATATGTTTAAAAAAGAGGGAGAGGGAGGAGAAGCAAAAGGCTAAAAGCGTGTGAGTAACAAGCCATTTTGGGCGCCTCTGGGAGTTCATAGTGCCAGCGTGATTCACTGGGTTTTCCACATCATCTCTTCCTGCCAAAAGATGTGGCTGATGTAAATTAGTTTTTTTCTCCTACTTGAAGCTAAGAAGTAAATGTTGAAGTCAATATATACTCATACTTAACATCATCAAGTCTGATTGAGACACTGAACTTCTTTTTGGTTGTCAAGACACAATGGCAAGGTCATAAAACACGCCCAGAGCTAACCCGCCTGTCTGCCAGAGAACCTGCTGTTGAGACAACGCATATATTACTTTGTCAAACAGTGAGTGCCACAAAATAACTCCTCCAAGTAAAAAAAAAAAAAAAAAAGTACGGTACTGTTCAGTACACAGTGAAACGAAACTGCGTTCCTCCAGGACCTCGAGGTCCTGCATACATGTAACATAAATGAACAGAAACTAACCAGCTAACAAGGACACCTAATTAGCTGACTGTCTACACCATAAATTATCAAAAACTATTCTAAAGTGCTATACAAAAGATAACACAAGACGACATAAAGTGCAAAACAGGAGCAGCAACACAACAACATGACACAATGCAGCAAAAAAAAAAAAAGGTAGTGCAAGTTATGAAAGATTCTAAAAAAAACAGTAAACATTTCTTGTGAGTAGCAGCATAGACGAGAAAGAGTCCAATCGCAAATAGCAGCTGATAATGTAAATATTTGTGCAAAAAAAACTATTTCAAGTTTGGTGTTCAGCCTTCATGAAGGACATTTTTGCCTTTTATTTTTGATAAGTTTTTGCATCTCATTATATTCAGTCCAATCTCTGTACCTGAGCAGTTTCAGGGGAATGTTTTTTGCTTGTTGAGCTGCACAGTGACCTATGAATCATTTCAACATATAAAACGTCTAACTTACTGTAAGTCCTGACCCAGTGAGAAACAGGTGCAGATGATGACAGATGATCAGGCCGGTGATTAGTTATACTGCAGATGCTGATCGCTGTGTGGTTGGAACAGACGAGAGAGGAAATGAGGTCGCTGCTGAGGTTGTTACATAAACAATCAAGTTTTAAATTGAACTTTGCAGCCTGTCGCAGTTGCAATGACATTGGCTGCCATTTCTTTATTTAATGTTCAAACCTAAATTAAGCTAAGAAAGTATATACCGTAAGAATTTTTTTTGGTCATTCATTCGAAGTAAAACAACTGTCATTTTATGAAATTAATTTTAATGTAAAACGGTGTTGTCTCGATGTTGTGAACGATGATGTCACAACCTAATTACAATTATATACTGTAACAACATCTCCAATGCTAGGGTTCCTGTTGGAGAGTGATGGTTTAAACATGCAATTTCACCTGGTAACCGTTAGAGATGGGGGACAACTGACAACAAAATAGTTTTTAAAAAAAATAATTTATATACAATATGTTTGCATTTATGGTAGTAAAATGGTGCTATTCTTTACAATCCTGCAGATGGCGCTATTCACACATCAGAAAACACATTACTATGTATATTCCTAAAATGATGATACTTATAGAATTGAAACACAAATCGAATTGACACCTACAGTAGCTACTGTAACAATATCGTATCAGGTGACCCCTGGTGATCCCCATCCCTAGCAGACGTGAGCATTTGTTTCTAGGAAGATAACTGTGAAAAACTAGTGAAAAACTAATATCATCTTAAGATCAGAAACATGTTTTGGTTGATCCATTAACATTTGAGGATAATTTTTACCAAATTCAAGAATCATTCATTCAGTCTAATTCTATAATTGGTCTTCTTTGAAAACAGGAAGAGCCCGCACATAACAGTAACATGAACTAATACTAATGTAGTGCATGTGCTTTCATTTTTCAGATGTAGTCTCAACTTTCTCACTTTTTTGTTTTTGTTTTACATGATCACATAATACGCACACAGTAATGTAAAATGTATGATTTTCATGAAGTTCTTGTGTATTGTGTTACATGTTGTGTGACACATCTTCCCTTTTCTGTCTCCTAACAGAAAGAGATGACGTCACGGATGTGTCACTGAAGCGGCGTCTCGAGGTGGCACGTTCCTGCCCCATCGACCCCCATCGTCCACATCAGCGATTTCAGAAAACCAACCAAAATTTCCAAAGACTCTATTTTTATACGTATTAAAGTACTGTAATATTCTATTTAGCGGGAAATATGTTAACACCCTCCCAATTCCTCTCTTTAATGTGTAGAAATGTGTTTTTGCTAGAATTCAGTATTAGAAATCTTTTTTTTTCTGTTGATTCTGAATCATTTCTTTAATTGTTTGCTGAAAACCTTTTCCCCTGTCAAAAGCATACAGATTATATTTGTTAATATTTATGTATGTATTTGAGACAATAAACATATTCTGCTAAACATGTTCACTGTGATGTTCGGTGCAGCCTAACTGTACTTTTTGTACTTTGACTGTTTGTCAGTTTACAGTTGCAACAGTTTAGTGTTGCGCAAGAAGCCTACATCTTTATTACTTAAGATTATTACTTCAGCTGTAAATTTTGCCATAAATTTCATGGTATTTGTGCAAATAGTCAATCAGCCAATAACTTAGGAGCAGTGAGGTGCATAAAGGTCAAGAGCTTCAGTTCACACCAAACATCAGGATGGATATAATGTTGAGAATCGGAGGAAAAGGCCAGGTTACAAAAATGACTCTTCCCCTTCTTGAACTCACCGAACTCATCTAAACAACTAACTATAAAGTACTTTTCTGAGTTGGAGGAATATGTGCAGAATAAAGACAAGTATATTTAACAAACTGAATGCGATCAAATACACACAAATATATAACATGATGGGTGTTCAAGTCAAACCGGGACTTTTGAGTGGTGCAAACGTTTTAAAGAAAGCTGTACGTTACACTGCAGTCGTTCCCTTCAACTTTCAGCGAGTGGAACGCCTGATCCTTGAAAATCTACATCGCCAACTTGCGTAAGAGACGCATCTGTCTGTGTGAACTGTACACACAATCATTCACCAATACCACTTGCACATTACAGGAGCTCAGCTAGCAGTTATGGCCGCATCCCCTGTACAGTCCTGACCTCGCTCCACTGCATTTTCACATGTTTGGGCCATTAAAGGAGTTCCTGGGAGGCCAGGGTTTCAGACGTGAATCAACCAGGCACTCCGATCATGACTCCGGCGTACTGAGAAAACTTTCTACTTTGATGGTGTCCAAGCACTAGTGAAACACTGGGATAAGTGGGTTAGTGTAGCAGGGGATTATATAGAGAAATAAAAAACTCTCATAGCTGTGTTCTGTTATTTTGCACAATCAAAAGTCCAGGATCGACTTGAACACTTGAACTTTTATATCTTTTTTTGCATAATTGGTGCTGCAATTATAAACAAACAAAAGAGAATTTATGATTAGATTCTCCTTAGGTTATAAAGTGTAAAAAAAAAAATAATAATAATAATAATAATTAAATAAAAACAAAGGTGGTTGTTTGATCTTTTTAGCGAACACTTATAATCACTAATAATCACAGCCAGTTATTTAGAAATTCACACCAGAAAAGACAGAGTGAAATAACACAGTTTGTCCACCAGGGTGCGCAAGCAGCACTGAAAAGACACACCATTACCCCTGAGAGTGAAATGTGGAGTTCTTTGTTTCATTCTACCAATATAACCCTGATTTCTTTTTACTCACATTTTTCGTTTTTTTAAATAAACCAGCATGAGTGACAGCTCGTTTGTTGTTGCTATAAACCCTGCATGACAATCTGGTGCATTTTAATGACAAATGTGTGAAATATTCTGTTGTGTTGTTGCTTCGGGGGCAGAAAGCTTGTGGAACAAATGTCCGGATGCCAAAAGGAGAAAGAAAAACAAGCTAAATATAACCGAGGCTCATCAATTGAGGCATTTCAAATGGAAATTGCACGCAGGCTCATTTGTCAGAATTGCGTCATTCTTCAGGACGGGTTAGGTTACCGGCTTTGTCTTTGCAAACTCTAGTAGTTTCTTCCAGGCTCAGTGGATAAGGCTCTGGTTTTACTGATCAGAAGGTCAAGCTGCCACTAATGGACCCTTGAGCAAATACATTTTTCTTTTAAAAAAACAATACGTGTGTTAAAATCAATAGTTTGGATGCACCAACATCATCATCACCGCTTGGCCTTAATTTATAAAATAATTTGTAAATCCCTAAGGCCAGGAGTAAGAGTCATGGCTTAATTGTTTACTGGCAGAAATGTTCTTCCAAGAAAACAAAGTAAAAACTCTCAGTCCATCCATCAAAGGAAAGCAATTCTCAGGCCTGTGTCGACACAACAGTGTTTAGAAAGTGACGCTAAAGAAAGCTAGAAAGCATTTGTAGCCTTTAACCCCGTCTCACTTTCAGTAAGCGCTTTATCCCGATCCGGGTCAGATAGAAGCCCGAGATCAGGATCGAACCCAGGACATTTGGATTTACTTCATAAACATTATTTATATGAGTTCAATAATTCATCATCACTCTTGATAGTTTTTTATACGACTTATCCTGCACAGGTTGCGGGTGGCCTGGAGTCTATCTCTGTGCACGAAGCGGGGTACACCCAGAACAGAGTGCCAATCCACCACGACACACACACTACAAGGACTTTAGAATTGCCCATTAGCCTAGTCTGCATGTCTTTGACTAGACATTCTTCTGCAATAATGTCTGTCTCTATATTTATCATTTAAATACACATGTCCAATATCTTTCTCATACCATAATCTGTATGTCTGTCTGTTGCTGTCTATTTTTTCCTACTTCATTTATATAGTTCTTCTAATTGCACCTTTGGAAAAGTTGCACTCCTAATTTCTTATGACAATAAAGTCTTCTTCCCCACAGGAAACCAGAGAACCTGGAGGACAAGCAAGCTCACACACACACACACATAAGGCAGGAATCAAATCCTCACCCCTGGAGATGTAGTGCTAACCCCTACGCCACAGCGCCATATTATTTATCACCAGTAGTCACTTTTTTCTGGGCAGGGTTGCAGTGGATCGCATGTTTCAAGGTGTGAGAATACACTCTTCAATTTGATCACACATTCACACATTAGCATAGTCAACCCAGGACATTTCTGAGAACACGGAAGAAACTGGAGAACATTCGAAACTTTGCTCAGACGGAAACCCAAGGTCAGGATCAAACCCTCACCGCAGTGTACGGTAATATTTTGTCTACTTACTGGAGCCATAGAGCTGCTCAATCCCAGAGAACACATTAAGCCCAGGATGGTGTTATTTTTATCTTTGATAATGGTGTGTTGTGAATTCCCTCAGCTGTAACTAAATCACAGTGAAACATCACAGACCCTCTGGCAATTGCTTCACATATCCTCCTGGGGGTCCCAGGACAGCACTGTTGGAAACTACTGCCTAGGGGAATGTTGTCAAAGTTGAGCTACCAAGATTGTGTGTTATTTTATTTTTTTTAAGTGGTGGAAATCACAACCTAGTCTACCATTTTCAAAAAATCTGACCGTCACACCCGTATGTTGGTCCTCCCAAAAACTGTATAGGGTTTGTTCATAGTCTCAAGCAATATGACTCGAAGAACTAAGAACCTCAAACCTGTTCCAACATGGAACTGTAAAAGCAAGGTTTAATGAGGTTGTAGTGGAAGAACTTGATGATCTGCACAGAGCCCTGACCTCAACCCCCCACTGAGCCCCCTTCGAAGGAGTCGGAATGCGGCATTGGAATGTTGCCCCAGGTCTTGTTGTACAGCCACAGTGCTCTGACCTCTTTAGTGCTCTTGTTGCTGAACGAGCACAAATCCCAACAGCCAAGTTTCAAAATCTTTGCAGAAGAGAATAGGTTCTTCTTCTTCTTCTTCTTTCTTGTTTAACAGCGGTTGGAATCCAGTAGGTTTCATTTCCGCCAGCTGTAGGTCTCATTCGCCCTCATCTTCCCGGCCTCTCATTCCGATACCAGCCTTCCATTAAAAGGTCTAATGCATCCTTCCCTGATTTTGTCTTCATTTGTTTTGTCTTAAACACTTTGTCTGCTTTATCCGGTACTTCCACATAGTCTTTCTTCTTGACGCGTTTCCTTTTCAGAACCAGGAAAGATATTCAGGAGAGGCTAGATATGGTGGCACAGCTCCAAGAACTAGGGAGAATAGAAAGCAATGTTAGGAGATTTTTTAAGAATCGGGACTCAGCGATCAGGGAAGAAAGCACTGAATGTTGTTTTTGAGGAAGGCTGGACTTGGCCTTAAAAGACAGGGAAGCTAAGGAGAGAGAGAGAGATCTATAGGCATAATCATGCAATCATGGCATAAACTCCATGGTTTATAAATACCTAAGAATGTTTAACAAGCACATGTTCACATACTTTTGGTATCATGTTGTACTAGCAAAAGTCCCTGTCATCGACGGCCGTCGAAGAGTTTGTAGAAATAGTTAAAAGGTTAAAGCTAAAAATAATCTGCTGATCTTTAATGTAATCAGTGATATTATTATTATTTCAGGTTGAAGCTCACGTACATGTCTGTCTGTCTGTCTGTACGGCAGAACTCTCTGTATAACTCATTAATACAAAGAAATCACATTCTGTAAGGTTGATTATCTTACGCCTTGTTTACACTAAGTTGTCCTTCTTATGCCAAATACACTCCCTGTTCGGTAATCGGAGAGAGAATCACAGAGGAGAAATGGAAAAAGTAGATCAGATAAAGATGAAGTTTTGTCTTAAAACGTCTCCAGCGTGTTAAAATTCACTTATACCACTTCAGCACTAAGTGAAAAATATGAACTAATCCCAGTAAAAAATATTCAGTTTATCTTTTCTAATTAATATCTCTTGGTGCAGGTGTTTGTTTACATTGAGACAGT
>JAQQZT010000040.1:3195338-3211880 GCA_030068275.1 Clarias platycephalus
CAGTAGCGCATTAGTAGATTATTTTAAAGTAGATTATTAAATCCCACACATAACTGTTCATAACATCACTTTTACTCGATATTTTGATTTCACTTATGGTGCAGATTAAACTTCAAGCAGAGATCTAAGTACTGCTAAAGTTTCATTAAATAATGTGTAAATGCTGTGACTAAATCTGGCTGGACAGACTAATTTTTTTAGACATTAGTCTGTCCAGGACAGGGATAAAAGGCTCTATAACAATCTTAGTATAATGTACACTTTGAAATAATGAGTACATTCGAATTCATTTAAACTTTAGAGTAGTATTTGGCTCAAAAATAATGCTTAAGAACCTCGTCCTAGACTGTTTAGCTTTAGAGCTAAACTAGGAATTGTATCGCGGCCTACTAAAGATTTGGAACACGACCAAAATGGCGGACAGGAGAAAAACAACCCACACGTGAATTTTCCAGAATGTTCTATCTGTATATTTTGTTGTTTATTTATTGATTTTATTTTCCTTTTTAAGTTAGATGTCAAACGGTGTCTTTTATTCAGGTCAGTGAGACTTGCAGCCTACACTTGAGACAGAAAACCAGAAGAAGAAGGAAAAAAAACGTTATTTCTAGCATGCTAGTCATTTTGGATTTTTCTAAATAAATGTGCACACAAGAAGTCAAGCAAGACAAAAAAAAAAACATTCATTCGTTCATTCTTTTATTTATTAAAAGGTGTATTTTTTATTTGAAAAAGTTGGTTTAATATATGTTTGAGTTAACTAAAGACATTTATTTAATAACAACGTTAGTCAGAACCATAGAGTTTGTGAGGCCTGGGTTTATTATTGAGCACATAAGTAAAACAAATAAATGATGAATTAATGCAAATGAAATATATAAGAGTAGTATATTAAGAGTGAACAAACAGAAAAATCAGACAACAACAATGATCGACAACAGCGTGCATTTCTAACCACTAAACCTTACACACGCTGCAAAAAAAATAAAAATAAAACCACGCTAACCTCCGGGTTAAAGCTAGAAAAATATTCATCCTAATTAAAAATTAGCTCTTTTTCTTGCTCGTAAAACACTGTCCAGAGCCCCCTTGGTCATGTCCGTGTGTTACGTGCTCGATGTGTTCTTTTCCCCTTTTCCTCTTGAATACGTTTGTTGCCAAATCCTCTGTTTTCCTTCAGCATTCCTTAAAACACACACACACACACAAAAAAACATTTTAATTGAAGTAATTAAAATAATAGTCGTCTTTTTTAACTTTGATAAGATTAATTGTACAGACATTAAAATCCATTTTCTGTGTCTAGTGTTAATATAAATCAGCTCTTTACACCACTTCGGTCTTCACCCAGCCACATTTTTATTAGTTTTATGCTGATAAATATCTCTTAACCTTGATTAGTCAAGCTGCCGTTCTTTCACATACACTATATGGACAAACGTATTTGGCCAAACCGGCAATGACATTGTATTTAAATACATATACTTTTATATGTAGCCAGTCCCCCTTTTGCAGCTATAACAGATTCTGCTCTTCTTGGAATGCTCTCCACAAGATTTTGGAGTGTTTCTGTGGAAATTCATGCCCATTCATTCTGTAGCGCATTTATGGTGTCAGGCACTGATGTTGGATGAGAAGGCCTGGCTCACAATCTCCATTCCAGTTCATTCCAAAGCTGCTTTGATGAGGTTGAGGTCAAGGCTTAGTATTTGGGCCAGTCGAGTTCTTCTACAACCGTCTAACTGTTGCCATGAAGTTGCATAGAAGCATAACATTGTCTTGATATGATGTCTTGATATGTTCACTGTGGATAAGGGGCCTGATTGAAACACCTGAATTCAATAATTAACAGGTTTGGCCAAATACTTTTGTCTATATAGTGTACAACCGACACACAGGATATGAACTGTAGGTAAGATAGCAAATAGGTCCCATAAAGTGTCTGACGTAGTTAGGTGTTCGACTAGCCTATGTGAGTGTTTATGGTGTTTAATAGTCTGCTCGCTTCAGAGAAAAACCTTTTGCTTCTGGTGATGGAAGTGGTGTTCGAAAAGACACTCCTGTACCTTCTGTCAGATGGAAAGAAGTTGAAGAGTCCATGTGAGGGATGTGAGGGGTCTGATGCAATGTTGATGGCTCTGCGGATACAGTGAGGTGCTATTGATGGATAGAAACTCAATTATCTTTTCTGCTGTTTTTGTGGAGTGTAGTTCCATGGGTGGCGGTGTAGTGGTTAGCACTGTCGCCTTGCACCTCCAGGGTCTGGGTTCGATTCCCGGTCAGGCTCAATTCCCTGTGTGCATGGAGTTTGCATGGTTTCCCTGTGCTTGTTGGGTTTCCTCCGGGCACATGATACATGATCATATCAGTGCAATCAGATGGTCAACATAAGTGAGTGTAGATTAAGGTGGGTTGATGGAATCTTAACAGATTTAACAGTATGGATAAGAAATACAGGACAGAATGTATATAACCATATTTATAGTGATGATGTCAGAGGAGGAAATCCCTGTCCTGACAAAGTGCAGTGGTATCGTACAGACTAATTACAGTCTGCAAGAAAAACGTCCTGTAGCATTCTTTGTCATAGTGGAGCTGAAGTATTTGTTTAGCTGAAAATGCTTTGCTGTTTAGCCAGTAGGTTGTTAAAGGGGATGTGACGTCTTCTCCATGATGATTAACAGTTTGTGTAGCATCCTTTTCTCCACTTCCAATTCCATGCTCTCCAGGAGGTCCTTGATATTCAGATATTTATTTCTTTAAAAATTACATTAAAACTATACAAACAAACTAAATGTATAATTGGGAAATGTATTACTGAACATTTTTGTTTAAAAATAAATGTTGTATGGATTCAACAGGTTATTTACTTTTTGTTCATGATTTTAAGTCTCCAGAACACATAACATTTCCATAGCTCTACGGCTCTGTACTTTGGCTCAGCTTGTGCCACAAAAATGTCCTCTAAAACACAAAATACACAAAATATTTGACTCTGGTTGCCTCATTATGGACAAAACGAGAGCGAAAAGCACCAGAGTTTGACGTGACTTAAACCACTGAGACCGCCTCACAGAAGGTTTCTTTGTTCTGCACAGCGGATTTTCGAACATACGTATAATGCTGTTGGACCAGTTTCAGTTGGTTTGATACATTCACACTCATTTGCATCTCAGATTTATATCTGTTTCATGTGGCTGCATTTACACTTTATATATTTATAATTTTTCAACATAATTCTTAAACTCTAAGATAGGCCCTGTTGTACATACAGCAAATGTATTAGGATTACAAATAGGACATATTTATTAAGACAAAATCATGCAGTATGTCATCTTACAAAGGAATAACAAAACGCTGCAAACTTTCCTGTGTCAGAAAACTTAGAGGTACAGATTTCCCTCAGACTGTTGTAAAACATTTACACTGGAGACATTGAAAATTTTATGTGGAGTGAAACACACCTCTTTCTAAGTTGTTACTATAGAAATAATAACCCTTATAATAAAACAATGCATAAAAATGGAAAAATATTAAAACAGAAAATTATATTAGAAATATAAAAATGTAAAAGATATAATCAAAATAATTTTCATCATATCTAACGTCCTAATTGAAACATAATTGAACAATTAACAACGTCCCAATTTGTTTTTATTTTTAATTATATTGGGTAAAATGTGATCTTTCAAAGGTCACACATGCAAAGGTCCCAAGCTAGACGACGACTTCTTACTTCTTGTCCCGCAGTCAGTCTACAGTTCACTGTCCCAGTCCTTCCCATAATACACCTTGAATGAGAACTGATTTAACTATCTATATGCATAAATGAACATTCCATGCATTCCAGCCTCTCTTATATGAAACAGGTAAATATCCAACCGATGACAAAGTACACGCAAACATACCATTAACATGTAGGACATCACAACACACTCACCTGTACATACCAGCTAATCCGACACGATGTTTGTGATGTAGACACGACTTGGGTGTGTGCTGTTAATGATTATGGAAAACACGTTCCAGGGCATGGGTGAACTCCAAGTGCAATTTTTTCCCTGTTTCATACAAACCACTGACACTGGAGACTCCTTCCATAAACTTAAAATAAACATCTTACAGAAATCAATGCTTACATGCTTAAAAAAATAAAATAGGTCTAAGTTGTTACTTTAGAAATAATAGGTTTTCTAATAAAAAAGAACAAGCAATATACATAAGGCTAGGAGATCTTTTTTTAAATAAGGAAATTAATGTGAAATATGGAAAAAAGCGAAAACAATCAGTGGACAAAATGATTAAAATTAATAACCATTTGTATGGCAGCTTTTTTGTATTGTTGGATGATTTTGTATTGTTACTTCATAAAACTTACATCATATTTGGAGATGTCTAGAAGTTGAGTCATGTCAACTGGACTTCTTTCTTGTAAACATATTCAACTCATTTTATAACCTTTTGTGTAAATCTGTTGTGTCGTTTTAACATAATTACTGATGATTGTCATAATGTTAGTTTGAAAGTAGTGTTTGCTGTATATTTAGAAAGAACCATTTCTATTCACTGAAATATTATTTTGGTTGCATCTGACTTCCTAATTGAATCCTAGTTTAAATAATGAATAGTGTCCCAAATTACAATACAAGAAATAAGTCCAGTTGTCTCAACTTCCAGATAACTTCTTCTGGATGACATATTTGGTGATGATTTGTCAAAATGTTAGAGTTTAACAGTGTTAAGTGTATAGCTTGTGTAGATTGTATACAGTGTTACAGGGACTGAGATCAGTGTTTGTTTTTTTACGATCTGGCAACCTTTTCAGCTGAATCAGCGCAGCCGGTTCCAGCCGGTCGGTGTGCGCTTTGTTTTCTTCTAGAACGTGCCTGAGGAACCGAGACTAAACGTCATGCGTCAGTCGGTGGGCGGAGTCAGAACATCCGTTCGGTAGTAGGCGTGGTTTCGGCGCTGCTACGTGCCAGACGGCGTGTTTGTGTGTGTGTGTGTGTGTGTGTGTGTGTTTTGTCTGGTTCAATGCGGTCCAGGGTTGCGTCAGAGACAGTTGCAGCTTTACCAGTTGGATTTCTACAGCCTCAGTGCACGCTTTCTTTTGTTTGCCTGATTTTTGATGACACAGCATGTTTTTTCTCTTAGATAGAGATGGACGATATGATACGACAAAACCAAAATTGATAATATTATTTCCGATACAACGATATAAAGTGTGTGGAAATGAAAACAGTGATGCATTATGAAAACTGACTCATTAAAGTTTATAAAGTCAACATTATGAAGTATTTTTCTATTGGTTAAAAGAAGGCAAAAATGACCATAAACCTATGAAATTATTTTTTTCAACATTATATTGAGTTGACGGTTCGAGCCCAGCTTTGCCAGGTTGCCACTGTTGGGCCCTTGAGCAAGGCCCTTAACTCTGTCTGCTCCAGGGGGCGCCATATAATGGCTGAGCCTTCACTCTGACCCCAACCTACTAACAAAAAGCCAGGATATGCAAAGAATAAAGTTCAGAAAGTCTCTCCACAGTGGCCATGTACAGTAATAGTAGTGCTGTACATGGCCCACCTGTTGTATATATCCGAGGAGTTCTTTACTTAACGTCGGCCGTGCATTTTTGTGTGAAAATGTTAACCATCAAAGAACGTGTTTTTATACTGGAGCACATCTTTAAAGCTCGCAGTAAATACATGGATTTAGTTTGTAAAAAATTTCAAGCAGCTTTTTCTGGAGAGACAAGAATTCCACATCGCGATACTGTGTGAGATTTAATAAATAAATACGAGTAAGAATAATAATCTGTTTCATTAAACAAATATTTTCCTATAACATACTCTATGCAGCCACTGCCGAGGGACTTTCTGAACGCTGACAAATAATGCCTGAACTTTACCCACTCATCACCACGTTGAAATCAGTAACCAGGTTAAAAAGTAACCCACTTTTAAATTTCACGTACTTTCCAAATACACAAATTGTCATTAAAGTCTTCATAAAAGAGCTCCAGATCCGTGATTTGATTCTGTATGTCGACACGTTTCCTTCTGCAGCAGGAAGTCGTGATGATGATGTCATCCTATACTTCTTTATTGACTTGCGTAAAAGTCAACAGCATTAGAGATAAGCCAAACCCCCATGCTGAATCCACACAAACCTGCCAGTGTCTTTCCGAGTTTGGTAAATGTCAAGGGACGAGCTAAAAGTATAATGAAAGCATTTAAGTCAAGTCGACTCTTATTGTCGTTTCTCTCCATTGCACCACGCTCCCTCTGGAACTGCTCGACTAGTCCCACCATCTCTCAGGATACAAGGAAGGCCTGCATCAAGAGCGTCCTCTAGATGTCTAAGTTGCGGATTTTCTTCAAACAACATCTAAAGACCTCTGACGCGATTACTGAACACTTTTTGTAAGTCGCTCTGGTTAAGAGCGTCTGCCAAATGCCTAAATCTAAATTAGCACTTTAATTAAAACATGTACTTTCTCTGTGCTTATTTTACTACATTATTTCTCCAAGAGAGTTTTTAGTCCGATGGTATTCTTAGTCCATGACCTAGTGAACCAGTATTAGGATGTATTTATTAATAGAAACTTCAAAGTGTTTCTGTAAGTTGCTCTGTAAGTCTACCTGCCAAATGCCTTAAATGTAAATGTAAATGTAGTAGATGCCAGCTTGGAAAATACTCAGATGTAACAGAATAGGAGCAACGACTGGTGCGTACACACACACACACACACACGTTCCAGTACTACTCTCGCACACGTACACACACGCACGTGTCTCTCTTGAAGTCAGTGTAACACTGTGAGTCTGCTTCCTCAAAACCGGAGTTTGTTTTGCTCACAAGATTTCTAAAAAAACCAAAACTTTAACTTCCGCTTTTCAAATAAATACTTGTGAAAAAAAAAAAAAATCCCATACAGTTGTGCTTCTCAGTCTCTAGTCACTTTTGTTTTCATTTTAGTAAATGTCACTCTGCCCACTCAATAGGAAGGATGGCAAGATTTAAAGTAAAATACAATAACAAGCTTAATGACTTTTTAAAATGTGAATATTTATTTTATACATAATTTATATCATATACAGAATTTAATTTAAAAAAAAAAGGATTTTCTGAATGTAGTCAAACTAATAATTGTAATTACACCATAACTTTATAAGCTAAAATACACAGAATCGTCATATAATGATTTTTAAAACAATATAGACCAACAGTAAAGAGATAACTAAAGTTATCTAAATATAAAAAAAAAACAACAGAGCAGTTTTATATTATCAATCTGTAACTAAGGCAATAAAATGTGCAAACCCTGTGTTTTTAAAAAAGCAAGTGTGGTGTAAGTGAGATAGTGGCAGTCGTGTACCCCAGGACCAGAAGATAACAGACTTCAGTTGGAGCAGCTGCTTTTTCGCCTCCACTTCGGAAAATATTTTCTGTGATGTAATAAACAACGATACAATTTATAACGAAACTGTGAAGACGCAAAGGACTGTCTCTGTTCTTTAAAAAAAAATCAGATCTCACTTCTTAATTGGAAATTTTGAATTATTAATCACTCTCTAAATGTAATTCTAACAATCTCTAGTTCAAGCCAAAGATCCCAATGGTCCTACCCATAATGCACCTGGGTTTGAGAAGTGATTCAGCCATTTATGATACATATACTGTTTACAGTACGTATAAAAAATAAACACATATACACACACACTTGCTAGATCCATGCATTTCTGTCCCTCTAATAACCTGATGCATAAAAAATACACATGCATGTAATGTAATTGGAACTTACCATGAAACACCCCAGTATTCCAGCCAATCAGGGGCCATGTTTGTTTTGCAGATATTTCACCACACCGTATATACTGTACATGTGCAAATAAATACACATGTGAAGATGCAGGCAGTCCAGTCTCTCTTAGATAGCATGTGAATGTCCCACCCTGACAGGACATGCGTTACACATACCGTAGCGTACACGTAGGAACGCCGACCCAACCAGAGCCCGTGTTTGTCTTGCAGAAGTTCATCCATACGTCGATCAGCCAAAACATAAAAAATTTAAAAAACACTGAAAGGTGAAATAGATAACATTGATTATCTCGCGTCAGTGACATCTGTCAGAGGTGAGATATACAGTATTAGGCAGCAAATAAACTCTCATTCCTCAAGTCGTTAAAAACGTGATGTGTTAAAAACATGAAAGAGTGACTTTGACAAGGGCCCAAATTATGATGACTGGAAGACTGAGTCAGATTTTCCAAAACAGCGGGTTTTGTGGTGTGTTTCCTGTATGCAGTGGTTAGCTCCTATGAAAATTGATTCAAGGAACCATGACATGACATGTAAATACAAATTACTGAAAAAGTTAACGCTGGGTTTAATATAAAGGTGTCCAAATACTCAATGCATCACAGCTTGCTGTGTATGGGCATGAAAACAATCAGAGTGCCCATGCTGGCCCGTGTCCACCAGAGAAAAACTCTAGAAAATCTCCAGCTCTAAATCCAGCCGTGAATCCTTTGGAAGTCCGATCCATGGAAGCCCCACCTCAGAACATCAAGGACTTCCTAGGAGTTAACGTCTTGGTGCTAGATGCCACAGCACACCTTCAGACGTCTTGTGGAGTCCATGGCTTGATGGGTCAGAGCTATTTTGTTGGCACTGTATTAGATGAGTGGTTTTACTGTTCCACGTGTAAATACACACACCCATGAAGATGTATGCATTCCAGGATCTCTTACATAACATGTGAATTGTTACCCTGATGGTAAATGCTTTAAAAGCATTTTAAAGCATGAATAAACTGACAATGAAACACCTACACATCCCAGCCAATCACAGACCATGGATTGTGGAAAACATTCCAGGCTGCGGGTGAACCTGAAGTGCCCCATCAGCCCTTTTTTTTTTTTGGAGATGTTGTGCTTGTGCTGGCCAGCGTGTAACCCCTGCTCCTACCCCAGAACACGGCTTGTTGTCAACACCACCAGGAATTGCATCATGTGCTTCTCCCTCCCAGAGCAGCATACGGAGATTTCGCAATATCTGCTTCTGTTTTCATAAGTTAGTCTGTAGGTCATGAGAGTGTGTAAGAGAGAGAGAGAGCGGGAGGGAGCGAAGGAGTAAAAGAGACAGTCACAAGATTCCAGTTTATTAAGTGCCCTTAAACGGTAAGGGAGGGAGAATGCAGGATTTGCTGGACGGCTTATCGTGGAAAAAAAAAGCCCCTCTAAATCACTTGTAAGGAGAGATCCTCAAGATCTTTCTCTCATCTTTCATACAGTCACATGTAGCACATTGCTCTTTCTGTATCTGATTCAGTTGCATGCAAACACAAATGATCAGGAAAATATCTATGCAAGCTACAAAACACATCCATGCTCTACTTTTAACTTTTACACAAATGTGGTGGTTTCTTTGAAAAGCTATTTCGAAGGACAAGGATCATAACAGTATTTCATTAACACCGCCGTGAGAACGTGTACCACCTCGCTCGATCTTTCTCAGCAAACTGTCAAACGTTTTAGGGTCGAGAAGGTGCCAGGGGGAGGTTATGTCTACACTTCCTAGAAGCACTGGGCACTGTATCAGGCTGATATTTGAACACACATAAGGTTTACTCCAGGACATCCTTATATTTTCATTACACAGTTTGTTATTTTACTCTGACATTTCTCATTTTTCTCTTAAAACCAATCCATTTGCAGATTTTATAAAACACTAATTCTATATAATTGACACAAAAAGTTTTTATCCCCCTTTTTGTCTGCAAGTGTTAAATGTGTTTTTTAATTTATCAACATAAAACAGGATCCTGGGGTAGGCCGAAACTTAATTCATGAATGCCGATTATGTAGAAGGACTGTTTTAAAAGTGCCTAATCATCTTGCTAGCCTGTTACATTATTTACACAGAGGGATTTTCGTTATCACTAAATGGATGTTTAAACCAATGATGTAATTCCTTATTCAAAGAATTTTGCATGCTTTGTAATCTTTTTGCGCTGCTATTTGATAAGCCAGATAAAACAGCATTTAAGCAATCCATACAAATTATTATTTTTTAATAATTTTTGCATTTATCATGAGAATATCACAGACACATATGTTACATATATTTCTAACACTGTGTTTTGCAAATATTACTCATTTCAAGCTTAGTTGGATATTGAAATTCCCCTCTGGGTTTTGATGCATATTTTAACCTTATAGATAAGGACTATATTTGCAGCAATTTCTGGTTTATCCTTATTTACCCGCAGTCTTTTAAAGGCAAGAAAAGACCTACGATGGTCCAGAGTTGAAGAAATTGTGTAAGTTAAGTTAACTTAACAAGGTCCAACCCAACACTGAACCTTGAGGAACTCCATGTGATAAAGGTTTGACTATTGGGTTAGCAAGTAACAAATGAAGCACAGGTGAGGTTCAAACAAAAAATTAAGCCTGAGAGACCAACCCAGGTTTATTATCTTGTGGTCAGACGTATTGAAAGTTGTTGAATAGCATAGGTGTATACTTACATTCAGAAGGGCAAATGCAAATATTTGTCAGTCAGTCAGTCATTTTCTATACCGCTTTATCCTTATATACAGGGTCGCGGGGGGCCTGGAGCCTATCTCAGGAAACTCAGGGCACAAGGCAGGGTACACCCTGGACAGGGTGCCAATCCATTTGTGTTGATGATATTTCAACAGTCTAAACCTTATTTTTTTAATCTTTATTTAAAATGAAGTACACTTGTAAATGCTAACTAAGATGAATCTAAGGGTGTGCAAACAGTTGTACAGATGATTAATTTATTTACTTGTAATTATGTGATAATAATTTTGGCTCAGATTTTAATTATAGATTGGCCTCTTTTTATAAAAAGCTTTTAATAATTAGTGGTGCATTAGGTAAGATTATAGTTTTTGCTTTGTTTAGTTTTAAAATTTTTTAGCAGTTTAATGGTTTTGATCTTTGATCGATTCCTAACCACATTCACAAAAATCCCAAGTCCAGGATCTACGTTGGACTGTAGTGTCTATAAAGTTACTGACAGGAGGCATATCCAAGCATCAACGAGCAATCAGGAACACAAGTTCATTTCCCAGATGGGTTTTCTCACCGGTATAAAGGAGTCACTGACACTAGGGTGAAAAACTTTGATATTTGAACACAAACAAATCCACCACTCCCTTTAGCGATCCTTCAGATGCTCCTCCCCTTGAATTCAAGGACGCGCAATATAAACATTAAAAAAAATGCCATTGAGCATGAACTCCCTTGTTGCCGATTGGCTAGAATAGTGCTGTTTCCTGTTTACAGAGATAGATTTTTGCCAACCCACACACAAAATGAACATCTAGCAGGCCATGAATAGATATTTGCCAAATTTGACAAGTCTATTTGATTAAAATAGCTGACTCCCCCTTTTGAAACAACATAGGCATGACTCTCCAAATCTTCCTGTTTATCTGTACAAGAAAATAATATGCACCTGTACCAAAGTATTTATAACATGTTTCTCATTTAAGTTGACAATATAATCCAGGGACTGTGTGCATGGAATATGCCTGTTCTCCTCATGCTTGGTGGTTTCTTCTGGGTACCCCAGAGGAGTTCTTCCCACAGTCCAAAGACATGTGGAGTAGGCTAATTGGCATTCCCAAAGTTCCCACAGTATGTGAATGTTGACTGGAGGTTCTACCATGGTTGTAAAAAAATATAGGGATAAATAATATGGTAATTACCATTGGCCTCCACAGTCACAGTCCCCAATTAGGCTACAGAGCTTCCTAGATGGATCATATACTGATATATATAAACGCATACACACACACACACACATATATATATATATGAAACCAGAGTGCACAGGGTTATAACTAGGTGTTATCTGAAAAGCATCATGACTCAGAGATTCTCTTCAACTGATCCTGTGCTCACTCATCATGGTTTGAATAGATATATAGAGGGATAAAAAGGGTGACGTCATACAGTAGTTGGGGTTATTACAGAAACTTGCATCATGCACGCGCTCTCATACTGTATCCTAAGACGGAAGGGCACATTTAGACCTGCGTTTAAAGATGAAAAAAGATTGATTTAAAGATTTTACTTTTGCTTACTGGTTGTATATGTTTCAGAACATTTCGGACTGTTTTTGTTTATATTTTCTGAAAATGAAACGGGACAAAGGGTGCCTGAGCTCCGCCCTCAAACACAAAACGTCACCGTGTACGTACGTACGTGCGCGCTTGTCTTCTCAGGCGAAGGGCGGAGTCTGCAATGAACAAGGGGCGGGAGAGGAGGGAAAAAATGACAGCGAAGTTATATAAAGCTCATCATGCAGCGTTTTGTACCTTCCACACAGTAGAACAGCAGCAGAGGGGTCGCGCAACGGCAGCCAGACTGGAGCTTTAAACCTAAATCAACGGGGTGAGCACATATTCCTGATCATATATCTTTTTTCATGAAATATCTATATAAATGTATAATGTCACATATAGTTTGTCCTGTTTTGCTATGTAGCATTTCTAAGCAGACAAAAGCGCGTGACCCTAGCTCACAAAATAATTAGTTATTTAAGTTAGATTTTTTTTTTAATACATGTTAGTCGTTTCTAATACTTATTATTAAGTGTGTATTTTGAATGTATAACACCTAATGACAAGCTGTCTTTTTTTTTTTTTTTTGCGTTATCATTCTCCAACGGGTTAGCTAACGGACGGTTAGAAATGGGTGGTATCCTAAATTGATATGTTCCCCATAAACAAGTGCACTACTTGTCAGAATCAACGAATGGCCTTCGTAGTTTATATAGTACACTACGCGTGCGAATTGGGATTCGGCTCCAGTGCGAAACCGCAGTTATTGTGAACTGTCTCTGCACTGCTTTATATTGTTCAGTAATAAAAACATACCTGTTAATAAAGTAGAGTCAATATTTATACGTATTAATATATAGGAATGTTTATGTAATGGTTGTGATTGAGATAATGTTTGGGTTAAGGTTGCTTGCAGGCTTTTTGTGATGCCAGTGCTAATGATGAAAATTTCAGGGAATTTTCCAGAATGTTCCAGTCAGATACTGATGAGGTTTAATTGACAGGGTGCTAAAAATAGTAAGGCAGTAGTTTATTCTAAGTATTCTTTGCCTGATATAAATCTCAATGCAGGGTTGAGTATACACCTTTGAGTGGAAACCTTTGATTTTTGATGGAATTAATTTTTCCAGATTTGGGAATAGCCCTGGAAATATGTCTTCCATGATAGGACATTCCACAAGGCATAGACATTCCTTTATTCTTTGACTGGCACAGTGTCTAATAATAGACAAAAAATGTTTATGCAGCAGTTAAAGATCTTGTGTATGTGCTAGCAGTCAAAAAAAAAGGGCGGGGGGATTGAACTTGGATTGTCTCTAAGAGAAAGGTGTTGGTGCCATAAATTAATTTTTCCTGAAGTTCATTACATCACAATTAAGTGGCACATTTATTGGCTAGGTGGAGATCTGGCTAATGAGATGTTGGCCATGAATGACTTTTGTTCATGGGTTAAATGATGTAAAACTCATGGGAGAGTGAGAATGAAGTTTATGGGTTTATGAATGTTTTTTTTCTCTTTGTACAATAAACTATAATAATGCAATGTCATTACACATAACGTATATGATTTTGACAATTTTTTTCCATCCCCTCTCTCAGGGTTCCCGTTTAAAGCATCACAGTCAACAGGCATCGGATTAGCGAAGTGAGACTAATCAGTCCAGCTAAGCAAACCGTTGTTGCCGGCAGCCACTGATCCGATCTGGGGAGAAAAGTCACCGAATCAGGAAGCAAAATGGTTCAGAACAAGATCGCCGCCGTAACCGGATTCCATCGCTCTTTCAAGGTACGGTTCCTGTTCCTGACAATAGGGAAATTTGCGAATCCATGAACATGCTTTGACACGTCCCGGAAAATGTTAATGTTTATTTTACATGTTAATCATAACCAAATTAATAACAATTACACAGTAATTACAGTTGATACCACATGAGTTGTGTACATAATTTCATACTTTCATTTTTTGTTTTGGAGTTTGTTTCAAATATTTGGTTTTTCATTTCAGGGCCAAAATCCTTTTGAAACGGAGGAATTCTCCAAAAGTGGATCCCACCTTCTTGACTCCTCCTTCAATTTCGATTGCTCCACTCGCCCCGGTGAGTAAGAAGCCCTCATCGACACCACTGCTTTTGTTTCGGACATGCCTTCGCGTTCTTGGAAAACCAGCGTTTATGTAGAGCTCTGCAAGTGCTTATAGTCTTTCTTTTTTTGGCTTACTTATGATGATCCGTTTCCAAAACCGCAACCCAGAGACATACTGTCATTTGGTGGAGGTTTTCCTGTGATGTGGGACACACTCCCAGTCAGCTTGTTTACAGTAAAGAGTCTAAGCTTGGTCGCTTTATAGTTAAGCCTCTGTCAACCATGTGCTGGTGTTTTAAGCCTGCTTCAGGGAGAGGATCAGTTTCTTTGCTTCTTCACGTGTAACCTTTTTCCCTTTCTTTCCCGTCCCGACATGAAGACATGCCATCCAGCCAGCCGATCGATATACCGGACGCCAAGAAGCGAAACAAGAAGAAAAAGAGGTGCCGGGCGACTGACAGCTTCTCTGGACGTTTTGAGGGTGAGTGTTGCACCATAAAATCGCCTGAATGTGGGTCTCCTTTATGGTAATGTTATCATTATTTACGCACTCCTGGCATTTATCTGCATCACAATCGGCTCTGATTGTGATGATTCGAACTCTATTGTCTCGCTGAGACAATTACCTCTATCAGCTTTTCTACCAAAACAGCATGACTGAAACACCTACCTAGATTTTACAGACCGCTGTTTACAGTGTTTTTAATAACCTGTAGAGTTAATGTGAGCTGTCCTGGGAATGTTTTGTGTAGAGTTTAGCTGAAATATACACTGTCCTGAGGAGATGTTGACTAATGTACGATCTCAGGACTGTACCTCATCCAGAGTTTATACTGGCCCAAGCACAAAATAGTCCTGATTATATAAGCATATTTTCAGTAGATGTTGCATATTAAGTAGCATATTGTGCTGGGTATAGATTGTCCTGAATTTTCTTGAGTATATACAGTATATTTTTGCTTCTTATCTCTTTATTTAGACGCTTTATGTATTCATTACCATTAATTGTTATCCCTTTGCTTTCGTCCATTCAGATGTCTATAAGCTGCAGGATGAAGTGCTGGGAGAGGGAGCGTATGCAAAAGTGCAAACGTGCATCAGCCAAATCACGCAGAAGGAATACGCAGTGAAGGTATGACGCACTTCCTGTCTCTCCCCGGTTTAGGATTAAATTCTCAGAGGTTAAGTTGTTTATAAGTGAGAGTGTGTGTGTATGCGTATGTTGTGTTTTATGCCTACGACATAGGTGGTATTCCGGTGTTGTTTTGAACAGGATTATCCTGTTGCACTCGCTAGGTTTTATAAGTTCCTAGGAACTTAGAAAACCTGTTACAGGAAACGGAGCCGCCGTCTGCACACGACTGTTAGTTTGTCATTGTGAGCGTGTTACATTTCTGAAGTCCTGCAGGGCACAAACTGTCACCTTCAGATTGTTAATTATGACTATAGATCTACAATTTACATTTCTGTAAAGCTGCTTGGAATTAAACAAGCTCAGTGTTTGAGTTTGTTTCTGAGAAGCAGGATCCAGAGGTATTTCCAGGTTCTGAGTGTTATTGTGGCTGTGTGAGTGTTACCTAACCCTGAAAGTTAAACATTAGTCAAGATTAAAAGGACGCGATAGACGAGCCTTGTACCTTTTGTTGGGTTGTGTTGTGAAAAAAGAGAGAGAGAGAGAGAGAGAGAGAGAGGTTGCTGTTGCTGCGTTCAGTGCTGGCTCAGCAAAGAAGCTCCCGCATCCTGTTTTTGTTAGATCATCCGTAAAACTCGGCCAATGGGAAAGCCGGGAGGCTCACATCCTCCCCCGTTCTGCACGCCCATTGGTCAGGGAGCCAGGCAGTGGCGGGAACATAGTGTTCTGTTCTGGCATGTATGCCAAAACACACACACACACACCAGTGGAGGAAGAAGAAGAGGAGGGGGAGGTCCGAGGGTTGCGTCCTGAAATGTTTACCCACTTTCTTGATTATAAACTGTACAAAGACGTGAGGCGTGGCCTCGAGAATAAACGTTACGTGCCGGAGGCGTTTTAACTCATGATTTTTTTTTTGTTGATGTTGTTGTTGCTTGTTTGAGGAAGTGCAGCATTGAGAAATACTTTGGTTGTTTTGATTTTCAGAGGCACGTGCTTAGGAGAGAACGTTCTAGAAAGTTCTGGTCACAGAACTTAAATAAAAATTCCTTTTAAATATGATACAATTATTAAAAAATCATAATCAAGAGTTTAGATAACTATCATAATCTGCACTTTTTGTTGTTGTTGAGAAAACAGAAAGACAGGCCACACTCTTGCTTTCCGCAACACTGGGCATCTATCTGCAGGGCTTTGTTGTCTCGAGGGGGGGGTAGTCACTCGT
>JAQQZT010000040.1:3271042-3292391 GCA_030068275.1 Clarias platycephalus
AATAATAATAATAATAATAATAATAATAATAATAATAATATCACTAATTACATTAAAGCTCATCAGATTATTTTCAGCTTTAACCTTTCACTAACTCTGTAACTGTCAACGGCGGGTACTAACGCTAGTTTGTTCTATTTTGCATATTTTAGATCATCGAACAAATGTTTATATTACACAAAGATAACCAGAGTAAATACAAAATGCAGTTTTTAAATGATGATTTAATTTCCTAAGGGGAAAACAGCTGTCCTAACTGCCTGGTCCTATGTGAAAAGGTAATTGCCCCACAAACTGCCTCTCTTGTTAAATCATGAATGGACTGTGATTTTTTTAAAGCTGAGTTCATTTTCATTTTTCGCACCCAGGTCTGATTACTGCCAGACCTGTAGAATAAAAAAATCACTTAAAAAGAACCTGTCTGGCATCCTTAAAGATCTCAAAAAGCAACACGATCTAAAGAAATTCAAGAAAAGATGAGAAGCAAAGTATGTACTGTATCGGTCTGGAAAGGGTTATAAAACTATTTCTAAAGCTTTGGGACTCCAGTGAACCACGGAACAGTGGTAAACCTGACCAGGAGTGGCGGGATTACCAAAATTACTCCAAGAACACAACGACGACTCATCCAGGAGCTCATAAAAGAACTCGGTTGGGTCCAAGACCAGATCGAGCCAAAGCGAAAGCAAGGCCAAGTCATGATCAACTATTAATATCATCTGATAGATTTTTTATTAAAGCTTTACTTATTTATTTACCTTTATTTAACCAGGCAAGACAGATTAAGAACAGGTTTCTTATTTACTTATATGAAAGATTTAACTAGTGGGCTTTAATCACGCACTATAATCAGAACAGTATAGGATACTAACAGAAATGTTTTATTTCCTATCAAAGCCATTACAAGATTTTTTCTTACCAATATTACAGTATGTCCACGATTAAGACAAATCCAAGCACAAATGGCAGTAATTCTGAGATTGTACCTTGTTCTTCTTCGATTCAATTCATTTGTATTTATAGCGTAATTTAAACAATGGTGATTGTCACAATGCAGCTTTACAAAATAAATATGGAAATAAGTTGGAAAAATGCAAGGAAAATGTATAAATTATTATGTATAATGATGAGTTTGTCCCTCTTGAGCAAGTGACAAGAGGAAGAAACCTTGAGAGGAACCAGACTCAACAGGGAACCCATCCTCATATTGTGATATCAGTTCTAGTCAACTAAAATATTGGGAAGAAATACAGTATATTATCTGGAGTTGTTCCTGTTGGTCGTTTTATAAAAGGAGTATATGATGTATATGGAGTATAGGATGTGTACGTACATCCATAAAAATGATGGAAACTAAAAAAGTAATATGAAAATCTCAGTGATCCTCAAATGATAATTACATTAACACCAAACCACCACACAATCAGACCTCATGCTGAGGAACGGCCTCGTTAATGTTGGACCTTTCCAACAGACCCACCACTGCAGCAGTGTCTATCTCTCACACACTTATACACACACTTACACACACACACTGGCTATAACAAGCCGATAACATTTATCTTCATTAACTAATATAAATCAATGTCTTTAATTAGAATGAACGATATCACCAAGTTGTTTCACGTCTGTACTGTCGGCTATACGAGTCGCACATCATCAGTATGATCGCGTTAAGGAGTCGATGATTTATTAAATTAGCCGATTGAGCAGATGTTCTTACAGCTGTGCGGGTTTTTTCCCACTACGCTCAGGGCACATTACAGTATAGACAGGACATTCAGTCATATTACAGAGCCAGAGCGCCGCTATACTGAATATCAGCAGGAAGGTGTTCAGGCTTTAGACACGAGGCCGCACTGATATTCAGTACAACAGCACGATTTTGTGTTAATGAGAAAGTTATATCAAGGAATTAAGTAATATTTTGTTTTATTATTATTTGTTATTTATTTATTATTATTTAATATTTTATTTTGTTTTATTATTCCTTAATACTTATTTGTTTTTATTAATTTTTGTTTCATATTTTGTTTATTTTTCTACAAGAAGTCTTTATTCATTAACTTTTTTTAACCTGTTAAATTCTCCAGTCTAATTGATCAGAAGGTGTTGATTAATATTAAATTAGAATGAAATTAGTTTATATACGTAGTCTTAAGTGTCAGTGCTTTATAACAGTCAGATCTAATTAAAATTCTGCAGGCCAGGAAAATATATCTTTTTTACTGTCTTAATTAAGTGAGAAACAACTTTAAGAGAGAAATGAAGAGAGACTTGTGAAAGGAGCTGTTAATAGTCTTAAAGCAACATGGATCATGATGTGATCACAGTTTAACATTAAACTGTTAATCTGGTGGAAAAGAACCACATTCAGTAACTGGATCAGTACCAGTATCGGTAGAAAAAAAAGATAAAGAAACATTTTGGTTGAAAAAAAAAAACATTTTGGTAGTTTTGCACATTTTAAATGTTCCTTTAACTTTATCATTGTTCTTCAACAGGGACAATTTAACTTATTTCGATAATATTTTTATACTGTAAAGCTGCTTTGCAACAATGACGATTGTTAAAAGCGCTACATAAATAAAACTGCATTGAATTGAATTGACACATTTTCAAATTTTATATATATACTTTTTTTCTTCTATATTTCTATATTTTGTAATATTTTTTATTATGTCCTTTTTTGTACAGTTGATTTTACTAGTTAAATTAATTTTCTTTAGTATTTCTTTTTATTCATATTTATTCCTTACGTATAAGTTTAAATTTTTTTAAGGTCACTGGCGGTCGTATAAGCATTTCACTGCATATCGTACTGTGTATGTGACAAATTTGAAAATTAGAATTTGAAATTATTACCCTAGATGGGTGTGGAACCATAGTGTACTGTATATGGTAAGTTCATAGACCTTGATTTGCAACATAAAAATGACAAAACTCACTTTTGAGTGACAAAAAATCACAAAACCTAAAAAAAAAAGAAAGAAAGAAATCTCAGTTTCCAAGTATTTAATAAATGCCCTAAAAAGTTTAAATGTAACTGGAAAAATGCATGTTGATCTGTAAATAATAAAAAATAAACAATAAAAATAAACACTACTGCTATTAGTACTAACAATAATATAATTAATTCATTTAATGAATACAGCACTTTTAAAGACACATAAAGATGCTTTATATTGATTACTAAGTAACAAATATAATAAATACACACACCATCACACATAAAGTATAAACACATACAGTAAGGACACCCAGGACAGGGTGCCTGTGTCACAGGGCACATACACATACACACACACACACAAACGTTCATTCACACACTACGGGCAATTTGGGAACGCCAATCTGAATGTCTTTGGACATGCACACAGAGACAGAGGCGGGAATTGAACACGGAACCTGGAGGTGCGAGTCGACAGTGCTAACCACTACACCACCATGCCATGTTATTATTATTATTATTATTGTTATTATTATTCATAATAATAGTAGCAGGTGTTGGTGGTGGTACAGTAGTTGTCTACTAACCACTTAATCACACAGTCGATTAAAAAAAAAAAAAGAAACATGTTTATAAAAATGTTTATTATTATTACTATTATTATTATTATTATTATTATTAGTCCCTTAGACGAGTAGTAGTCTAGGGACCCTTTAAAAAAATGACACACTGCACCTTTAATCACATTTAATCACACAGTTGGTGCACTCTTTCACTCTGACTTTATGTAAAGCAGATCTCCATCAGTGAGGTCACCTTCTCTGCTACTCCCCACAGTGTGTGTGTGTGTGTGTGTGTGTGTGTGTGTGTGTGTGTGTGTGTGTGTGCAAAGCTTTCAAGGACATGATATATGACGGTACATTTACAGATTATACCTATTGTAAAGGACACAAAGCCCACAACAAAGCCCATAACTCTTTTTTTGCCCTGCCTCGCTAATGTCATAAGGCTCGTTGCTCCTCTGCAGGAGACTCGCAGACATTTTGTCCGATTGCTCTGCCTGAAGATTGTGACAGAAATACTATAGAGGTGCATCAGTCTGTGTGCACTGAGCCGCTGGGTTGTCCCTCCCCTCTGATCGATCCGAGCAGCTTGTCTGTGTCAAAATCTCTGCCTTTAAAGCACCATCATTGCCATCTGACCGTGCATCAGTGCGCATCACCTCCATCATCACACCAGTGTCTACTCGTAGGACAAAGGGAAAAGGGTGTGGCACTAAAAATCCACCAGCTGTTACAGTATTTCAACATTACGGGCAACTTTAAACAGATAAAACACACAATGTTGTACTTTCATGAAGAATAACTGCAATTCTTAGTAACTCTGGTTTGCGTGAGAACGTATCTCACTAACATGTTGATTATTATTTTCCTATAACAGAACATCGCAAGTGTTCGTCTACAACCGAGATGTCGAGTAAACCCAGTGCATGTTTGAAACATTCAGTTTTTCAATTCTCACCTTTACCAGGTGCTCCATCTACAATTCCAATAATAAAAAAAAATAAATAAGGAAATTGTGTCAGATCGCGATGTTTTCTCAGGTAAACTCTGCACCTGAAGTCTACAGTGACGATGAATTCAATCCTTCAACTGCTCCCTTGATACTTAGGGCTGCCTGACTGAAAAGTCCACTTGGCTGAGAAAGCAGATTAAAAAAACAGGGTGAACTGTAGAGAGAGCTGTCATTATGGCAATCCATCAGGAGACAGAATAACAGAGAGAGATGGAGGGAGAGATGGAGAGAGAGAGAGAGATGGAGAGAAAATGTGCAGGAGAGGAAGAGCACTGCAATATATGGCGAAGGGAAAAAATGCTACAGTGATAAATGTCATGATGTGACATCTCAATCAAACATCACGGCTAACATTTAGAGCTGAAATACCACATCTGTCAGCTTCCCTTTTAAAAAAAAAAAAATAAAGTGAAAAGTAGATTTCTTTTTTTCTAATATAAATATAATATATTTTATATTCCAGCCTCATATGTCAGTGCTTTCCCATATATACCTATCACATATACAGTATAAGGGTTTGACTGCAAAATGCAATAAATTTTCAGACTTTCATTCCTTCTGGTACATTTTTCCCCCTCAGGCACACAAGGCTGTCTATGAGAAACCTTTAATTTGAAATCTGCTACTGTACATATCTATCTCTTGGAGGCTTTGATCTTTGCATGGCTATGTTTTATACAGTAGCAAAACATGTGACATCGATAAAGAGCCAATTACATCAATTCTATTGGTCATG
Source organism: Clarias platycephalus (assembly GCA_030068275.1). NCBI lineage: Eukaryota > Metazoa > Chordata > Actinopteri > Siluriformes > Clariidae > Clarias > Clarias platycephalus. Next base: position 3,276,304 of record JAQQZT010000040.1, read on the forward strand.
TGATAATTTTTCGTGCACAGGGCAAAACAGCAGCTCCTGTGAATGAACTAAATGTATCTGATGGACTTTTGCAGAATGCTGAGGTCAAGAAAAATACTTTTACAGTATGTTACTGTCATTGCAGTTTCCCCGGCAGTCATGGACTTCTGTAGTATTGTGCTACTTAACTACAACAACTGAAGTGACACTGAAACTGGTAGAGGAAGAGGAGGAGGAGAAGGAGTAGTCTGATGCAGTAGATGTTGAACATTTGTACAGTTTTGAATATTTCTTACATTCCCCAACATTCTTTGTAATTAAAAATATATATTTTTGGAGCACCAACCCCATTTTTGTTGCAATTTTCTACCAGTATGATTAAAGTAATCAATGCAAATCAAACAGTTATGTTTTGTATTAAACAAAATTGCTTGATGATTAATCCATTGTGACCAAACTGTGGGAGGTGGATTTCTATTGTTTTGCAAAATAATAGAGATTCAGAAAATGTTATCAGTATAAGGTATACATTTAAAAGTATACTGTGTACATATACAGAGTCAGCCAAAACAATGTATACACACTTCAGGAAAAGAAAAACTTGTATAAATATATGAATACTAAATGAATTCCTGTACATTATATATTGATATATATGATAATATTATGAATATTATATTAATATAATATAAATTATACTAGTATACTTTTTTCCTGAAGTGTGTATACATTAATATAAGTGTGTACTGTGAATATGTGCAGGTTTTGTTCAATTGTGCAGCCAGAAGAAAAAAACCCCAGCTTGAGTAATGTACAGTTAACACTGAAATACACATACACTTACTACACTCTGTGATTCAACTGAACTAGGAGTGAATCTTAGTCCTGACAGAAACAATTCAGTGATTCAATTTTACCCCGAACCTCTGAACAAGATTCACAGACTCAATAAGTGCTAATCAGGTTTGGGACGCCGTCAGTCGCGAGTACATTTCCTCCAGGAACAGATTAACATCAGCGCTGTCTGATTAGCATGTAGCATCATTTACGAATTTGTTTGGAAACGTAGTGCTCCGCTTTGTACAGGAGGCATAAACTGAATTATAGAAATGACACTGTGATACTGATTTGTTCATCCAAAACACCTAACTGTTTGTGATCGTTACACGTCTACTGCAAGCTGTCGTGCCATCTCACCAGCGCTCTTACGAAAAAATGTGGGGAATCAGCATTCGCTTTCATTAACGCTTGATTACTCATGAGGCACTGATTAGAAAACTCGGTGGATTCATCTGTTTGACGAAGTATTATCCCTGGGTAATGAAGTTCATCTGGCTTAATAGGGAAAATATGGACTTTTTTTAGCTTAGTTTTTCTAGTTTAAGTAATTCTCTTGTTTAAGGCTGGAACAGTCTGAAAAAAAAAATGGTTAAAAACAGAAATACACTGTCTGGACAAAAAAAAAAGTTTAGCTTTAGCTTTGATTGCAGCACACACTTCGTTTTATTGCTGAGTCTAGACCTGAGCAACCCCAGATCATAACACTGTCTCCAGAGGCTGTACAGTGGACACTATGCATGATGGGATCATCACTTCATGCACCTTCCCTTCTTACCCTGACACGCCCATCACTCTGGTATAGGCTCAATCTGGACTCATCAGGTCACATGACCTTTTTTCATCGCTCCAAAGTCTAATCTTTGTGGTTTTCTTATGTCCTTATGTTCTTATGGTTTAGTCCCAATCCTGTGAGTTCTCATTTCATTATGCGTACATGGAAATGCTCTTACTTTCATTATTAAACATACGTTTAATAATGTCTATTTATACTGTTAATTCTTTTTTTTTTTACCATGCAACTTCACCAAGCGTTTAAGTGATCTCCATTTATTTATTTTTTCTGACCACATTTCTTTCACACAGTTGACAGTTCAGCATGTATCCTTTCAGCCTCTGATAATGGTCCACTAATTTCAGACCACTTTAGTTGTTTTCTTTGCTTGATTCAGCCCAAAAAAATGTATCCGTCTCAAATGACCAGGCTTTGTAGAACACAATGTTATGATTAGATTGGGTATTTATTCTTCCTGTTAGATATTTTCTCCCTAAATGCATGTTTGTACTGTATATTTAAAAATGGCACCCCCATGGTGTCCAGACTAAAAGAGACATTCTAAAGTGCTTTTCATTCAAAAATGTTTAATGTACCAAAACAATGACCAAGTGACACCACTTATTTACCCTGTCGTAAACTCTATCAGCTACTTGAAAGGACAAACCAATATTGGAACAAAGAACATGATGATTTCAATAACGTTACGACATCCTGTTCATGTCAATGCAGGAGATTACTTTCTGTCCCACTGCGTCCTAAATCACATCAGGAGGTTGCAGAAGATCTCGAGGTTTACAGCAGACTGAGAAGCTCTCTAACCAGACTCTTGCTTTACTCTGCTCCTGATGAGAATGACATTTAGAATGGCATTTTGGTTTGAGAAAAAGCTTTTAAGCCACCGTCTATAAGCACCCGTGATGATATGGGTTTACCAGACACTAAATGTTTCTCTCTATACCACTCATTATGCTAGGAACTATTTGAACAAAAGTGTTAATCTCTTAGTCTTGTCTAAAGCCCTGTACAGTAGATGGCATGCGTGGGTGAAATAATGACAGCTCTAATTATGGCCCCCTGCCAGGTAAGATTATTGCCTGATATGTAAGGCATTATTGTGGACAGTCAAGTGGAAAAAGTGCTGTTTGATGTGACATCTTAGGCAGAGGTGGGCTGGGGATCTAGGGAGAAAGTGTAGCCTGGGGAACGATGGTGAAAAAAGTTCAAATTTAGTAAAGTTTAAAAAGCTTTTTGTCAATTTCTCAATTGGATTTGGTCTGGACTTTGACTGAGCCGTTCTAACACATGAATATGCTTTGATCTAAACCGTTCCATTGTAGCTCTTCTCAAGCCCAGTCTCAAGTCTTTCCATTTTCGGATGATGGATTGAACAGCGCTCAACTATTTGAGATGGGCTTGGGAATTTATTTTTTTATAACCTAGCCCTGCTTTAAACTTCTCCACAACTTTATCCCTGACCGGTCTGGTGGGTTCCTTGAACTACATGATGCTGTTTGTTCACTAATGTTCTCTAACAAACCTCTGAGGGCTTCACAGAACAGCTGTATTTATACTGAGATTAAATTACACAGAGGTGGACTCTCTTTACTAATTAGGAGACTTCTGAAGGCAATTGTTTCCACTGGATTTTAGTTAGGGGTATTAAAGTAAAGGGGGTGAATAGAAATGCATGCTACACTTTTCAGATTTTTATTTGTAAATCATTTTGATAAAAACTATTTATAATTGTCCTTCTGCTAAAACAATTATGTGCCACTTTGTGTTGGTCTTTCACATAAAATTCCAATAAAATACATTTACGTTTGTGTAAAATGTGGAAAAGTTCAAGGGGTATGAATACTTTTGCAAGGCACTGCAATTTGACACAGGTATTGGATAAAATGTGAATAAATTAAATGTGAAATGCCTAAAAATACATTCGAATGAAAAGCCATAAAGTAAAACATGTAAAGCACACACACACACACACACACACACATACACACACTACAGTATGAAAATTTTTCCAGAGGTATGTTCAGGAAAGGAAAAAAAAATTAAACAATAAAATTACAACAATAAAATAAATAATACAGATTACATCAGTTGAAGTCAAGCATTTTATCTACGTGAGTCACATGGCATGGCGTTTCAGTTTCCCCAGCAGTCATGGACTTCTATAGTATTGTGCTACTGAACTACAACAATTGAAGTGACACTGAAACTGGTAGAGGAAGAGGAGGAGGAGAAGGAGTAGTCTGATGGATTAGAAATTGAACATTTGTACAATTGTTGAGTCACATGGCATGGCGTTTTTGATTGATATGAATTATTTATGGTTAGGGCTGCGCCTACTGTATACCAGTATCAGGCTGCAGTTTCGTACTGCGTTAATCTACTTCCGTTCCTATACTTCTGCACCGATACCACTTTACGGCAGAGTCTGGTGCTCACTACACAGCCTTGTGTTTTCTCCCCTGTAAGTGTAAAGTCAGCAAGTGAAATTAAGGGTAGTTTGATGTTCTAGCTCGCAGTACAAATCTCTCTAATCTGTCTGTCCGGCTAAAATGCTTAGCAGCGCATCTCATAGTCAGACTCCAAGGTTGAAGATTCAAGGGTTTTATTTGTCAACGCCACCATATAGTATGTGCAGACACACAGAGGAATCGAAACTCTCTTCTCTCTCTCATTGTCTATGAAATATGGAAAGTCTGTATAAAAATATCCGCAGTCAGTGCAATATTTTTTTTGTATGAAGGTACAAAACAGTTTTTTGTATGAAGGTAACAGCAGTGTACTTGTAATAAATAGAAATAAATAAACGAGTGGATATATCTTATAAACGTCTGTATAAATACGAATCTATGTAAAACAGTAAACAGTGAATTTTGTAAATATACAAATATATACGTCCAAAGGTTCAATATACTTAAGGTGTAAATATACATCCAAATACTGTATATGTAAATGTTCTGAAGTTGAGGGTATGAAGGCATTTGTAAGATGATAGAATCAGTATGACATTAGCTACAAGAGCACTGTAGTGTAAAAGTGCAAAGCATATATTTGTACATGTATCGTAAGACTTTATCTTTATCTTGACAGCAACTATTTATTATGTTTGTGATATGGAAACGGGTGACGGTGTTATAAACTTCAGCTCGGAAAAGATAAGCGTGTCGGGTGTGAAAACACATTTATATGGACACACACAGGAAATGAAACTCGTGTCCCTACATGACAGAAACTGTGCCTCCAAAATGGATGTCAGTAAAGTTTTTCAAACATGTAAAAAGAATTATCTTAAAGTTCAATTTAAAATGTAACTTTTTTCGGTAGGTACTTTAGCAATAATGTTGGCATGGTAGTGATGGATAACAAAGAGTCCACAAAAAGAGCCATCGCATCCCTACTTGTAGACAGTGAGTCAAAAATTTGCATGAAAGAAGAGCAGCGTTCAGTGATTCCTTTTTTTTGTGTGTGTGTGTGTGGTCAGAGGGTGTACCTGGTGCCGAAACAACTCACAGAACAACACAAACAGAAGTGTTCGGATATCTGCAAACAAAATTTGTACTGATACTCTAAAGTTTTTTGAAGAGAGAGTCATTACTGGTGACGAGACACGGATTCATCACTACGAGTCTGAGAGTAAACGGCAGAATAAGGAACGGAAACATCCTCGATCCCCGACTGAGAAAAAGTTCAAAAGTCAACCATCAGCTGGAAAATTCATCAGCGCTTACAGTTGTCTGGGATTCTCAAGGGCCAGAAGTATTGGAACATCATCCGGGGGAAAAGCTTCAACAATCAGCAGTGCTCGTTACAGTGAGACGTTTATTGAAGAGCTGCAGATTAAACTTTGGATTAAATACAGAGGACTGCTATCCAAGGGCGTTGTGATCTTTCATGACGATGCACATCTGCACACTTCTGCCCACACTGTCGACAAAACTTTGTTTTGAAGTATAGTCCTGATCTCACCCCATCAGATTTTGACCTGTTTGGTCCCCTAAGAGCGGCCCTACAAGGACAAAGATTCACTTCTGATGAAGAAGTGAAGACAGCGGTGCATTTGTGGCTCACAGCTCAGAATAAAACATTTTTTAATGAGAGAACACGAAAGCTCGTTGACAGATGGACAAAGTGTACTGAAAAGCCTGAAGATTATGTCAAAAATCATGTATTTGTCTTTTCTTAAAGTGAATTAAAATAACTTCTACAGTCGGAGTGCGGATCATTTTTGCCTCACCCTCGTAATGGGGACATGAAGAATTTGGGGAACTCAGAGGAACCCCAGACAGAGACAAGGAGAACATGAAACTCCACACTGACAGTAACACCAGAACGAACTGAGGAAGCTGTGAGCTCTGCCATAGACCAAAGACCATAGAGGTTCACAAACACTACACACACACCAGCTGTTCTGCAGGCTTGTTTATAATAAGTCTGATATTAAAGGTCATCTCTGTTTGCAAACACACACACACACACACACACACACACACACACACACACACACACGAAATGCATATCAATTGCACAGGTGTTTACTTTCATTTAAATTACTTCACCATACTGTATTCAGGGAACAGAACACACTGGTATGTTTTATTTTGAATGATCTCGTATTCACCATAAGCCATACAGTATCGACACACTCAACTGTTCACACTCAACTAATCTTCATTTATTCTTCTAAATGACCTGCAAAGGTAAAACAGCCCATAATGAGAACTGAAAAAAAAGGGTTTATCAATATATAAGAGTCAAATTCCTGACCGGATTTCTGCTCCTCAAAGAATTTTTGGTCTCTTTGGCCCAAGATAAATAAATAAATAAATAAAAACCACACACGAGCAATGTGGACCACTAACTTCTACCTAATGAGAACATGTAGGTGATTTTTTTTTTCTTGCATGTCATCACTGAAAGCTTTGCTCCTACAGATTCTAGCCCTTGGATGTGTTTTGGAGCCTGGCTTTGAAGGAGAACACAGATGGGAGAAGCTGGAAGTGCTAAATTTATCTGCCTTTGCTCGAATCGCTGACTGTATGCGAGCGCATAGAGTTTTACTTTCCTGCAGGCTGGATCCTCTAAGAGTTTTTTTTTTTTTTTTTTTTTGCCTCAATACAGATTTATTTATGGTAAAGTATCATTAGGAATGATACTTTACCATAAAACTCTAGCGATTTTGTAAAGCCTGAACAGAATCAAAATATCATGATGATAATGATTTTATCCAAAGTGGTGTATAATTCATAAATTAATATGCAGCTGAGCAGGTGAGGGTTAAGAGCCTTCCTCAGGGGCACACATGTGGCAGTTTGGTGGTGCAGGATTTGAACTCAGAGTAACCCAATGCCTTAAACAAAGAGCCGCCTGTTGAGTGCTTCAACATCATGGTATCTGCCAAACCCGAACCCAGCAGAACCCAAAGAATCAGAGGACATTTTTAACACCTTATTTCTGCAGCATTTCTCCAGCACTCTGTGGAATTATTATTGCAAACGAATGTCCAAATTTAGCTGAGACTATGCTCTGTCACGCTCACTCTCACTCTAACACTCAATTTCGTAATAGTATATCAGTCTATATTAAAGTGCAAGGCTCAAGTTCAAGTCAAAACAGGACTTTTGATTGTGAAGAATAACAGAAGTTACTGTATGAGAGTCACAACTCCCATTATTTCCACTTCACTAGGTAAAACTTTTTGTTTTAACATCTGCTTCACTTCTGAAACTCCCCCGGCCTCCCAGGAACTCCTTTATTATTGCAAACATGTTGAAATGGCTTGAAGCGAGTTCAGGACTGTACAGGGGATGTGGCGATAACTACCACCCGATTTCCTCTAATGCGCAAGTGGTGTTGCTGAATGATTGTGTATCTCTTCCACAAGTTAGAGACAAGTTATCCATCGATTTTCACTGATCAGGCGCTCCACCCGCGGAATCTTTACAGGAACGGCTGCAGTGATCTCCGAGCCTAAAGACGTATGGTCTTTTTAAAAAACATTTCCACCATTCAAACGTTTTACTGCGTCTAAGAGTTTCTGTGCTATGATTTAAGTAGCGATTTCCTGCCTACGCGAAAAGGGGAAAAAATAGCATAGTTTCCACAGAGGAATGCATAACACTGTAATTCAGTCCTCGTGTAAATCCTTATTTATGACTTTATGACTCACGGTTACGCTTGGCATACATTCAGAGAGTTACAATGAAATATACAAAATAAACAGACACTGTAGTTTTTGATAGATTGTATTTTGTTTGAGAATTTTTTAAAGTAAAATTTTACAAACAGCGTCACAACTCGAAATGCTAATTGAGTATTTTACACCTTCATTACACTTTCATTCACCAATACGATCATCATGAGTCTTGCTTTAACATGTATAATAATAATAATAATAATAATAATAATAATAATAATAATACATTAACTACAACCACTGGTGCTTGGACCCCTAATTATTTTAATTATGTACAGTCATTTATTGGCGACAGAGTGTTTTTTTTAATGAACTGTAAAGCAGTTTTTATTTAAAGTAATTGAGATTATTTATAGGCATAATAATTTTATAAAGTTGGACTTGTGCTAATGGCTTGAGGCAAAGCTTCCAGCACAGTTTCATTATAAAATTCTTAATTCTCAAAGTATTATTGTTCATTTTTTTAAAATCTGGATTTCATGAAACAATTGATTGTCATAATTCATACACTTGCTTCTGTGAGAATTTCAAGCAGTTTTTCAAAGAACTTTTGGAGAAATCAATAAAAACTGGTGTGTTTCTCAGAACCATATTTCCTATTGTATCAGTATCAGGAAAGAACAAGAGCCTGAGGAAGCCTGAGAAATCTCCCAGCACACCTCTCTCACTGGATTTAATATTTAACGCTGACCTATTTTTAAAAGCTGTAGGGTAGAGTATTTTGGTTCTGCTCAGGGAGCTTAAAGTAGCCCGAGGAAAGAAAAAAAAAACTGAACAGGAGCCTGAGATTGACTGTACCATTCTCTTGAAGCGCTCATATGTAATGGGAAAAAAAGAAGAAAGAAAAATGGCAGGGATAATTAGGAGAGTCATATAGTACAGAGCAGACCTTCAGCCTTGAGGTTTGCAGATGTGTTCGCATCTGCAAAAGGATATTGGGAATTAAATAAACAGGAAGGGAAGAAAAAGCAGCCTGTTGTGATGTAGGAAGCTCAAGGAAGTAGGACACAGCTACACACACCAGCACACTGCCGTGCAAAGAATAGCTTGTTTGAGACCATGGGTGTGCATAATGGGGCATTCATTCATATTAACCCAAGGAGAAGACAATCACCATAGCAACCTCAAAGAGGTGTATAATTGTGCCGAAATGCACCGTCACCTCCAACTTGGCAGCAAAACAAAAATATTTTTTTTGTCCCCTCCTCCTCCATGACGACATGATACATCAAATATTATTACTCCACAGCGCTATTACTCGGTCGGCAGGTGGTCCCGTCTAAGCCTTGCTTCAAGCATCACTGAGGATTAATCCTGGCAAATACTCAAGTCAACACCTGAGTGTGAGCGTCACCGCCTGCCAGCCTTTAAATTATGTTCTGTTGTGTCCTGTTACACTGTTATTCAGCACCACTCATGCCGCGGTAAACAGCTCAGGGGTGAAATACAATAAAGCCACAGCTACCCCGGGCGAACGGAGACGCACTCACCACTTTGAAGTCTTCCGGCCGACACGGCTTCCCCCTGAAGTGGCACGAGAGAAGCATGTCTCTGATGTCATGCCCCGTTCGGTTATAGAACTCGAGCATGTTAAAGGGACGAGGCTTAAAGTTCTGGAAGTCAGCTTTGACCTTTAGAGCCTCCAGGACGCTCTCCTCGACCAGGTGAACATCACGAATCTCGTATCTGAAACAGAGAGAGAGAGTGAAAAAAACGATGAAGTTATGAAGTTATGTTACCGTATTTTTGTTATTGAAGAACTAGCCTCATGTTGGGCCAAATAGAAGCTCCAGGTTTGACTAGAATCCCAGGATTGGATACGCAAAGCCCCAGGTCGACTTGGTATGAAGTCTCAGTGTGGGCATGAAGAAGTGTCAAGTTAGTCTGAAAGCCCCAGGATGGGCAAGAAAGCCTCAGCTTAGGTGGGAATCCCCTAGTTGAGGAAAAAGTCTTATTGTGGGCAGGAATGCGTCTCGGGTTAGTCCCTGGTTGGGTAAGAAGGGGTAGGATTAGCAGAAATAAGCCTAAGCTTGAGAAGGGATCACCTTCAAATTTGGCAGGAAGTCCCTTAGTTGGGCAAGAAGCTTCATGGTTGGTATGAAGAAGCCTCAAACTGGGGCAAAAGCCGCAAGCTGAGTAAGAAGCCTAATTTTGGGCACCAATGGGCCTGAGGTCAGTCAGAAGCCCCTGGTTGAGCAAGAAACCAAGGAATGTGCCTGGGGTTAGTCACGTTGATCAAGAAGTCTGAAAGAAACTAGAAATTAGCTTAATTGTGGTAAGGGTCCGCTTCGAATTTGGTAGGAAGCCCTTTATTTGAGCAGAAAGCATCAGGGTAGATAGATAAGAAGGTAGCTTTCTCAACCTGGTGAGAAAGCCCCAGGCTGGGCAAGAAGCCCCAATCTGGACAGGGATGAGCCCGAGGCTTGTCCAAAGCCCCTGGTTGGACCAGAAGTCTCTGAGTGGGTAGGAATTAACAATGAGCCTAAAATTGGGAAGGAATGGACCTCATACCTGGTAGGATGTCCCTTACATTGTATGAAGGAGTCCCAGTTTGGGTAAGAAGCCTCAGAGTGGGCAGGGATTTGCAGTACCAGGTAGTGCCAAGAGGGGCACCTCAAGGTCGGTAGGAATGAGCAGAAATGATTGGGCAGAAAACCTCTGGTTGTGTAGAAATAACCTTTTTTTAAAGTAGTGTAAATCAGATTTAAAGTTGTGCTGAAGGTATTAACATTTTATCTAATAGAAAATTACAAGTGTCTGAATTAGTGAAGGAATGAATGAATCAAAAGAAGAAACGAAATTTTCACTCGGATACATAAAATTTAAGTCCTAGGAGAAATTAGTAGTAATTATGGTGATTGATGCCTTTGACAACATAACCATATAACAGCAATTAAAAACACCGCGTACACCACGTCCTTTTTTCCTGAAGGGTTAACAGAGACGAATTAAAAATTTATAAACCATTAGACGAAATATAGAGAATTTGAGAGTGTGTGTACGTGTATCTGTGAACCAGACTACAGCTAGAGGCATGAATAAAGTCAAATCTGAACTCCAGTCACACCGTAGCTCCAGCGTACCGCAACACTGCAGTAGGGAAAACCGCGCGCTCTGTATCTAACTGCCAAATGGCAGCTGATGTTAAATCCAGAGCCAAAAATAACATCTAATCCCAAGATTCTGTAGAAAAAAAAGTTTCACTTCAGCAACCGTGAGACCCTGCCGAGCCGTCCTGTGGGCTTTATCATGAAAAAACCTGGAAACTTGCTTTCTGATGACCGTTTGCTTCTCTGTTCAACAGAACAGCAGCCAAACCCGACTGGCTCGACTCACATTGCATATATCACTCTGTTAGAGATGCACTTACACACGTACACCCACACACACATACACACACACACACACACACACACCATGCTGTAGCTGCACGTCGATGTTGGAAGCTTCTCATATAGTCGGTGTTGGACATGACCGCAATCAGGCTGCAGTGTTAATCTCACACCTTCCTCACGGGGAGGCACACACACACTTAATCATGCTTGTCAGGTTTTTTCTTTTTTTTTTAATGCAGCACAGGCTCAAATAGTCGTTAAGAGTTGCTTAATAATAATCTGTGTGTTCATGAAAGTCCTTGTAATCAGTGGTATTTTAAAAATATATATTTTTAAAGCTTTTTTAAAGTACGTCAATTGTATGAAATTAAATATAGTTCTGTTTTATGAATTGTATAGAATTGTATAGTTTTATGAGAGTAAAGTGAAATAGAATAAAATAATGTTTGATGTGAATAAACGCAACATGATTAAATAGAAATGAAAGAAAATAAAGTAAAATATAGTAGTGTTTTATTGGGAAGAATGGAATAGAACAGAATGTTTTAGGAAAAGAATAATTATTGTGTGTAAGGAATAGAATAGAATAGAGCTTTGTTGGTAAAAAAAAATTATGCTTTAGAATTAATGATGAATTATGATTTAGAATGAGGATTTGTGAGAATATAATAGAATTTAATTGTATTATAGTAAAGTCGGTAAAGAATAGAATTAAATAATACTTTATTTATACAGAATACACAATGGACAAGACACGGCAAAATTAGAATAAAAAAGTATAATTCTTTCTAAAATAATGTCATTTTATGAGAGCAGAATGAAAAAGAATAGTAGGATAATGGTTTGTGAGAAATCAACAGAATAGAATAGAATTGAATAGAATAGAAAGATTTGTGGGAAGAAAAAAAAAGATTAGTAGATGCTTAGTATAGACTAAAGCGTTGTCAGACAAAAAAAAAAAAAAACAGATAGTGCTCTATACATGCAAAATCTATTCAATGGTAAAGAAAATAAACCCTTATACGGTATTTGAGGTTTTGGGTTCTTTTTCTTTTTCTATTCTACTCTAATATATTATCACAAAGCCATTTTTATATCTTCTTGAAAAGAAGGGTCGCCACATCCGATCATTTGATCCGCAAGATCTGGCACGTGTTTTTACACCAGATGCTGATTGGAGAGTTGGTGGTTCGAGCCCTGCCACCACGAGTTGCGCAATACCCTTAACTATACACCACATACAACCCAGCTACTGTATGCAGTGCCGGTCCTGAACCCAGTTAGAAAATGGGAAGGGTGCGACAGGATGGGCATCTGATGTAAAAACATGTGCCAGATCTTGCGGATCAAATGATCGGATGTGGCGACCCTTATTTTCAAGAAGAAAAAAAAAAAAGGCTTATATTAGAGTAGTATAGAAAAAGTAGAAAGTAATATAGTTTTGTTTTTGTTTTGTTTGGGATAATATAAGAGAATAGAATAAGGTAGAATAGAATAGAATTTTATGAAATTTTTAACAAGTTTTTTTTAAGTATATTATTAAATGGAGTAGATTTAAATAGAGTAATAGAGAATACATTTTGAAATTTCCTTCAGGATCAATATCTATCTATCTATCTATCTATCTATCTATCTATCTATCTATCTATCTATCTATCTATCTATCTATCTATTTATCTAACAGAGTGAAATGGAATAGAATAGAATAGAATAGAGCATTTCTGAATGTAGATTAGAACAATGTTAAACAATGTAGAATGAAGCTTTATAAGAGTAGAATAAAATAGCTGTAAAAGAATTAGACGAGAATAGAATGAAGTCCTCCGAAGTTGAGCAAAATATTGATAATATATTCAAAATAGAGTTGATAATATATTAAAGACTTAATAATATTACAAATATATAATAATATTTTATGAAAGTAGAATAAAACATATAATACTGTACAATAGAGCAAAGTAGAATGGAATAGAATAGAGTTTTATGAGAGTAGAATAGAGCTGAATAGAATAGTTTTATAAGAATAGAATAGAATTTTATAATAAGTTTATAAAAGTTCAAGAATAGAGTTTCAAGAATAGAATGGAATAGAATAGAGTTGAATAGAAATGTATACATTTAGAAATTTCTAATCTATCTACCTAGCTAAAGTTTTAAATTGAGTAGCGTAAAATAGGTATAGAATAGAATACAGGTTTATGAGAGCAGATTAGAGTAAAGTAGAAAAATATAAAAAGAGTATAGCTTTAGGAAAGTAGAATATAGTACACAGTAGAACAGAATATAAAGTAGACTAAAATAGCTGTAAGAGAATAGAATAGAATAGAATAGAATAGAATGAAGTCACCTGGAGTTGAGCATGGCAAGCAGCTCCCCTGCATGGTACAGGTCGTTGCGTGTGACCTTGCTGAAACGGAAAGCGTTGAGGTTGCAGATGGTGATGGCGGGAAACAGCATGGCCGGAGCCACCATCTCGTCCACTTTGGTGACGTAGGGAAACTCCAGGTAGAACTGAACTCGGTCCATGCAGACGTACATCAGGAAGCCTAAAGAGCCGAGGAAGAAGAGCAGCCACAGGCAGCATCTCACTGTCACTCTCTCGTTGGAGAAGATGTGAGCGATGCCGTGCAGCGTGGACGTGAGTGCGAACACCTGGAGAGGAGGCGGATGATCGCTGTCTGTCTCTGCAGCCGGCTCCACTTTCACATCCATCTTTGTGCCGGCGTTCATTCGGAGTGATCCCTGCTGCTCTCGCGCACCAAAACTCGTATGAACAGCTTCACACAGTCAGTGTCAGGTGCAACACTCAGAGAGCCATTCAAACAACAACTGAGCGGGGTATCTCTTTAATATATTAGGAGTGATAATATTTTCGTTTTTTGCATTTCAGACTCAGGCTTGTGGATCTGTTCAGGGTTCTGGAAGCTGCTAATTGGAGCCTCACTCACAGACAGTATAATTTCACGGACGCTCTCAACAATAAGAGCCACTCGATATGGATCAGCGCTTGGGTCTAAAAGTCTAAATTTGAATTATGTTTTAAGTAGCAATTTCCTGCCTACGCGAAAAGGGGAAAAAATATCAGTTTCCACAGAGGAATGCATAACACAGTAATTCAGTCCTCGTGTAAATCCTTATTTATGACTTTATGAGTCACAGTTAGGCTTGGCATACATTCAGAGAGTTACAATGAAATATATAAAATAAACAGACACTGTAGTTTTTGATAGTAGTATTTTGTTTTGTGTTTTTTTTTTTTTACTACAACTTCAACAGCGTCACATCTCAAAATGCTAATTTCGAATATTTTCAAAATTACAGGCCCAAAGATCACAGAACTCAGCAATTGTTAAAAATGCCAAATGAAGTATTTACGATTTTGCTAGAACTAATTTAAGATCACGGTTGGTTCTCAACACCTTGTGGGCGACCCGAAAACAACAAAAAGAAACTCTCTTTGCTTATACTTACGCACAAGTCATAATTTTGTAGTAAAAGCATTAGGAATAAAAATTTTGTCTTATGTTTTGGAGAAACTGCTATTAATTTGTCTTATGTTATAAAGAAATACAATTGTTCTTAGTACACCAGGCGTGTTATTGAAAATCCCACAACTACAGCTACAATTTTAGATTTAGGCTTTTAGAGAACCTTTAGACAAGTAACTATCATTTTTGTAACTTCATTCATGTACCTTCTGTCAGAAGGTTAGACGTTTACATATATATACGTGATCACGTCAGAAATAAAATATTATGTTACGGAAAGAAAATGTTGCCTTGTTTTTTTGGAGAAAAGTGCTATTAAAGTGCAGCATGCAGCTCAGTTTTTGGTTTTCTTTTGCTTCTTGTTGGTTAAACAGAAGAAATGACTTTTATCACAGAGATCTAGAGAACCTTTGGGAGATGAACTTGAGAACCTTTAAGAGATGAAAAATTAAATTTTTTGAAGATTAACTAGAGAACATTTAGGAGATAAAGTAAAGAAGCTTTAGGAGATGATCTAGATGAACATTTAGGTAATTATGTAGAGAACTTTTAGGTGATTATCTAGAGAACCTTTAGGAGATGATCTACAGAACCGTTAGGAGATGATCTAGAGAACCTTTGGAAGATGAAATAGATTAGCTTTGGGAGATGATCTACAGAACCTTTAGATAATTATCTAGAGGACCTTTAGGAGATGAAAAAGAACCATTATGGTGCTAGATCTAAGCCTGATAATGAAACTGCCCTTGACAATACTTAAAATCTAGGATGGAAAATGACACAAGTGATATATGAGAGTTGGAGGACTCCAGTGGAGATCATGAGCACTTGTTAGAATGTGGAGATGCGGAGTGACTGACTGACTGAGTGACTGAGTGACTGAGTGAGAGAGTGAGAGTGAGTGAGAGAGAGAGAGAGAGAGAGAGTTCCCCACAGACAGTAAATCGGAGTGGAAGGACCTGGAGGTTGTTTCCGCCACGAGGATGTTGCTCTTCACCCCGAGCGCGAGAGTGGAGGGCGCGCGCGCCCCCGCCGGTCGTGTCACTTCACACGGACTTAATGAAGACGCAGCGCGAGCGCGAGTGGCAGCTGCTGGAAAAACAACATCAAAGCGTCCAGATCCTGTGATGTGTCTTTTTTATTTGCACGAGCGAATCCGCCGACCTGTCTGATCTCCTGCCTGGGTGCGTGTGTCCTCCTCCTCGTCCTCCTCCTCCGCCTCCCAGATCCTCACATGCTCACGGAAAAAAAAACGTGCTCAATACAGCAGCGAAACGTGTCGTGATGTCCACTGGAGCGCGTGCGTGCACGAGCCTGCTCTCCTCTCCTCCAAGCACTGAAAACTGAGGATGGAGCTCTCTCTCTCTCTCTCTCTCTCTCTCTCCACTCAGTCTCTCTCTCTCTCTCTCTCTCTCTCCACTCAGTCTCTCTCTCTCCACTCAGTCTCTCTCTCTCTCTCTCTCTCT
>JAQQZT010000040.1:3303965-3317250 GCA_030068275.1 Clarias platycephalus
AGAGGACATGAAGTTAGTTGGTGTAAGAGAAGAGGATGCAGAGGATAGGGTTAGATGGAGGCAGATGATTCGCTGTGTCGACCCCTGAAAGGGAACAGCCGAAAGACAAAGAAGAAGAAGTTTAACTACAAGTACAGTAGCAGTGATGTAATTCATTTATAGGATTAAATAAAAATGTAATTAGACTACAGAAACTGAAAAGAAATTATGCATGGTACTTTATCTTCATTTAATATCTACAGTATAAACAGACATACATTTTAATTATATTAAAAGATAAAAATATATTGTTATTTGTCTTCAAGAAATTAGCCAAAAACCTTTTTTCATCACTGAATTCTCTTTTATGGTAAACTAAACAATTAAAATGTAAATTTTTACCCAGCACAAAGAAAAGACACTGGATGATGAACATTGTGCTCAGAGCGGATAGTAAACACTGTTAAAAGCAGCCATGAAATGTTCTGGCTTATCCTAGGACAATCCAACCAAGATTCTCTCTTTTTAGATTTTCCTTCTTGATATTTATGCTTTGAGCTTGTAGTGTTTATTCACATTATTGTTTTTTCCCTCCTTCATTTACAGCTTGTTTAACAGCCTGCTGGTGACAAATTTACGGAGTGATCCAGCGAGTAACTGCAGTGTAATGGGGTAATAAACGTAGATGTTTGGGGGGTTCGGGGTGATTCAGGCTTTATAATTTTATAACTGCTGCTCCCTTTCTAAATCTTCTTTATTTTCTATCAGACCTGCATAATAACATCAAATCATCTGTCATTTTAAAGTAATTACAATCACTGCTCCTTTAATCACTTGTAGGCTTTAATGACTCATTTAAAGTTTCTCATATAATTCATAGGTTTTTAGTCATATTTATGCAAAAAAGAACCTGCAGTGCAGTTCTGTACAAATACATGAAAATGTGTTTTAGTGCTTATTTAACATTTCTCCCAATTAGCTTAAAGCAAGATTGGAGCATAAATATTTCAACAAAAAAATATTATTATTATTATTATTATTATTATTATTATTATTATTATTATTATAATACATCATTTTGGAAAATGATTTGTCATTTAATATCAGATTTTTTACCTCTTAATTTAATTCAATTAATTTTACTATTTAGGGATGTAGTATTAATATTTAATTAATACAGTATTAAGTCATATATATTGTACAGCAAATATTATAGTATAATTTTTTTATGAAACCCCCCCCCATAATAAACAATCAAACAAATGAATAAATAAAAAAAAATTTAAACTTATTTAATGGTTAATTTTTTTTCTTATCAGGTGCTGTACATCTATTATTTAAATATTTATTTAATAATAATAATAATAATAATAATAATAATAATAAATAATAATGAACATTTAAATACTATATGTGTATATGTAAAGACCTAATATATATATATTTATACACACACACACACACGCACACACACTAGTTATATATATATAAGTTATATATTAGTTAAATATATATATTAAATATAAATACAGTATATAGGGAATACCTGAAGTATAATTGCTAAAAAGTGTATTCTCTATTTTACAAATAGTAATGTGCTAGATCTGTGGCTTAGTGGTTAGCACTCTCGTCTTGCATCTTCAGGTTCCAGGTATGATTCCCGCCTGAGGGTCAGTGTACATTTTTGCATGTTCTCCCCATGCTTGGGTTCTCCGGTTTCCTACCACAGTCCAAAGACATGCAGATTAGGCTAGTTGGCATTCCCAAATTGCCCACAGTGTGTTAATAAGTGTGTGTATGTGTGTGCCCTGTGTGTCCACACTATATATTTAACATGCATTTATAATAAAAAAAATATTTTAAACATTTCACATTTTTTTCTGTTTTTGTCTGTAATATTTTGCATGCAAATATATATTTAATGTGCACTTTAATAAAATAAAATAAAAATATATAAAAATACTAATACAATTTTAAAGATTTTAATATTTTTCTGAATTTGTACTTAATACTTCCTCGCAATATATTTAATGCCAACTTATAATAAAGAATAATAATTTTATTTAATTTCATTTTATAATGATTGTAATGTCTTCTGAATTTGTCTGTACTATTTCCACACTATATATTTAACATGCATTTATAATTTAAAAAAATATTTTAAACATTTCACATTTTTTTCTGAATTTTTCTGTAATATTTTCTACGCAAATATATATTTAATGTGCACTTTATTAATAATAATAATAATAATAATAATAATAATTATTATAATAATAATAATAATAATAATAATAAGTTTTAAAGATTTTAATATTTTCCACGCAATTTCTGATTTACAATATTACATATTTAACGCGCAGTTATTATAATAATTATAATAATAATAACAATCAGTGCGCATGCGTAAAGCAGCACTCCGCCTCAGCACGGTAGTGCGCGAGTGTGGACGTTGCCATGGTGACCGGCGTAATTCCAGGCGTAAGGAAGGCCCGTCCGTGTCACGTGATACCTCCGCCTCCTCCGGTAGTTCCTTTCCGGAAGGAAAAAAAATGTTCCGGTAAGGAATTAGAAGGTAGGTGTTTATTATCACGCAATAAATGGATGTTTTTCAGGTTCGTGCAGAGTGATTGTCTCTGAAAACCGCAGTGATGTCATGGTGTGTGTTTGCCGCGCTGACATCATGTAGTCGCCTGGCTTCCGTCTGTAACAGCGGCTAACGCTAGTTAGCTTTCCTTAGCATTGGGCTAAGACTAGCGTCAGAGCATCGCTGGGTTTGTTTATGAGATTCTCAGCCGAATTAAAACCAGCGCCAGTTGGATGAATTACTCCTTCAGCATGGGAGACTCACCTGTACTGCAATGTGTACGACCACATTAAAGCTGTTTATTTATATCTAAGATAAACTGTGATAAACTGCGTTAGCTGCCCTGCCCTATTCGGAGGACATGTAGCAACAGTTAGCCTGTTTATTATTATTATTATTATTATTATTTAGTGCAGTCAATATGTCTTTTTATGAGCGTGTGTGTGTCCTGTTTGTCTCCAGGTGCCCCTGAGTGTGTGTGGAATGGCTGCAGTGTGGCAGCAGGTGCTGGCTGTGGACGCAAGGTGAGATGACCATCATCATCATCATCATCATCAGGGAATAACTGGAATTTTATACAGAACCAGATAAAAGCCTGATTATTTACATATCAAGTTACTGATCAGGAGGAATATTTTCTAAAGATTAGATGTAAACGTTTGATCACAATAACAATAGAAGAAATCTTGTACGTTTACAAATCGAATATTTTAGTAATCGAGTATTCTACCAAAAATGTAATTGAGTAATCGGATAAAATGTACTTTTGCTTAATTAAACAGCAATATAAAATATATGAGAAACAAACATTAATTGGTTTTCTTTTTAGAAAAATCAACTTTTATTTTTTAAATACATACAGCATTTTATCAAAAATAAACATCGTCATTATTCACAATACAAGGAACAGCTTATACCCCTATCTTACCTATGCGGTTTGACTAACGATGAGATGCGGTGTTAGTCCAAGCTTCCGCGAGGAATGGCAAATAAATTAAACATGTAAAAAAAAAAAAATCGCGGGGAAAGATGGAAACGTAATCGCAGCGCCAAAACTCGTGGGGAATCATGATGAACCGTATTTCTAACCACCGCGCGAAACTGCATGAAACCGCGCATAGGTGAGATATGGGTATTAAAGTTGCCTGAGATGAATTAAGTGCATTACAGAGCCATACATTCTTATTTAAAGCCCTTTCTCAGATGCAAAAACTAAAAGGTATTTCAAATGACTTTTAAGTATCAAAATACTAAGGCACACATTGAAAAAAAATAATTATACAAAAACACTAAGGTGTGCAACTAAACTTTCAGAACTAAAAGTTTAAAAATCTTAGACATCTCAGGCATAACATATACGCCTTTACTGACAATTTCTGTCTTTTTCTCTTGCTGGTTTCTTCATCTCTTGGCTCGCTGATAACTTTTTTTTATCGCTCCCTTCCATTATGTAGTCCACAACAGAACGCTCCCTCAAATTAATACACAGCTAACTGTTTGCGTCTCCTTCCGCTTTTTGGGTGACGTAAGCGCTTCTTCTTCGTTGGTGTTTGCTTGCGTCCAGAAGCGCGCCGTCAACAAATAATTGCGCAAAAACATAATGCTAGCTTTTAAAATTAATTAAAAGAAGCTTCGAGGCAGAAGATTTTGCCTCGATAATTTTTTGTAATCGAATTACTCGACTTACTCGAGGAATCGTTTCAGCCCAAAGAATGCAGATCAAATATGTAATTTTTTTAAAATAAGTGTTTACAAAATTAATATTTCTTAAGGTCAAAATTTCATATCGCGAAATGCATTTTCCCATTGGAAATAATGTAAATGCTGATAATTCGTTACAGCCCCCCAAAAATATTACCAATATTACCATTTTTCAACACTATAAACATATTTTTGCTTATAATACAATCAAAACATTTAGAAAAGAAATGTTAATGAGATAAATATGAAGATATGAAATAAATAGACATTAAGCCTGATGTAACCTTAATTTACCATCCCACTTGGCACCTGCTGCTTTAAAAATTAAACTGAAAGCAGCTCCTTTTTCTTCTTGTTATCTTCCTTGCTAACATTCTTGGGACCCGTAGTTCTAATGTATGTCTTGACGAAATCGTGCCAAAAATGCAAATAAACCCATGAAAAAATATGTAAACTCACTTGGCTTTC
Organism: Clarias platycephalus; assembly: GCA_030068275.1. NCBI lineage: Eukaryota > Metazoa > Chordata > Actinopteri > Siluriformes > Clariidae > Clarias > Clarias platycephalus. Next base: position 3,308,701 of record JAQQZT010000040.1, read on the forward strand.
CACTGACGCAAACGAGTTTTGAACGGCTCCCGGACGTACGCTCGACTCAGCCGGCATTCGGTTCCGTTCAGCTCAGTTCATTCACCCAGATACCTCGAATGCTTCATACTCAGAGGTGAATTTCTTGCAAAATTTCTTAAGGTGGGGCGTTCATATGCCGAGGTAGCACTGTGGATAGATAAATAGACAGAGATGATTTCATTAATCATAGAGATACATTTAAATGGAGAACCAAGAAATACAAGGGCAGCTCAATCAGCAATGATCAGGGATTTGTCAAGGTGAAGAATGAGTGCCAGGGATTGGTCAGTGGAAAGAATGATACGAGGGTGAGTCAGAAATTATCCGCACTCCAGTTATATTTAAACTTCTCTCGGCCGCACTGTCTTATCAGCGCTTTACGTTCAAGGCTCCTGTCTCCCCAGTCACTGCTATGCAGGCGTGATCGTGTTACATCAATTCATTTGTAACTGCAGTGCAAGCAAAAATGGATTCCCCACTTGTGATCTGCAGGGGAAAAAAAACATCTGCACACTTCTGTCGACACTCTTTGTTTTGAGGCGTCCTCCCTATAGTCCTGATCTCACTCCGTCAGACTTTCACCTGTTTGGTCCCCTGAAAGCAGCCCTACGAGGATGAAGACTCACTTCTGATGAAGAAGTGAAGATAGCGGTGCATTTGTGGCTCGCAGCTCAGAATGAAAAAAATTTTAATGAGGGAATACGAAAGCTTGTTTACAGATGGACAATGTGTATTGAAAAGCCGGTTGAAAAATTATTTCTGCTGACATGACTGTGGATAAATTTTGACTCGCCCTCGTAGATCAGTGAGGAAAAATAATAAATCACGGCGTGGTGAATGGGAGGAATGATAGTTGAGGGATGGGAATGTAGTAAGCACAACACATCAGGCTTTACGCACTGCTGGCGAGTCCACTGATCCTCCACTCAGCTGTACTGTAAACTGAAAGCCCTATCGATTGCAAGACAGTTGCTAAAATCTGCTCAAACATTTTCCAAAATAAAGCTCTACACGCCTAAATTCTACATTAATTAATGACTACATTCAGTGACGTTTAGCTCTAAAGGAGTCTTTGGTTGGACTGGATTCACATGACATCACCAAAACATTCATCTAGAGAAAACTTGTACCTTGAGACACACTACATGTATTGAAATATTTATTATGAGTATAAATTTGAAATAAATTAATATGAAAAAAATATATTGCTCACATTCTTTCTTTCTTTTTTTCTTTCTTTCTCTCTCTCTCTTGGTCTTCCCCAATCCAGGTACAATGCTTACCGCACTCCTACGTTCCCCCAGTTCCGCACGCAGTACATCCGCCGGCGTAGCCAGCTGCTCCGCGAGAACGCTAAGTGTGGCTTTGAGCCGGTGCTGCGCAGGCAGTACCTGCGTCTGCGCAGCCAGCTGCTCGCCCTGCGCTACGGCCCGCTCTCCGAGCAGAGCAGCTTCAGAGCCAGCAGCGTGCGCAGCTCCCGCACCACACTGGACCGCATGGAGGTTAGGCTCCTCGGGGTCTCACTGAGAACCCGTCAAAGCATTCATTCAGGAAAACAAATTAAAAAATGATTAAATCCAACACATACGATCTAATTAACGCAGTCAATTCGGTGTCAGAATTTTTCTTTTAGCCAGTTAAATTACATTGATTCAATTATTGAGCGAAAAAGTGCAGCAGCATGTCCATGATTGTCCAGTGTAACCTCATTAAAGGGGAACAGTCACGCTGATGATGAAACCACACTGACGGATGCATTTACAAACCTGGCACGCAGTACTGTCAGTGTCACTGAGCTGTTATACAGACTGACTAGGGAGAGAAGAGTCTGAGAACAATCGAGGGATGGAGGATGGAGGGATCAACAGAGCACACCAGGATAGTTGATGTTTTTTTGGCATTTACTCCTTTTACAGATTTGTTCCCAAGAATTCATTTAATATGAATGTCAAGATTGAAATCCTCCTCCCAATAAAACACAAAGCTATTAGCCAAGCGCGACTGGTCCCCTTTACGCTCTGGGATTCTGCATGGGTTGTGTATGTGTTTGTCATTAGCAGTTTTAGCTCTGGTGTAGCGAGTAACATTTCTATCATTTGCTATCTATCAAGTTAACGTAAATATTATGTGGAATTTTCTTTTTTCGTATTGCTTTCTAGAATTCTGCTCGTTGAGAATGAAGCAGTAAAATAAACCAGCAAATTTGTTGTGAAGCTTCTCTTTCCACCGAGCCTACTCTGCTAGCTTATTTATTATTTGCATATCTACACTTTCCATGTCTGTTTGTTTCTCTCTTTACTCTCGCTCTCATCACTTCCTCTCTCTCTCTCTCTCTCTGTATCGTAACTCCAGGACTTTGAGGAAGACTCCCGGGCTCAGGGCGCTCGAGGTCACCGTCGATCAGTGAGCCGTGGTTCCTATCAGCTCCAGGCCCAGATGAACAGGGCAGTGTATGAGGAGAGGTACGGTACTGTTCTAATGCGTCCTGAATGAGTTCAGCCTTCACTGCAACGTAGTAAAATTTATCTAAGAACGGTATGATATATGAGAAAAATAGGTGATTCATACCATGGATGCATAAAGACCTTTCTACAAAAAGTGTTATAGTCTTAAATTACATTGTATTGTACTGTATTCTTAAATTATTGTATTCTTACAGTTTTTTTTAGTATCAAGAGGATAAAAAAAAATCTAAATAAAATTAAACTTCAAAACCTAGGAATAATAATAACCAGGGATACGGCTCTGTATTTTTTGGTATCAGCTACAGAGAAATCACTCAAATATACACTTTGGGAATCTCTGTTCAGCTGCAAAAACTACAGAAAAGCCAAACTATATATATGAAATGACTGACTCTCAGATATTAACTCGTAAGCCCTGTATAAGCTCCGCCTCCTGCCCATCGTCTCAACTTGACCTCCCTGCTTGAAAGAGACTTACTTTCGAGTGTTCCGAATGTTCATGTCAGCTAAAATTAGACAAGATTATATTTTAACTACTGTATATTTTTAGGGATGAGCAAAATGTTGACCATTGAAGAGTTTCAGCTTAAAATGATAAAAAAAAAATGGCAAAGCTGAGTATTTTGACAATCAATCAATCAATCAATAAATAAATAAATAAACAAACCGGCATAGAATAGTGTCAATGGTAAGACTTTACAAACAATTTAAACATGATTGAAAGTTACACTTACAGGTTCTGTTCATTGGCTATTCTCGTTTTCACCTGCTATGCACTAGACATAATTAATGATTAATGATTAACAAAGGCGAGAGAGACTGTGTGTGTGTGTGTGTGTGTGTGTGTGTGTGTGTGTGTGTGTGTGTGTGTGTGTGTGTCACATAATGACAGGCTGAAACAGAAAGGGAGAAAATGGATCTTTAACTTCTCTAATGAGACTTTCTTTTGCTTTACACGTGTGCACACACGTATGTTATAAGAAACAGGACACACGCGCTTACAAACACAAAATTAAAAAAAAATTTATGTGCACACACGTGGTCACAGTGTTATAGTAAACAGTACACGCGTGCACAAATGTTGATTATACCAGTAAGAGACGCGCGCTGAGACCCAGCGGGGGAGACGATTACCCACAATTCCACAGCGCTAGAGAGAGAAAAAAACGTTAAAACAAGAAGCACATGCGTGATACATGATACTCGGTACTCGTAAACCAAGACAATGCTCGTTTTTCAAGTCAAAATTTATAAAAAATCTGTGCTTGTCTTGCGGAACACTCGTAAACCGCGTTACTCGTAATCCGGGGTTCCACTGTATTACACTTGTGCACAACATTGGACTGTTTTTTTTTTTTTTTAAATGAAGACAGAGAGACCAGAGAAGTATTACTTAAACACTTTATTAATGTGTCCCACATAACCAAGATGTTGGATTGTGCTGATTAAATAATACTTAAAGAGACACATTAAAAAAAATAGATAGCTTAGGAAAAGTGTATGAGATTGGCGACCCTACTATGCACCCAGTGTCTTTTCTTTTGTCTCCATCCTTCTCAGTTATTTTTTTATTATTTGTTGTTTATTTGTTTTTGTTTTTTCAGGCCTCCAGGCAGCCTGGTGCCCACCTCTGTGGCAGAGGCGAGTCGTGCCATGGCAGGCGACACCACTCTGAGCGAGAATTACGCCTTCGCCGGCATGCATCACATCTTCGACCAACACGTCGACTCCGCTGGTAAATAACCCCAGTCGTATTGGAGTTGTGTCTTACCCTGATTCGTAAACGCATAGCTGTGTATTCTATCATGTTTATCGACGTCCGCTCCCGCTTTGCCTCCTCAGTCCCCCGCTTGCAGTTCGCCAACGACGACAAGCACCTCCTTGCTTGCTGCTCATTGGACGGGACCCTGTCGATCATGACGCTGTCCCCGCCTCCGCCGACCGTAAAGGTGACGCTGAGAGGGCACGCCGGCCCCGTGACTGACTTCGCCTGGTCGCTCAGCAACGACATCATCGTGTCGACGTCACTGGACGGCACACTGCGTATCTGGAACACGGAGGACGGTCGCTGTATCCGCGAGGTCGCCGACCCGGAATCGAGCGAGCTCCTGTGCTGCACCTTCCAGCCCATGAATAACAACCTCACCGTGGTGCGTGTCGAAGTTCAGGCGCGAGCTGCTTCAAGATATATCGATTCCGCGATAAAAGAAATAGTCTGTTTTAGCTTGCTACAGTTTACAGTCATGTAAAAAAAAGAAATGACACCCTCTTTCAGTTCACTTTGTTTTTATTTAGCAGGGCCGAAATAACAATCGTATGGTCTGACACCCTATAAAAAGTAAGTACACCCTATAATTCAGTAACCTGACGAACCACCTTTAGGAACAATGACTTGAAGTAAATGTTTATCAGTCCCTAAACTCATTTTTGGGAAAATGTAGGGACACAGCATCTCTAGGGTTGAACTACATGAACATTTAACAAGCTAACATAGACCTATAGTTTAGGAATATATTTCTTGGGTTCTCCTTGATCTCGCTGAGCATTACGGGCGTTTTCACATTAACGTCCCGCAGTGGTTTCCGAGAACACTTGACCCCGAAATTCTGGTTCGTTTTCATCAGTGAGAACACAGAATCGTTCCGCGCTGGAGAACTCGAGGAGGTGGTTTCGAGAAGCTTACAGCTGGGATGGATCGGATCAGATATGGAAGCCGGTCGTTTATAAGAATGGAAGTAGAAGTCGCTGTTTAAATGCAACGTCAGCATCAGTGCCCTCCGAAATCCCAGTGTTCACCTCCACAGCCATGTAGCTGATAAAGAAAGAAGGCACGAGAACGTTAATCTATACGTTTTTGTTTCCAAGACTATCAATAATGTCAGGCGTAGCGCAAAGGTTAACTTCATCGTCCTCTTCTTCTCTCACAAACCAAGTAGATGCATCCTGCCACCTGCTGTATCGAAGAGTGTAAATCAGAACAAACATAATGTGAACGTTGGGAAACCAATCAATCAATCATGTGAAAATGCACAGAGAGTCTTTCAATTGTTTATTGATGTACTCGCACCTCCAACCAATCCTGTGCATTTCATTAGAATTACTAGTAGGATAGTTGTAAATTAAAACCTAGATTTAAAGGAGGGTGTACTTTCTTTTTTCCTTCGACTGGTTAAAGCTGTGGCTTGTGTGTGTGTGTGTGTGTGTGTGTGCAGAAGTCTACACCCGCTTGTGTTTTCTGTGTAGGTCGGAAACAGTAAGCACCTGCTGCAGGTGGTGAACATCTCCACGGGAAAGAAAGTCAAAGGAGGCTCGAGTAAACTGACCGGCCGCGTGCTGTCGATGTCGTTCGACGCCCCGGGGAGGATCCTGTGGGCCGGCGATGACCGAGGGAGCATATTCTCCTTCCTCTTCGACATGGCCACAGGTAAGCGACACCTGATCTTTAAGCGTCATGATTTTGGTGATGCAGACATTTTTTTTTATGCATGCACTGTAAATGGAGGTAGAATTCAGTGTGGGATGAAAAAAAGTGAATTGAAACGAGTCCAAACTCATTGTTAATATTTTAACAACTAGTGTTTATAAATATGTACAAGTGTTGTAGGGATATTAACTTTTTTTCTTCAGATCTTGTAAGGATTTGTATTTATCCTCTCTCTGCAGTGTGGTATAGCTGCAGTGATACTGTCTTGTGTAAGATCCGGAGTCTCTGCAGAGCTCCGTAATAACTCCCAGGTTATCGGCGGAAGGAAGTGATTTAGGACTCCATTCCTTTCTGACAGGTTATATTTCTTTCATAGAAAATGAAAGTTCCTGGTAACGTCCTCTAGGACAAACTCTTCAAGTTTGCGATTGGATTTTGGCATCTCGAGCGAGATTAAATCCTTGAAACAGCCAGTGACACACGCAGGATGTCGGGGGTTTAATAACAGCCTTAAGCCACACTCCCGAGCCCAGGGTGTCTCAGCTCTTCGAGAACTGTCAATAACGTCTCTGCAGGACGGAACAGCATGAAATCCGCGCTCAGAAAACAGACAAACATCGAGAGGATCTTTACAGTGGATTTTGTTTACTGATCGTTAAGTAAAGTTCGGGTTTAAAGAAGTGAAAAATATTGTCATGTTCGTGAAGGCTTTACTGAATTTAATTTCTTAGGCGTGTGTATATGTTGACGCCATGGGGTGGCACTTGTAACATGCCATGAAAAACAAAGGTCACCAGGAGAAAAGAGCCAAAATTTACCAATCCAATTTCACATCACTAAATTCAGATTTTTTAAAATTTATTTATTTTGGTCAGATCGGATTTGCATGTCTTGAACGATTCACATTCATAATCAAAGTAACTTTTATCTGTAGCCTCAGTAGTTAAGGCATTAGACTACTGATCATCGGAAGGGTCCAGGTTTAAATCCCACCGCCGCCAAGTTGTCCCTGTGTGGGCCTTGAGCAATGCCCTTAACCCTCAAGTGCTCTGATGTATAATGAAATAACGGGGTCTGCTTAATGCTATAAATGGACTCTAATGTGGACGTGTCTGTCTTTGTTGGGGTCCAGAAGAAAGAAGTCGCCTCGCTTCAGCGGTTTTATTGCTAGCGCAGCTATAAAATTTCGGTGCTGACTGATGAACGTCAGCGTCCCACATGTGCGCAGAGGCAAAAAAAAAAAAAAACAATCGCATGAATTCTGATCTGCCCTTTCTCATTTAAGTCGTATGACCGCGTATCAGATATGTGTCTGATCTAGGACCACATACGAAACGAATCGTCAAAACCAAATGCAGTCAGGCAGCCCAAAAGAAAAATCACATTTGTGTCACATTGTGGTATGAAAAAGAGTGAATTGAAATGATTTTGTCCTAATTAATTAGGTTTTCTTATTTGTCTAAATTTATGGATCTGGATCCGTTTTGTCTTTGGGTTCCCTTTCTTTTAAGTCATTAATGTGGAATGGTCATGTTTCACTAAATGTTTATAAAATTTATGCGGTATATGTTACATATTAAAAGTAACTATGTACAGTGGAAGCTCGGATTGCGAGTAACGCGGTTTACGAGTGTTCCGCAAGACAAGCAAAGATTTTAAACTAATTTTGACTTGGAAAACGAGCATTGTCTTGGTTTACGGGCGCCGAGTATCATGTATCACGCATGCTCTTCTTGTTTTGACACAGAGCGTCATATGATCACAACTGAGCCAACGGTTTTTCTCTCTCTTGCGCTGCAGAATTGTGGGTAATCGTCTCCCCTGCTGGGTCTTAGTGCGCGTCCCTCACTGGTATAATCAACATCCGTGCACGCGTGTACTGTTTACTATAAAACTGTGACCACGTGTGTGTGCGTACAACATTTTTTTTGTGTGTGTGTCTGTTTGCATGTGTGTGTACAGCGTGCGTGTAAAGCAAAAGCAAGTCTCTTTAAAGAGGTTAAAGATCCATTTTTCTCTTTCTGCTCAAGGCTGCTCTTAATGTCTGTGTGCGCGCACATCATTGGACACTGTGCTACACACGCACAAAGACCTCTCCTACTTTCGCCTTCATAGACACACACACTCTTTCTCTCTGCTCTCCACAGAAACACTGCTCTGTCGCGATTCTTTTCATAGGTAAAGTGCAGGTTAATTTGTTTTATTTTTCCTTTACAGCAGTGATTCCGTTAGTGTGTCGCTCAATCGAATGTCATTAGAGAGATTTCTTGTTTATTTTTCAGATAAAACAGTGTTTCCGTTGTGTGCGCGCGTGTGTGAGGAAGAGTAACTGTTTAAGGCGAGAAGGGGGAGAGGGGAGCTTACTTTAGATTCACACACCCACACACACAGCGCCTGCGCGCACAAACGGAAACACTTATCTGTCTTGATTTATTGATATTCTGGTAAAGTGCAGATTGTTTTTTTTTACTTAATATTTTGTGTTAATTTTTTTTATGTATTTATTTTTTTGGGCTGTAGAACAAATAATTTGAGTTTCCCTTATTTCTTATGGGAAAATTTGATTTGGTTTACGAGTGTTTTGGAATACGAGCCCACTTCTGGAACGAATTATGCTCGTAATCCGAGGTTCCACTGTAC
>JAQQZT010000040.1:3317350-3329564 GCA_030068275.1 Clarias platycephalus
TGTGTGTGTGTGTGTGTGTGTGTGTGTGTGTGTGTGTGTGTGTGTGTGTGTGTGTGTGTGTGTTTATCAGTCCAGTCCCTTTTTGTTGAGCAACTAGACTAATATTACACAAACATGAACATCTGCTGTCTGCTAAATGGGTAAATCTTTTTATTTTGTTGTTTGTGATCATCATTAAAGTATGATCTGAACTAATCGAAGTGCCCCTGACTAAACGATGCTCAGGACGAAGATTTATCTTGTGCAAGAACTAGTTCAGAGGGCTAAAGAAGACATTGTGGTGATGGCTTTACGAATATAAAATGAGTCACATGATGGCGAGTTGGTTGCATGTTTTCTGTTCAGTGTGTGTGTGCGCTGAAGTCATGTGATGTTGTCTCACAGGGAAGCTGACTAAAGCGAAGAGGCTGGTGGTGAGTGAAGGGAGCCCCATCTCCGGCATCTCTGCACGCTCGTGGATCAGCCGGGAGGCTCGGGACCCGTCTCTGCTCATCAACGCCTGCGTCAACAAGCTGCTGCTCTACAGGTCAGATCACACACTCAGACAAGAATAACAGATTAATTATCCACACAGAATTCTGCATATAGTAAAATAAAACCGCATAGCGTTGGTGTTTGTTGGGATGACAGATGTGGTTCTGGCTCTGCAGGGTCGTAGATAACGAAGGCACTCTGCAGATGAAGAGGAGTTTCCCCATCCAGCATGGCTCGCAGCATCTCCACAGCATCTTCTGTCCTCTCATGTCCTTCAGGCAGGGTGCCTGCGTCGGTAAGGACTAAAGTACCTTTATCATCTCTATCACTACACACACAGTTTACACAGTCCAGTTTAGCTGTGTCCTTCCATCGGGGTTTTATATACACTTGCACTCAAAACACACACACCTTCTGTTTCTCTGGTAAGATCTTGGCATAATGGATGACATTCCAGCTTAGTGCTCCTAGCCCAGCTTAGAATAATATATAAATATAAATCCATAAGGGGTGTTCGAGTCAAACCGGGACTTTCGATTGCGCAGAATAGCAGAACACATTTCTGAGATGTTTAAAAACTCCCATTATTTCTCTCTATATCTCTATTTATTTCTCCCTTCTACACTAATGCACTCATCTCAGTGTTTCACTAGTGCTTGGACACCATCAAAGTAGAAAGTTTTAAAGTTTTGGAGCCATGATCAGACTACCTGTCAGATCTGTTGATTCTGGTTCTCCAAAATGTCTACCTCCATAATGTTCAAGTGGCTGAACAGATGATGAAGTTTGGCTCATGTTTATAGAATACTTTAAGAACTCGACGAGGTTTATTCGCAGAAAGGACTTTGAGTGAGACCGATTTCCATGTTCTTTAAACCTCATGCTGTGATTTACATGTTTCCACTCTAAAAATGTGCAGTAAGTTTCATCCATTTTCATGAGGCTCGATGACTTTGTTCGCACATGGCATTTGAGCACATAAAATACATTTGAAATATTTTAATAAAAATTTGTGTGTTTTATGGAACTTTTATACACTCATGGTGTTCCCGGTCAAATTGGAAATGAATGGGTCAGACTACAATTAGTGTAGAAAACAGTTCAAGCACATCTCTACACTCCATTCCCACACCTAAACATGCGCGCGCACACACACACACACACACACACGCACACACTTCTTATGCCCCTTTTTGTCTACTATGGCAACTCGCATTCACACCTGTTGAAAAACAAAAACTTTCTTGCAGCTCTGCTATGCAAAACTTTTTGAGGCCTTAATCACAGTTCAGTCTTTGGCAGCATGAGATATACTGCACGTGAAGCTGTGGAATTATATTTGACAACGACAGTGATGATGAGGAGAGAAGCCAGGCTGACCGTGAGGAGGGTTTAGAGGAGGAAGAGTCAGAGTTTGAGAATGATACGGAGTGTAACCCGAGCAGGAAGACTCTGATCCTGATGAGGAAGAAAACCCAGCTGAAGTTTTGGAAAAAAAATGGAACCAAACTCTTAACCTGATATGCCGTATCCCGAGTGGACAACATCAAGTCCTGTTTTCAACTTTACCTCACAGACTCCATTGTAACCATGGACATGATCATGGCGATCCTGGAGGGGGGGAGGGGTTTATGGTTTATATTATATTTGTAATGAGTTACGTTTTCCCCGTGTACATTTGGGCTTTTGTTTTCAATAAATAAATCACATCAGTCAGTTTTGACCGGGAACACAAAAGTTATTTTGTGCCACAGTTTAAAAAAGTGATTTTATTTTATTATTTTTTGGATATTTCCAATTTTCTCCCCAATTTAGTCATGGCCAATTCCTCCCCGTCACTAGGGGGCTCCCTCATTAAGTCTACCACTACCATTCAGACTATCACATATTTCCTCCGAACCGTGTGACGTCAGCCGACCGCATCTTTTCGAACTGCTCGCTCACGCACCATTAGGGGCGGAGTAACACACTCGGAGGATAGCGCTAGCCGCTCCTTCCGCGTGCGCGAGCTCACAGACGCCCCTGATTGGCTGTAGAGCCGTGATTAATGTGGGAGCGCAAGTACCTCTCATCCCTCCCCCCTGAGAGAGCTCGGCCAATCAGCTCTCTCTAGACCTCCGGCTGTGAGAAGAAAACAGCATCACCCGGGAATCAAACCAGCGATCTCCGGATGATAGGGCGAGCACTTTACCACTGCCCCACTCGGAGACTAAAAAAAAAAAAAAAAGTGATTTTAATAAACATTTCAGTGACGTACTCTGTGATAAACAGGAAAATAGGTTTCATCTAAGTATTTGTTTTGGTCAAAATATCATCTATATAAGTTTTTTTTCCCCCTAAAAACGATTTGTATGAATTCAGGTAAATGAGGCCTGCAGGACACACAGAGCAAATACTAATTCAAAACTTGTAATGTTCACCAGAGCTGAAGTTGATAAAAAATCTAATACAGCATTATATGATAACATATGGATTATTGTGGATTTATAATGACATAAAATGCTCCAGTCAAATGTGACCTAGAACATTGAGTGTGAGCCACAAATGAACACAACATGAGGGTTAAACAAATTTTATCACCTAATGTGTTCTGGAGGAGCGATGTATACCTCTAAGGTGAATTTTACATAGATAAGAAAGGAACCGTATACTACAGCATTACATTCTGTGCTCAACTTTTCCACGTTTATGATTCTCTTACCGACGCAGTGACCGGCAGCGAGGATGCCTGCGTTTACTTCTTCGACGTGGAGCGCAACACTAAGGCCATCGTAAACAAGCTGCAAGGTCACAGCGGCCCCGTGCTCGACGTCAGCTTCAACTGTGACGAGAGCCTGCTGGCCTCCTCCGACGCCACGGGCATGGTCATCATCTGGAGACGCGAGCAGAAATAACCGCAGAAGCTTCCAAGTGCAACAGCTGCTTCAGTCGTGTGTGTGCAATGTAGAAAAAACCCGGCCATTACAGAGTCGGTCTGCTGTCTCGTCTTGTGCTGAATCTTTAAAAACAAAACCGAGCTTTTTCTCTGCGTCTGATGTTTCATTATTCGTCATCCCTGTGTGACACTTTTAGATTAGACTGAGTGGGACTCTTGCCTGAGGAAATGTATGGATGAAGGGATCAACGTGTGAGAGAGAGCGAGAGAGAGAGAGTATTTAATACTGGTATGCTGTGGATGTGATTTGTGTGTGTATGTGAAAGAGAAATTAAATTAATGTTTAACACTGATGAGCTTATGCTAGCTTACAAAATGACACTACTATATTTATGCCTTGTTATGAAGTAAATAATTATTGTCCCACAATCTGATTCTGTTTCTTATTTATGAATTTTGTCATTGATGATACAATTTACTTGAAGTAAGAAGAAGTAATGGTTGTGTGATGACTTCACATAATAATAAAACACTCTCGGTCATGCTGTTAGAGGGAAATCATCAACGATAGGGATGGAGTGATGAAGTGCATGATTAAATATTAGTATCGGTGAACAAGTTGTTCCTATGAAAGCGATAACTCATTCGAACATTAAAGTAAATGTGAAATTAGTTCATATTCAAAGCTTTATTTTTGGATAAATGCGGTAAAAGGGATTAGAGCTAACACATACACAACAGAAGGGATACAATTAGTCTGAAGTTTTATCTGTATAATTGAGTTGACTTGGTAGTAAGATAGTAAGATAATTTTGTTGTGCAGTATTTTGAAATAAGGTTCAGTGTGCGAAGTAACAAAGTTGGTTCTGCAAGTAAAACAACCACATCATGAATTAACACTAAATTTATTTGTTCTTTACACTTTCAAATTTTCCAACAACTTAAGATGTTTTTGGTGAACTAAAACACACTCACTCACTCATTCACCCATCATATATAACCACTTTATCCTGCATACAGGGTCATGGGAGGCCTGGAGCCTATCTTAGGAGAGTTAGGGCACACACGGATACACTCACGTAGATGCTTATTCACATACTATGGCCAAATCGTGAATGCCAATTAGCCTAATCTCTATGTCTTTGGACAGTAAAAAAAATCTAAACCAAATTAAAATTATAATATCTTAACACACAAGCTTGTGAAATGAAATGATAATTATTTCTTTCCACAAATAAAATTTATTCGAAGTCAATTTACTCGTTTAGCCAATGACTGAGTATCACATATTTTTTTTTATAATGTTTTAATTTAAATATGACGTAACATTTATAAATACAGTACAAATTTGAGTATGTTTGACTCTGATGCTTGTTTTGTTTTTTAACATTTCGTATTAGAGCTCGTTGACCTAACGTTTTCGGTCTAGATAACTTTTAAATGATGTATTTCCTACACATTCTGATAGGCTGGCTGGTTTCTAAGGACGAACTTCTAGCCAATAAGAGCATTAAAGAGGCGGGATTTGTGGATTGCCGGATGTGTATTTTTTTTTTATTTGGAAAATTAAATTGCAATTTGAATCTTTGACATTATATTATATAACCATGGAGATATATTTATTTATTTATTTATTTATGTCTGAAAATAAATTGTATTTTAAGTCAATTTATCCGTTTAACCGATGACGTGTATGACGTAGGCGGAAGTCAAAATAAACCCGGGACGCAGTGCGAATTTTAAACATAAAATTTAATCGAACGTCCGGTGGGGGGAAAATAAGCTTCCGAAAACGCTCTACATTTGAATAAGATGCTATTTCATGATTTTGGATTGGTTAACATTTGGGTTAACATTTCGCATTAGAACTCGTTTAGCCGTTAGCTAACTTTTTTTTCTTTCAAATTATATATTTCCTACCCGTATAACGACGAATGGTTTGTGATTGGATAATACGATCTAGCGGGATGTTCTGATTAGCTGTAATGTGGTTTTGAGCGCGAATTGATTCGGTTCTAGCCAATCAACGCTTTCAAGAGGCGGGATTCCGTCAGAATACGGGTGCCCAAGGATTTCGTTTGCTACCGCTAAGCGACTCTTTTTCGGAATAAACTTAATTACAGTTCTCTTATCATTTTATAATTCATAAAGGTTTGGGTGAGAGGTGTTTGCTAGTGCAGGCATTAGCTGGGCAGATGGGGAGTTTGGTGCAGGAGGTGAAGCGCTGGGCGACAGAAGAGCTGGATCTGCCTCCTCACAGCCTCCCACACGACAGCTACATTAAAACGTGAATAAAAAGACTTTATTATAACTCAAGGTGATTGTATCTGATGAGATTTAAAGAAGTATTACTTAACTGTGCTGTAATTGTTGTTTTTTTTTAAGGTTATGTGTTGGTACAGGAGCCTCGATCTGGAAATATGTCATCCAGCATGTTTACAGTGAGAGGTAATGTTAATGTAAATGTTAATGTCTTCTCACATCACAGATACACTGTTTCACCTCCACTTTACTACTGTATACGCGTGTGTGATTTATTATTATTTTCCTTCTACAGGAAGGTGCGTCTCATGCGGGGAAATCACCAGTGGTATCCTTTTTGCACTTCTTTTCATTTTTAATAGATTAAATCCTCCTTTTCATCGAGTCAATTATGTCAAGTCTACTGTCTCTGCAGTCAGGTGTGAATGTATTACATCGGTTCGTTTGTAACTGTGGACGCCCCATTTTTTGGTTGTTTGTTTGTTTGTTTTTGTGGTCTGAGGGTTTACCTGGTGTCGAACCACCTCATGAAGAAGCGTTTGGATGTCTGCAAACTAAATTTGGATTTCGATACTCTAAGGCAGTGTTTTTCAACCTTTTTTGAGCCAAGGTACATTTTTAATTGAAAAAAATCACAAGGCACGCCAACAATCGAAACTGTAAAAAAATGAAACTCTGTAGCCTATATTAGTATTTATACAGCCATTCTTACCGAAGTGTCTTGAACAGGAATCAAATAAACACAAAGAAAAAGTATTTTATGATCTTTCATATTTCTACTTCTTTCAAATAAAAAGTGAAATTAACAATATACAGTCATTCTTATCAAAGTGTCTTGAATAGGAATCAAATAAACACAATGAAAACAGTCTTTTTTGATCTTTCATATTTCTACTCCGTGTGAAACCTGGGCCTGTTTGGAGGTCACCGTCTTTGCTTTCTTTTGACCTCCATTCCTACTAGTGCCTTCATCTCGGTCCGAATTTTGTCCAGGGCCCAGTTCGGAGTTTACATTTTTCCTTTTGTAAAACTTCTCCATCACTCCATCACCGTATTCTCACTAGCCGCAATGCCACCGTCACTGCTACCTGTCACATCTAGGCATCATTAATTCTCATCTCGAAATACAAGGCAATTAGCTATCTGCTGCCACCTACTGATATGGAAGAGTAGGACATGATTACTCTGCCGGTGTAGACAGCGCAGACACTCGACAATGGCATATTATTCGCAGACTTATTAGTTTTAAAAAAATGTTTTCGACCAATTAGGTGAAATTTAATAATTTCCCACGGCACACCTGACAATCTCTCACGGCACACTAATGTCCCGCGGCACAGTGGTTGAAAAACACTGCTCTAAGGTGAAAGGGTTTTAAAGAGAATCATTACTATTGACGAGACACGGATTCATCACTACGAGTCTGAGAGTAAACGACTAGAGTACGGAACTGAAACATCCTCGATCGTCGACTAAGGAAAAAGTTCAGAAGCTTTCTGAATTCATCAATGCTTACAGTTTTCGGAGATTCTCGAGGGCCAGAAGTATTGGAACACCATCAGGAAAAAGGTTCAACAATCAACAGCCCTCGTTAAAAAAGAGCTGAAGCCTAAACGTGGTATTAAACGCGGATGAGACTGTTGTTAAAGGTTCCATCGTGATCTTGGATGACGATGAACGTCTGCGCACGTCTGCCCAACTTTGTTTTGAGGTGTCAAGGCATAGTCCTGATCTCACTCCGTCAGACAATTCACCTGTTCGGTCCCCTGAAAGCAGCCCTATGAGAACCCTAACCCTTCTGATGATGAAGTGAAGACGGCGGTGCGTTCGTGGCTCGCAGCTCAGACTAAAAAGTTTTTCATGAGCTTGTTGACAGATGGACAAAGTGTATTGAAAAGCATGTTGTGTATTTCCTTTTATAAAAGTTAATTGAAATAAATTCCACAGCCAGAGTGTGGATTATTTTTGACTCACACTCATACTTTAGATGTGGACTTCGTGGTGCACCGAGCGAACAGGAATCAGGAACAGGGTTTTCTTCCCTCTAGCTTTAGCACTGATGATGAGTCCTGTGTGTGTGTGTGTGTGTGATGTATCGTACGCAAACCTGACTGTTATCAGTTTTCCTTGACGCTGCGATCCCTAAGGTACAAAATTCTACAGGATAAAGAGGTAAGGTTTAAAAGAAATGCTTGATTGTTGTATCTTGGACTTTTCAACGCTTTAGATTGCAGTGAGATTAAATGACCTGTCGTGTGTGTGTGTGTGTGCACATGCAGCTGAAGCAGGTGGAGGGACAAAACAAAGATGCCCGGCGTGTGGAGCTGCAGAGAGAGATATCCGAGCTGCAGAACGAACTCGGTCACATCGAGCAGAAAATCAGCACGGCCGAGGAGCAGCTCGCCAACGAAGGTGAGGATTTATTTATTTTATCTTCGGTTACGTCACATGTAGTCGATCCGTGCAGAAGAACTGTTCCACATC
Organism: Clarias platycephalus; assembly: GCA_030068275.1. Classification (NCBI taxonomy): domain Eukaryota; kingdom Metazoa; phylum Chordata; class Actinopteri; order Siluriformes; family Clariidae; genus Clarias; species Clarias platycephalus. Next base: position 3,325,446 of record JAQQZT010000040.1, read on the forward strand.
TCTGACACTTTTATATTTTAAAGTGATGCATTGCATAAGTATTCACCTCCAATCATTTGAACTTGTCCATCCACCATGCCATGATCTGTCTCTCTCTCTCTGTGTGTGTGTGTGTGTGTGTGTGTGTGTGTGTGTGTGTGTGTGTGGAGTAGAGCTGAGTGTGAACAGACACTGCGCTCAGTATGAGGAGAGCAGACTCCGGGAGCTGATGCTGGACTCTTTCAGGCTGCGCTGCTCTGATGAAAGAGACGCTCTCACACACGACACGCAGACCATCAGCAGCCAGAGGCAGGCTCTAGAACGGCTCGCCAGGTACGCCCGCTTCATCTCGCACATCTGACAAACATCAGTACGGCGTCACACAGGGAGAGCCGGCACTGGATTCTGGCATTAAACATGAAACGATTTCACGTACTGATACTGAGATTTTTTTAAACCTGCAGCACTTTATAATTTTTTTTTTTTCAAAACCAAAATTACTTGTGCTGTTAATACAAAAAAAAAAAGTTATAAACGTATGATTAATCTTTATAAAAAAGCTAAGAAGGAAATGTTTAAAGCAATTCTTTTTTTTTTTCCCCCAAGTCTTTGGTGTTTGATTTGGTGTTTGTTTTAGGATCCATAATTTCTATTGGTTTAGATGTTGATTGAAACGTTCAATCATTCTGATTTAGTTTCGTCCTTGTCTTTACAGGAAAGCTGAGGTGAAGGTAGAGTTCGGCGGAGACGGCGGAATATCCGCGGAGCCTCTGGTCTTAGTAAGAACTCATGCGCTGCGCGACTAATCCTTTGTGCCGGATCTGACTCCCGAAAAAAGTCAGAGAAATGCCTGTGATATTATTCTAACAGTGTGTTATTCAGGATTGCGAAATACATCAGGATTTCTGTCTTCGACTGTTTAATATGGACTAAAATACTCTTCTATTTTTCCTAGAATCCTATAAACTCTGGGTTCTTGGAAAGGAATTGCTAAATAATCATTTGAGAATGTCAGTCAGTCATCTTCTATGCCGCTTAATCCTGCATTCAGGGTCGCGGGGGGCCTGGAGCCTATCCCAGGAGGCTTAGGGCACAAGGCGGGGTACACCCTGGACAGGGTGCCAATCCATCGCAGGGCCATTTGAGAATGATCAAAGTTGATTACGTTTCTCTTACTGCACACGCTAGAGTGTTTTATTCCCCCACAGCAGTTTACCAGTGATTACGGTTTACAAGTCTGGCAGCTCGTAGACAACTGTGTGATCTGTTTATACAGAGAGTCCTTGACTTACAAACGTTCAAGTTACGAATTTCCGCAGATGCGAACAAAACCGAACATTCGTAGATGTGAACAAATGTGTTGTACATAAAATGCAGTGCACCAGGTAGCAATATTTACAATTATATACAATATTCTCAGTGTGTAGATATTTTTTACATTCATTTAAAGTCCGATATCTTGTGTGCGGGTGCAGGAGAAATGAGTCGGCCTCACCGGTTTCAATGAATCAATCCGGGAGCACGATGATAGAAAATGTCTGTGCTGTAAAGCTGTCCTGATGGTGAATAATCCTAATTTCAGAAAATACTCAACAATACAGAGTTGACGGTCCAATACAGTGGAAAACAGCTCAGAGACAAAATGGCGTCTGTTCAAGCGCACAGGCCACACTGTTACATTTCACGTATGTGAGATTAAGTACTGATTAGGCATGTTTAAAAAGGCTTACAAGCGGGTATGGTTTTTGGCCACGTCATCAGTCAAGTGGATTGGTATGCTTTACATCGTATATTAGCGTCAAAGGCATATAAGACTCACTTTGTCCGACTTAAGAACAAATCTGACTTACGAACGTGCTGCCGGAATGGAACTCGTTCATAAGTCAGGGACTTGCAGGATATTGTTACACACAACCTTTTTAAGAACCTAAATTTTAACCACACACCAGATAGACATGTCCTTGTGTGTGTTAGAAGTATTTCAATGGGTGCAGGTTAACAGCTGGAACACCGTTTCAGTAAGAAGCCAGCGGTTAGATTAAAACATGCTGAGTTTCTTTAGTCTGCGTGTTTCTGAGTCACTTCTGTCTCTTCCCTCTCCAGAGGAACGTCCGTGATCTCTGCATGGAGCGAGTGTTGTTCTTCCAGTCTCTGCAGGACAGCATGCTGAAGTCCACGACTCCGGAGTAAGAGCAGCGTCACGTCAACGAAACTCTGCCGCAGCAAGAATGCCTCTCTTCTTGTAGATGATTTTTAAAATTATTTTTCTGTTTAATAACGCTGACTGTTTATTCCTCATCAGATTTACTCCTGAGCAGAGGAACGCAGCTTATCGGCACTGGCTTAGTGCTGTGGAGGTGAGGCATGCACGTATGTGTGTGTTTGAGCGTATTGTTTCAGATCAATCTGCGTTTTAAACATAGAGATCCCCTAAAGTGTGTGTGTGTGTGTATGTTAATACTCCAGGTAAATAAGCTACTGCCAAACCATGGCCCGTTAATCGCTGAGCCAGACCCCGCTACTGCCAAATCACGTCCCGACACGCCCCTTTGCCCCAGCAAACGCGATGTCAGTGTTTCCAGTTCCAGCTAAATACAATTTCATGCCATTTCTTGTCTGTAGCAACTTTTTTTTTTTTTTTTTGTACAATTAAAATTATTCAATGATCTTAATTGTTATTCAGATCTACTTAGATAGATTTTACATGAAGTGAAAAAGTTTATTATTCTCAAATACAAAATTAAGATAATGCATCAGGAATTTGACACTACACATTTTTTGCTTTTTAAACTTCTTAAGCTTTTACCAAAAAAAACAATAAATCTTCAATTCAAGCAACAATTTTTACAGACGCTTACACCAAGTATCAATACTCAAAGAAATATGAATGAAGATCGGTCACTTCCATGTTGCGTAAACTTCAGAAGTAGCTTGTTTGGCCAACGAACATTTTCTGTAAAATATGTACAACATTATTGGTGAAGATTTTAATTTTATTTTACTGTGTTTTGACAAATTGTTGATGTAAAACTATGTTTTTAAGGTCTCCGATTATTTTTAATCTGCTTCTTCCTTGGGTGTTTCAGGATGTGCTGCGATCTCACCCTCCGAATCAGGTCCTGTCAGCTCTGCAGGCTTTGGCCTCCAAACAGCAGGTGGCGCTGGAGGAGAAAACCGCAGCTCTGGATGTCGAACGTGACGTTTCTGCTCTCGGGTATGACGACTAGTTAAAGGTCCCGTATTTGACTATTCTAGGTCTTAGAGCTTCTCCAGTGTGTGTGTCTGTGTGTGTCTGTGTGTGTCTGTGCGTGTGTGTTAATGCTTCAGTTGAAATCGTTCTTAGATAATACATTTATCTTTTTTCATACCTCAAAGTCCTTCCGTTACACACTCCTTCAGCATTTCTGTCACCAGAAGAGCAGTGAAAAAGAAAAGCAGTGCTGAGCAAGGAGCCGGGGGAGGGGCAGCTTCTTATATGAGGTCACAATAGGGAAGCCAATAGAAAAATGACAAGGAAAAAAAACAATAAATCGAAAAAGAGTGAATTTTTTTTCCCCTCTGGTTATTGCTTTATGCACACACACACACACACTCTGGAGACACTATTATTTTATCAGGGGTTTTTTGTTTGTTTGTTTTTGTTTTTCCTGACGCCAATAGGTTCCGTTACGAGAGCCATCACCTGCTGGACGTGTCCATGGAGGAAGAGGAGGACTTGCCGCCAGTTCGCAGTCTGTTACAGGTGAGCAGGAGTGAGGAAGCAGCGGAGTGAAGATGATCGCCTCGCGGGCTCCTCAGAGCGTCTCAGATCTTCTGTACTCAAGCTTTACTTTTGCGCTGATTTTCTTGCTATGCTAGCTCGACTCCTCCGACAAGCCTCACTGAACATTTCACACGTATGCAGCATTTCACACGTATGCAGCATGTGTATAAACACGTGAGAGAGTTAATCCAGTGGAGACTGAAATCAGAATGAACAGTAAGGTTGAGTCTTTGTTAATTAAGAAATTAAACACTTGAGGTCGTGCTGTTTATTGTAAGTACAGTGGAACCTCGGATTACGAAGTGTTCCGCAAGACGAGCAAAGATTTTTAATAAATTTTGACTTGAAAAACGAGCATTGTCTTGGTTTACGAGCAC
>JAQQZT010000040.1:3331214-3347569 GCA_030068275.1 Clarias platycephalus
TTTTTTTTTTTTTTACAGGACGACAGGGTGTCTTTATTTTTATTTATTTTATTTATTTATTTATTTTTACAGTCCTACAGGGTGTCTTTTTACGATAGTACAGTGTGTCCTAGTACAGTATTACCGAGTGTCCGACTAGAAGGTGTCCTGCTACAAAGTGTCCTAAAAGTCCATAAGAAGTATTACAGGTTCAGGCTTCTTTGCTCCCTTTAATAAAACATAAGATGCTCTGACTGACACATGACTCTGGGGGGATAAAATCCATGCTGACTTGAATATTATTTCTTTTATTATATTAACCATTATTTCTTCTAATAAAAACCAGGGCCCGTATTCACAAAGCTTCTTAAGGCTAAAAGTTGCTCCTATTGACAAAATTCTAAGAAAATTCTTAGAATTATGAGATTTTCTTAAAATGTTCTCTTAAATTTAGGACTAAATCTTAGTAAAGATAAAAAGGATTCACAAAACATCTTATCCCTAAAAACAGCTCCGAAGGTAAAAACTGTTAAGAGTAGAGAGGAGGACTTTTAAGAGGCTTAAGAGTTTCTATAGCAGAGGACAAAATGTCGGAAAGAAGAAATATTCTCCAAACACTGAATGTAAAGCTAAAAGTAAACACTGCTCTTCTGTCCAATTTGGGTTTCTTGTTCTTTTACTTCCTTCCATCTCTCTTGGATTGTTGGCTACAAACCATCCAAAAGTGCAACTTTAATAGACTGTCCTGCAATCATGTAAACTGTAAAATCAAAAATGAGTTATTTTGCTCCCATCAATCTGAAATGGATTACAAGTAATAAAATCAGTGTGATAAATAAATGTAAGAACATAAATATAGTAACTACTGTGTGGAAATCGGTTGCTTCAAAAGTAGACACATTTTCAACATTCGGCTGTTTAATTAACTAAGATATTTATGTTAACATATACAATTTCTTTATATGCAAACATTATGATTTCACTGTTCTATTATCATGTATTCTATTTTCACAAAAAGCAAATTTCAAGGCCTTTGCAGAGTTCAGAGATCATTTTGTATCAACCAATCACAGTCCTTGAATTGCTGCATCATCCCCAGCAACAGGGTCGACCACACCCCCTCACTAAGATAAAGGGTTTTGTACTTTCCTTACTCAGAGTTGCTCTAAGAAGTTTCCTAAAGCACTTTTAGTCTAGGACTCCCAGCTAGGACTTTTTAAGCTAAGATAGGAGCTCTCTGAGAGGATTCTAAAAAGCTTTGTGAATACGGGCCCAGATGTTTAGCAGTAGCGCTGCACAATTAAATCAGTCTTTTGTTGCTTGATTTGATTAATTAAATTGAGGTCAGCCGCCTTCAGACGGCTTTTAAAATTATTATAGTAAAATCCCAAAAGTTAAATTTGCTGAATTCCTTGAAAATATGCAACAGCTTTTGTACTTTAAATTTGTAAGATTTTGTCTTCTTCTTTTGAGTTTGTGTGTGGTGGATGCATTACCGCCACCTACTGTACTGGAGTTCGGTGCAGAAGATTGATTTTAGTAGCTCTTAATACTTTGAAATCCTCTAAGAAGTGTAGCTGAATAAGAAAAAGATCTTGCCATGCTTGCTGTCTTCACAAATCCAGACGCCTCTGATTGTGTTCTCTGTGTGATGCAGGATATCAGACAGGAACAGATACGGAGTCTGATTGTTGGAAACTCCGGTATGAAGACCGAGCTCACGCGTGTTCACTCAGAGGTACGTACGCCCGCATGCTTTCCTCTCTTTACTGAAACGTTTCTTTCCTTACAGGCATAGGTCATCGAATCAAATACACTCTTTCAGGTTCACTATAAAAACTGCAAGCGGCTGCACTGCTTTCTTAAAAACGTTGATGTATTTATTAAGAAAGAACCAATAGTGGATCCTGGATCAGTCTAGGGGTGGGGCAATCTGACCTAGGAGATCATTTCATGATATCTTTCTACGATATGCCTAGTGATCGTAAAGGGGTGTTAACAAACTGCATTTAAATAAATAAGTCTTGATTCGTTGATTTTTATTCAAACTTTCTATATTCATTTAACAAATCATAAAAATATGATGGATTAAGCCGTGGTGTGTTGAGGCGTGCAGGACACGTCAAGAAATAATTCTTTGTTCCTTTAATTTAAACTGCACAGTCGCACTATTTTAAACATTTTCTAAAAGGGAAATTATTCATACTAGCCTTAGGTTTCTGTACTTAAATATATATATATATATATATATATCATGTACAGTGGAATCTTAGATTATGAGCATAATTCGTTCCGGAAGCGGGCTCGTATTCCAAAACACTCATAAACCAAAGCAAATTTTCCCATAAGAAATAATGGAAATTCAAATGATTCGTTCCACAGCCCCCCCAAAAAATTTTTAACACAAAATATAAAGTAAAAATAAAACAAATTAACCAGATAAGTGTTCCCATTTATGCGCACAGGCGCTGTGTTTTTCTCTCTCTCTCTCTCTCTCTCTCTCTCGCGCTGCATGCGTAATTTGACACCGCGCCAAATGTACAGCAAATATACAGTATCTACTTTTACTTCACTACACTTCCAGATGGCGTTGCGTTACCTAACCACATGCGTGTGTCGTATCTATAGCGGGGATTCCTCCATCTGCTGACTGTTATGTGGAATTTCATGACTTGTCTTCCCTTGGAGACACGTATAAACACCTGCTGCTTTATCAAACAAGTCCTGTACTTTTAACATTTGAAGATGAATACTTTTGTGCTAAAATGTAAGACTTTTACTTGAGTATTATTTGCTCCAGGGAATCTCTACTTTTACCTCACGTACAGGGTTTGTATATTTTTTTTCCCACCTCTGCGTGTTTAGTTGGGTCGCCTTTGACGGTGTTTATTGTTAAAAGTGCTGTACAAACAGAACGGAGTTGAACCGAATGCTGTGTTCTTTCTTTCTTTCTCATTGCATCTCAGCTGAGAGAGTTTGTAGGAGACAAGCTCAGCCCACAGTTCGGGGCCGTGATCCGGGCCGCCGGCGAACTCCGAAACGCCGTGTCCCAGGAAGCCAAGCTGTTCAACTCGGTGTGTCTTGCCGCCCTGGACCGCAGGATTATAGACGGGTACACGTCCCAAACGCTGCACTACTTTATATTATCATCACTCACACTGGAATACTCCTCATTTATCCTACGTTAGTGTGATACGATGCTGTGTGTTACAGTGAGAGAACGGCTGTAGATCAGCTCTCCGTGTACCGCGGGAACGCTCCGGCACTGCACGCCGTCCATCAGAGCCTGTCCACTCCGCTCTACATGGTGAGTCTCTGATACTAGTTTAACTCTTTTTACAAACTCTTTATTATATTATAAGGTTAAAGCTAAAAACAATCTGATGAGCTTTAATGTAGTCAGTGATATTATTATTATTATTATTTCAGGTTAAAGCCACACGTACATGTCTGTCTGTCTGTCTGTCCTCCAACGTATGAAACATAAAGATATGATTGACAGAGCGAGTTCAGACCAACGCACAGACAAAACCTTTCTTTTATTCATGCAGATATTCTCATATGGTTTCTATAGCAACACTTGATGCAAGGAGGTTCCACATCATGAATAGAATAAGCAATATTTACTGAATCTTATTTGGATCATTTATGATTTTCAGCCATTGTAAGTCAGGGTTGCCAGGTTGACATAAGTTGCTCTTCTGTGGGCGCTTTCTATTTCCAATAAATTCTATTAATGCTACAAAGCATGTTTTTTTGTTGGTAACGGTCGTGTTCGTGTCCCACAGGCTGCGGAGTCGTTGTTCTCTCAGGCGGCGTCTCAGAAGCTGCAGCTGCGTTTCCTCCATCGCCTCCTGCAGCTGCGCACGGACTCTCTAACAGACGTGCAGAAACGAACCGCGCAGCTGCCTGCTCCTAATCAGCAGGGTAACATCACACACACACACACACCTCTGCTCTATATTTATAACTGTAAACTGCCCTTGTATTAGTGAAACACATATTTTAATTTTTTTTTGTGTTGACTGGATAGTGTATTAAAATTTTGTGTGTGAGACAGCTCTGCTGCAGCGTGTGAAAGCCGAGGACACGGACCTGCTGCAGTCTCTGTTGCCCCGTGTCCAGAAGGTCACACAGAGATGCTCTAAGGGCGTGGCCTACACCGGGCAGGTCAACACCGCCATCACACACTGGTGAGGAAACAACCGCCACTCATTATTTTCTTTTAATAATCTGTAAATAACGAATGCATTTTCATTCCAGTTTGGTGTGAAATTGTGTATAAAGTTAGCAATGATTATCCAGTTAGGACTTAAATATAACCGTCATCATCTTCACACGTCTTGTATCTGGATTGTTAAATGTATACAGGAAGTAACAGGAGCAGATTGATTTCCTGCTGTTAAGACACTTATAGCTTCTCCAAGCATCAGATCGTAATTAGCACGAGTTGACGAGTTCTCTCCCGAGGTGTTGAAAATAGGTGTGAGAACAGCTTTCTTCCAGTGTGAACGCTCTTAGTAATTGTGTGTGTAGGTGGGAGCAGCCGGCTCAGTTTGCTCTGCCAGACATGCAGCAGGACGGACTGACGTTCCAGCAGTGTCTGCAGAGATGGAAACTGGCCACGAAGGAACTTTAACCTCACGGCGGTTCCGGATCTACATCACTACACGCCTCAATCTGCACCCGTGTTCCTTTTTAAGAGTTCACTTTTAAACGACATTAAAGTATACCACCAGGTTGTAATTATTTTCAATCTTGTGTTTCTGTAGGTAGCAAAGAAAGCATTTCTTTTGTTTCCTTTTTTTTCTGTATTGTCAATTTCCTTTTTAGGAAAAAGAAGGCGGGGCTGGAAAAGAAGACGGCTTGTGTAACACAGTGTGGGTTGTGGTGTTGGAGGAAAATAATCACACGCAGCACTAGTGCTCTTTCAGGGTGTCTTGTATTGTTGTTAATCATCAACAGCATCATCTTACTGTACAGTCATGATCTTTTCTTTTTTTATACACATTTTTACAATGTTCCCGCTCAATAAACGACGATAATGAAATTCACTAGACATTCTTTGAGATGCTGATTTTTTTTGTTTAAGTGTTTCATATGCTATTTCCTTTACACCCTTTTCCTCCGTGGACATTTAGTTAAAGTATGTAATGATCTTAAGGCCTTGCATCGTTAGACACTTCATGGTAACATAAAAACAGGAACTAAACTGTACAACGAACATAAAACTAAATAAACACGATGGTGACGACACACAGATATCGGTAGAGATGGCAGTGCCGCAGCGAGTTCTGAAAGTCCCAAACTGTACAAATGATAGATTTACACGGCCTCCTCGGCTTTCTGCGCTGGAGGAGGAAAACAAAAAACAACGTTCCGTCTGTGAAGAGGATGTAATGACGAGATCCTCCGTGATGCGGCGACGGCTTTATCGTATTCTGGTGAACAGGTTTAAGACGGACACCGACTCCTGAAGGCAAACAGAATTTTGTTAAAGCAAAGCGTTCACTGATTAGACGGAGTGTGTTTTACGTGAACATGTTCTCGGAATCGGCGTCGTTACCTTTGTTGAGCGGGTTTTGCTGAACACGTTCCAGAAACGCAGTGTCTCGTCCCCCGCGCCGGTCACGATGGCCTCACCGTCTGGAGACATCGCCTAGAAGAGGAACCTTAATCTGAGCTACTGAATTCAAGTCTGTTTATTCAGAAGGTGTTAATACATTTTATATACAGCTCAAAAAAATAAAAAATAATAATATTCCCCTGAATCCAACGAAGAAAACATTAAAATGACCGGAATTGGGTTAAGAACTATCCAACACATTTTTTAAACTCTGGAAGGATAGAGCTGAACTGTCAACATAAAAAATAAAAAATAAAACTTTCCCGCAGGTCTGAAATATACTTGTGGATTGTGGCATATCCTTTTTTTTTTCCAGCACAACCTAAGCTGAATTTAATTTAATTTTGACCAACTATACATTACACAACAAAATTTTAAAAATGTAAAAAAAAAAATAAAAAAAATGTCGCATAGGCAAAGACACAGCACAGATTCATAAGATCATGAGGTTTTTCTAGTATATTTTAGTTGTTTCTGTGACCTAATAACAATAATACGCGCATTATGCGAGTGTGCGCGTTAGCAGACTTCTCCCACGCCGTTATTCCATTGCTGCTACTACCTATGTGCAATTACCATTCTAACCAATAGTTTTAATTATACTAAATGACATAAATACAATAAACAGATGCCCTTGTATACATCTCCCTCCCCCACGTGCATATGTTTTTGTTTTTTTTGTTTTTAAAATAGAAACAGTATTTCTTGTACTGACACTTGTCACTTTCTCTTGCACCTTTGAAGCCTCCTGGTTTGTCCACTTCTAGTTAATCAATCACGGATGTCAGATGGACAGATTTTTTACAAAGTATGGGCAAATATACTGGGACGGTCATCACATCTATCACAGCAGCTTATTTTTCCCCTTCCCTGAGGGCACAGAGCATTTTCCAGGACTTAAATTGTGAAAGAGTGATTCTGGGAGCAGGAGGAATAATTTTTCACACGAGTTAGCCACCCCACTGCGTGATGTAATAAAGATCTAAAGGAGATATTTCTTCATTTTTGTCCTGGCGGGGTATAACAGTGGCGCAGCAATGTGGCTGCAAATCACAGCTAATGCACTCGTTTCCATAGTAACGACTCGCACAAGGATTTGTAGGTGTATAATTTGTTGATGTGGTGTGAAGTTTTCTCTATTTAGTCCTAGATTTAAGGGCCGACTCTGTATTGGGTCACACCACACCGTCGTGTTATTTTATTAGAACGTCTCGTCATAACGCGGTTTATTTCCTACACCGAAGTCAGTTTGGTTCTTCTTTATGTTTTTTTTTTTATGTCACAAACAATTAAAGAAAGCATGAAGCCTTATAAACATTCTAAACATACTTTCTTTAGAAGAAGAAGAAAAATAAAATAAAATAATAACGAATAAATAAAACAAAGACTCCTACAACTGCAAATGTTGATTAAAAACAAACTCCTACATCTTAATCCACAGTCGATGGAGAAGATACTCACCAGATAGAGAACTCTGTACGAGTGACCGGTCAGTTTGGCGATCTGAGTGAGAGACGGGTATTTCCACACTAGGATCTGGTTCTGCGAGTAGCCATGTGTGCTAACCTGAAGAGGATCACAAACACACACGTTAATAAATCATTACACTCTCACTAAAGAATGAGAAAACCATCTTAGGAAAAGTTCTGTTTGTACTGCATTAACAGTGGTAAGGCGTTAGAGGACTTGGATTACCAGACAGCAGTCATTCCCAATCTGTTATTGGTATCATCCTACAAGCCCCGCCCCTGATAACCCGCCCCCCATCTGTTATTCCTGCTGTTATACCTCTCTCACCTGTGCGGTTTGACTATACGAGGACCGACGAGCGGAAAGACGGAAACCTAGTCGCAGCGGCAAAACTTGAGGAGCCGCGAGCGAAACCGCGTAGGTGAGATGGGGTATTAGTAATTAACAGATTATGGGCCGAACTTCGCAGAGTGATGACGGTAGAATAATTATAAAGGTCTTGACTAAAACAACATGCATGAGGAATCACAAAGGAGTTTTCATTTTCTGCAGTGGAAAAGTACTCGAACTAGTTACTTTACAGAAATTAACGCTGTAATGTAACTGATGACTTTTTAATGACGGTAATTTTGTAATGTAATTAGTTACGTCCCCCAACACTGTTCATTAACATCATAGTCCTTAACTGATGAGTCGAACAAATGACAGACAGACAGACAGAGTGAGACCATTTAAAGAAGGAAACATTTTTAGACTTACTTACACACAAATAACAATATGTTGTATAATATTAATTCCAAAAATCTTTAGACCGCTGCAGATGCACGTTTGGCCGAGAGCACAAAGTGTTCAGTCCTAACGATGATAAATAACTATTTCTACCTTAATGTATTGAGTCTGTGTTGGCTCCCCTCTTTATTTTTAATTTCCTTATTCCTTAATTTATACCAATAATATAAACTGTTTTTTTTTTTCCTTACCAAAAAACGCTACAGATGCTCCAAGTCCCTGACCTAGTAAACGGGCATAAGCGGTCTGGCTAAACACTGTACACATCATCATCACCGGTTTAACCTCCACATGATCTTCCTGATAAAATGCTGCAGCAATAATCCATGCTAATGATATGATGCGAAATTGATCAAGTCGAGGTTTATATTAGTTAGTTGTCTTTATGTGTAAAGTCTCACACACACACTGTGTGTATGTGCTTCAAGAACGAATGCGTCTGTATCCAGCTCGATAAACGCGGCCCGTTGTTTGCTGTTCGAGTGAAGGAAAACACCGAGGAGGAAGCGACACTATCTAGCCTAGCACTTATAATTAAAAATAAAAAATATGCACAGACCCGACACCAAATGACAACAACATGACTGAGTCACATCAGTACACAAATGACTCATTACATAATTTTTTTTTTGGTTTGTAGATGACGTGCGTGTGTGTGTGTGTGTGTGTGTGTGTCTTGGGTGTGTGCAATCGTACCAGCTCGTTGGTGTGTTTGGACCAGGCCAGGTTGCAGACCTGTGACCCGGTGTCGATGCACTGGAGCGGCTGAGCCGTGAGCGTGTTCCAGAAGCGGATGCAGCGGTCGGCCGTTCCTCCTCCGGACGCCAGCAGGCCGTGTTGGTGAGGAGACCACGCGATGGCCTTCACCGCCGCTAGATGCTCAGTGTACTGCTGAACAGGCGCCACGCTCGAGTGATTCCACACCAGCAGCTGGGTGAGAGAGAGAGAGAGAGAGAGAGAGAGAGAGAGAGAGAGAGAGAGTGTTCAGAGACAGCATTCAGAGAGACAGCATCAACATGTTTCCTCTCATGCTTCATTTACGACAGCTACCTTGTTATCGTTTCCGCCGGAGGCGAGCAGCTGGTGGTCGGTGCTCCATTTGAGGCCGCACACTTCCTGCCTGTGGCCTTGCAGTCTGCGCTCCGACTGTAGCGGCGGGGTCCTGATGTCCCTCTGTAGGATCATGCGGTCCCGACTGCCTGAGGAAAGCTGGTCTGCGTTCCACGCCAACGCACCTGACGACAACAAGGGGGGAAAAATACGGATATTACCACACCGTCATAGGCAGAACTGTTAAACTCTGTAGAATGGAAACTTCTCTTCAGTTGTTTTCAAAAAATATTAATAAAGACTATATACTCATTGAGCCACAGACATACACATACACAACTCATTCGAATCATACTTATAAATCATTATATTCAACAGAATGAGACTCTGCCGAAGAATAAATGCATTAAATTAAATCTGACGCCTAAAAAATGTGAGGAAACTTATTTATAAATCCATCCAGCAATTAACATTAAAGTTATTAACTTATAATGCTAAGGTTAGGGTCGTTTGTTTTATATTGCAGATCCATATTGCGCTCACTTAAATATGCTGCTGGTAAATTGTATACAGTCGCGAAGTCGCGGTTCAGATTTTTCCTAAGAACCTAAACCAACAACTGGATTTCGCGGAAACCGAACACACATCCTCTGTGATTTTATGGCTTTTCTTTGTGGCGATATATAATTTTACATGCAGTTTAACGCCAACCTATTAGGAACAAGATAATTTACTATTTTTGTAACATAAATATAAACATAAATTCAGCTAAATTTCCATATAAAATATATTACTGTATACATTTTTAAGTACTGTAGAGAAAACACAAAGCGACCGTACTGGAAAACGCGGCTTGTGATGTTGAATTATTACCGTAATTACCCTACAATACTGATCCCAAAGAAAACACACTTGCATGAATTACAGTATATATATATATAGGAGTAATGTCTGTATTTTACATTCTAGCACTGCACGTTTTAGGGTAATTGATTACGCTGTTTTTGGGAGCATATTTAGGGTTTAAACTATAAAAACGGGCGATTTGTAAATTTGTTTTATTTTTTACCACATCCAAAAATGTTTTCCCACAATTCATTGATGCTTTAGAAACGTAACTCTGGCGTATTTCACGGGTCGACTGTTTGATCTTACCGACTCGGGCTGTGTGTCCCTCCAGTGTGAACAGCTTCTTCCCGGCTGCTGCGTCCCAGATCTGCACGAACCCCTTGTGCGTTCCCACGGCCACGTGATTCCCCTGAAGCGGGAAAAAAAAAAAAAGATCGGGTGAGGCGTCCTCAAAAACAAACACCTCGGAACTGTCACCAAATGGATTCTACCAGAAGTGAGTTCTCACAGTTCTGCTTACCCTCTCGGACCAGCCGACAGACGTCACCGAGTCTCCCTCTATAGACAGGTCGCACAGCCGCGTCACCTGCGCAGAGAACATCTTTAATACTCCCGAGAACGAACTCGGGTCCAGAGACGGACGGAAAAGATTCGGGAGGAAATCCTCCGTGACGAGACGACGTACCTGACTCGTGCAGGCGCTCCACAGGTAGACGCAGGTCCCCAGTCCGACGCTGAGCACGTTTAAGGACGACCAGTCCACCAGGTTGAGGTAGAAATCGTCTTGCAGCTCTGGCGCATCCAAGACCTTAAAAGGGATCTTGGAGATTTTGCGAGTCGGCTTCCGCGGGGAACGGAGCAGCTTTTGGCTACAGAAAAAGGAAAAAAAAAAAAAGAGGCAGGATTAATTTAAACAGCCAGGACTTCATTATGTTTCATTTGTTTTTTTTTCGGGTGGTGTTTGGAAGGTCACCTTTTGCTGCTGACGGGAGACAGGGAGTAAGGAGAGACGTTGTTGCCGTCGTCGGGTGTGGCTCTCTTGGCGCTGAGTGTATACTGCAAACAGAACAAAAAAATAAATAAAATAAATAAAATAGATTTTAATAACATCAGGTGGCGTTTTAAATCTAGACCGGATCTAATCAATCATGGTTCTGGCATCTGAATTAAGATAAACGGAGTAGATAAACGTCCCAGGGTGAAACTTCTTTAACATCTCTGAGATCGGACTGGATTCTTCCTCGCTCACAATTTGCTTTAGAAAAATAAAAGTTCCTGACCAAGATAATATAAGATAAAATATACTTCATTATCCCCAAAGGGAAATTAGTTTTGGAGGAGCCATAGAATCCACAGAACTGTAATTATTAATCACGGTATTGAGAATATAATAAAAAAAAAAACAACAACAAATGATGAAAACGGCAAATAGAAAAAAAAAAGTACAAATATTTGTACAGGACATCCTGATTGCTTTGTCCAGGATACTATTACATATAAGCTGCATCATTTATTTAGCACCCTTATCAAGGGAGGAACAAAGGAACGCTTTGAAAGACGACTGGTCGCACATTTAAAAGCTCTACATCTCCTGCCTGATGGTAACGATTCATACTCAGAATATAATAACTCTGCTGGAATTTGTAATATTAGGATTATTTCACTCCAATATTTCCCTAAGATCTACCTTATTTTAGCTAATAAGGATAGTCAGCTTGTTTCAGAAACCACCATGATGAAATTGGAAAACCAATAAGAATTAAAGGCTAAAAGAAAGAGCAGCCACCAGCGCAGTGCGAAAACCTAAAATCATGCTACAGCTCGAGGACAGAGGACTCTTACGCTAAAGAGACTTCTTTTCTCTGGCGTTGAAGGCTGCAGCCTCCGGTCTTCAGTCTGAGGGTCCTGCACTTTCTCGATCCCGGCCCCGAGCAGCTCGTTCTTCAGGAGCGCCGAGTACGCCAAACCGTCCGCTGCTAAAGAGACGCCGAAACTCAATAACAGATCGAATTTGAAATCGGGCAGAACTCGACATCGGGCCGTTCGAAATACTCACCTTTGCCGGTATCTGACGTTGCGTCCTTGGTTTTCTTATTCTGGCTTGGGGACTTCTCATTTTCCTGCAACAAAGATGAAAGAAAAAATTCTAATATACAGGAAAAAAGTTCCTTTCTTCAAAAATTTAGAATAATCTATTTAAAAAAGAACAGAAAGCGAGCATTTACATTGATCCTGTGGAAGTTGATGCTCCAGTTGGCTCCTGCTCGCGACGGGATGAACCGGTCTCCGTGCTTGCTCGGCGACGACATCGGTGACTTGGTGGGTGTCAGGTGACGGATCACGTCTGTGACTTTCTATATGCGTTTTAAATAAGATGATACCATGAGAAGTTACAATAATATGTAATCTATATCAGATTTCTAAAATATGTAATAACTTGCACGTTATACATGTAATATAATAAATAAATTAAAGTCCAGAATTTTCTCCTAGGGCAAGAAGCCAGGAAATCCTCCGGAGAATTCTTAGGAGAATATTGTAGACTTCAATTTATTTATAACTAACAAGAAACACAAAAGTCTAAACCACACACTCGCGTCTATAGGAAAGAAAACATGTTCGGTTTAAAAAAAGAAAACAATTCTACACTGGCTTTGAGTTGAACATGTTAATTTTGCTTCGCTGTGTCCATTGTTATAGATTAGTGTGTTTAAAAATCAGGAAAGAAAACAGGATTTTAGAAGTTTAATAGAAAAATAACCAACAACGTGATGGTGTGACGAAGCGGAGTTACTGCTACAAACCCACAAAGCTGATTAAATTATTACAACAAATTATTTATTCTTTTTATACTACTGCAGTTTGTCATTAAACTTCATACAAGTGTTTTTGTTTATTTGTTTGGGTTGGGGGGGGATTTGTCCACCCTGAACACATTCTTGTTTATCTGTGTGTTAAGATGCAGCTAAACAAGCACATTCATATAAACTCTATTTGTAAAAGCTCACGTTGTAACAATGTCAACACCTTCTGACCAATCAGATTAAGGAATTCAATACCACTGTGGTACAAAGTCTCAGAAACCACGTAAACAGGGTTGCTTGGGAAACTTAAAACAACCTGAGCTATGCATTTTTGCTTTTCTTCACATTCCTCAGCTGATCAACTATCGTTAAACAGTTTGTTTAAGGAGGAACAGCGTCCATCGTGTCAAATGTGAAGGGATGTATTAAAAAAAAAAAAAAAAAAAAAAAAAAAAAACAAAAAAAACATGACACTCACGACGGGGGTGGCGTTGTCATTATGGCCGTTGATCTGCCGCCGGAGGCGGCGCTCGTAGTCCTGATCCATGGAGGAGATCCGTCAGGGAGGAGAAGAAGAAGGAGGAGGTCCGCGGTGATTCTGGTACCAAACTGTATTTAGATTTAAAATACATAATTAAAAATCATCATTAAGATCTGCGAAGTAGGACTGCATGAAGGTTCATTCACATTGTATTGAACATCATGAGCATTAATCTTTAGCTTAATCTCCCTCATCAGCTCACTTCAACCCTTATGCTCTATGCTTGCCCACTTGCATTCTGGGAGTTTGACGTTTCCACCAGTTCTACGCCGGATTTCTCACTAATATGACGCTCATCATGCTGAGCAAAGTGATGTCATGAAAGTAAATGGAAGCAAGTTGCACATACGTGGCGAACTTAAAGTGATGTGACGTACTCATGAACTTAAAGTAGTCAAAGGTTTTTGTTCTTTTCTTTTTTCAATAACGGTATTTGGCAGATGTCCTTATCCAGAGCGACTTGCATTTTATCTCATTATACATCGAGCAGTTGACGACTGAGGGCCTTCCTCAAGGCCCAACAGTGGTGGGGAGGTGGGGTTTGAACCTGGGAACTTACAGTAAGTACCTTAATGCGCAAAACACTATGATACACTCCTGAACGCCGCTTTTAACATTCAGGCATTCATCCATCGTCTATACCAATTATCACGTTGACCCGAATCCTATCTCAGGTGACTTAGAGCACGGGGCAGGATACACTCTGGACAGGGTGGCAATCCATCTCATGCACACACATACAATGCAGGCAATTTGGGACCGCTGATTAACCTAACCTGCATGTCTTTGGACTGTGGAAGGAAACACGAGTACACGAAAGAAACCCACCAAGCAAGGGGAGAACATGCTAAATCCACGCAAATAGACCACGAGGCAGGAATCACACCCTCGACACTGTAGATTCTGAGGCCACTGTGCTAACCACTTTGCCACCGTCTCGCGACTTGCAGCTACATGTCTATGTTAATTAAATTTCTTTCAACGTTAGGGTTATTTGCTATACAAAAGTTGTCCACTAGATGTCAGTATAACGAGCTCTTAAATGGAGCTTCATGAAAAGAACCTAAATGAGACTTCATCACTGCTTTACACACCTACATAGAAACATCAAATTAGCACCAGAAATAATAATAATAATGTTTAATGTGTCTTAAGGAGTTGTTCAACTTTAAGATCTCACCTATTAACAAACAACAAAAAAAATATGACAAAGGTTTTACATCTGACCTCAATTAACAAAGCTGGTTTCGCTGTCAGTAAGAACTATTCTTACGCATATGAAATACATATGGAGGGTTAAATTGAGCTCTGAGCTATAAAGCAAACCCAAGCTACAACCTCTCTTTCACACACACACACACACACATACATACATACACACACACACACACACACACACATAAATACAGACACACCTGTTCCAGCAGGCTATAAACAGTGTGAGAACAACTGTTCAGCCTCGCTGCTTCAAATCACTCACTGACATGGATTATGAATTCAAACAGATAAAAGCTGTTTGTTTCAGGACGAAGCTGAAATGGATGGAGTGTATAAGAAATGAAGCAGAAACTGACAGGAGTGTGAAGCTGATTAATGTGTGCCGTATAAGGAATTGTTTTCTCTACTACAGCTGTTTCCGGTTAGAAAAAAAATAAATAAATCAGATCTTGTGCTGTTAAATCTTAACTAATCATCAGAAATGACTAAACAACTCGAATTAGTGTTGAATAGCTAAGATAGCCCTTTAAATAGCTCGAACCCCGGCGGCTCTTTTGTTAAAACCGGTTTTCTCACTGGGCTAGCTCCGGGTTATTAGCAATGCTAAGAAAATTTTGGAATTTAATTTATTTATTCAGCTAAAGAATTGTACACAACCATAAAAAAAACAATTGAATGAACGGTTATATAGATAAATAAACACATAAATATCACCTGACTAGCATGCTAATCAATCCGCTAAGCTAAACGCTAAATCTATTCAGCTAATCATTTTACACAGCTCACCTCGCGCGCGCACTCACTCACTCTTTCTTTTTCTTTCTCTCTCAATTCGATTGATATTCACAGAAAATATTTTCTTCCTCCAAAGAATTTCGTTTCTTAAATATCTATAATTTTTAAAACTATGAATATGCTACCAAGCTAAAAAAGCTCGATTTGCATCTCGCTAGCTCTGTGTATTTTTTTTTTTTGACTGACGCCGTCGCGAAGGATTGTGGGTCGGCAGAATTTGAACGGGTGACGTCACGAAAATTTGAAACAAAACAAAGGATGTCGCGTTACCATGGATACCGTGGACGATAATGAACTCGATGCTAAACTTCTCTTTACTTTTCTTTACATATTATATAAAATGTGAAAAGGACTTTTATTCAAAGGCGGTTCTGAACCTGATAATGAGCATTAAAACTGCGTAAAAGCAGAAGAGGTTTAAATGTAACGTTTAATGTGTGAATCATTTCAGGGACGTTCGGTTCACTGAATCGGTTCTTACAGATGAAGAGTCGACTCACTCTAATGAACCGAGCAGCTTCTGTGATATTCTCTCACTCTCTCTCTTCCAAGATTCAAAAATGCTTTACTGGCATAACAAATATTTAAATTTGTGTTGCCAAAGCTCAGTCACAAGAAAATAACAGGAGTAGATAAAAAAAATAGTTTTAAATAATAATAATAATAATAATAATAATAATAATAATAAAATATATATTCAATAAAAGAGAATAGTTTTGTAGGCAAAGATAAAGTGACACACGTGAACATTATTTGAAAAAAAGAAAAGCTCTCTCTATCACACACACACACACACACACATGGTCGTTAAAAATCCATGCAGGACAAATTAATTTAACATAAATAAGATACAAATAAAAATCTAACTAATTACAAACAAATGAAAAATATATTGTTTTTATAATCTCACCTCTCAACAACTCACAAAAAGCAATATACAGTATATATAATTTTATAATATTATGCAATATATTTAACAATGAATGTTTTAATATATTTTATACTTATATTTTAAACAACGTCAAATCCAGACGGCCATAATTAAACCCCGCGTCGCCATCTAGCGGCCTGTTGATGTGATGCATTTTTTCCCAGTAATGTCTTCCGCTTTGTCTTTCGGCTGTTCCCTTTCAGGGGTCGCCACAGTGATTCATCTACCTCCATCTAACCCTATCCTCTGCATCCTCTTCTCTCACACCAACTAACTTCATGTCCTCTCTCACTGCATCCATAA
>JAQQZT010000040.1:3355216-3371603 GCA_030068275.1 Clarias platycephalus
GGGTATATGAAAAATGAATATAATAAATAAAAAAAACACCGGTATTCGGTATGAAAAGGTATACCGCCCAGCCCTATTATATGTATAACATAAATAAAAGAATAAAATCAGCAGCAATACTGTGTTTTGGCCGTAAGGAAAAGTTATGTAATACAGTATTTCTCATCATGATTTCGAGACATCTTTCCTGATTTTAAGCTTGAAATGTTTTTGTTGTTTATATTTGAGGATATATGTATGTATTTATCATCTTGCTACAAATATACTGTAAATGCTTGAGATCACGTCTAAATAGGCTTAATGATTTTAGTAACAAGAGGAATATTAGTCAAAATTGTGTACATTTAAGATATTTCAGATTGCTCAGATTTTTGTTTTTCTTTGTATGTTCATTTATGACAAATCTATTTTTAAAATCATGCTCTTCTTCAATCAGCCCGAGTTTATTAGGGCTCCATAATCATTTCACTCATCGGTCACTGCACGCTTCTCTCCGTTCTCTCCTCATCTCTACATTTCATCACAATCTCATTCGTAGGTGCCGAGTCTGAAGGATTCGTTTTGATATTTTTTAGATAAGGTTTAATTGCTATACTGTACTGTCCGGTCTCTGCATGTACTGTACCAGGACGGGGGGAGAATGTACAGTATTAGTATTAGTTCAGTGGAACTGCACCACACAGGCATGCAAGAGGTTTGGTGAAAAAATGAATGCACCAGTATTTATTAGATTTTTGAGCAAACAAGGTGCGTTCAAGTCAAAGCGGGACTTTTGATTGTACAGAATAACAGAACACAGTTCTGAGAGTAAAAACTCTTTATTTCTCTATATAATCTCCTGCTACACTAATGCACTCATCCCAGTGTTTCACTAATGCTTGGACACCATCAAGGTAGAAAGTTTTCTCACGTATATATCTGAGTCATTATCAGACTGCTTGCTTTACCACTGGCCCCCCAGGAACTCCTTTAAGCCCAAACATGTGGAAATGTCATGGAGCAGCGAGGTCAGGACTGTACCGGGGATGAGGCAATAACTCCCAGCTGAGTTCCTGTCAAAAATTGACAAGTTATCCAAATCAGATTTTCAAGAATCAGGTGTTCCTCTCCCTGAATGTTCACGGGAACGACTGCAGTGATCTCCGAGGCCATCTCAGGCAGGATCATCATTCACGGATGTACGGGCTTCTTTAAAACGTTTGCACCATCCAAATGTTCTACTGCGGCTAAGAGTCTCATCACCGTACTGTAGTCTTTTGTAAATATCCATCACTTTCTTGCCTTTATTCATTAAGTCCTGGTTTGACTTGAATGCCACTCATACTTTATTATTACTTGGTTGACTTTCCTTTAGCAGCTTCTCTTTATGAGCAACAACTTGCCTAGGTATAGAGTTTACACTTCCAGGCTTGAACATGGGTCTATTCCAATCTGCGAAGAAGGAAATTTATAGTAGTCATAATAATGGCAACACATTACAGACATTATGACTGGGTGTCTGTTTATTTTTTGCATGTCTGTGAGGACGTTATTGTCGTGGGGCAGAATGTGAGCATGTGAATAAGCACGCAAGGAAACAAATGTAGTAGACTGGAACAGGATGAAAAGATGAAAAGAACAATGGAAAAATATCTCACTACCAAGA
The DNA here is from genome assembly GCA_030068275.1 of Clarias platycephalus. Taxonomy (NCBI): domain Eukaryota; kingdom Metazoa; phylum Chordata; class Actinopteri; order Siluriformes; family Clariidae; genus Clarias; species Clarias platycephalus. Next base: position 3,356,862 of record JAQQZT010000040.1, read on the forward strand.
AAACTATGAAAAATGACTATAAAAAAGAACAAATGGAAAATAATAATTAAAAGGACAGTACAAAACAGGAAATGATTAATGAATAGGAAAAAAATATAAAGAAGAGAACAAAACAGGATGAACAGAAAAATAGACCAAAAAGAACAGAAGAAAAAAAGAAATAAAAGAACAAAAAAGAGAGAAAGCAATGAGGAAAAAATAAATGAATGGAAACAAGTGAAGAAGAAAAACTAAAGGCATAGGATGAAAGGAAAAAAACAAAAGAAGTGAAAAAGAACAAAGAAAATGACAAAATAAAAAATAAACAAACAAAACTATGAAACACAATGAAAAAAGAACAGAATGGAATTGAATAATGGAAAGAAACAGAATAATATGAAAGAGATGAAGCAGAAAGAATGAAACTAAAAGTGAACAAAAAAGAAAGAATGAAAAAGAACAAGGATCAAAGAAAAAGTTGATCTAACAGAATGGAATTAAAAGAACATAATGAAAAAAAGAAAGGGGGGAATGAAAAGAAAAAAGAAAGAGACACAAATAAATGGGAGAGAACGGAAAGAACAGAACGACACAGATCGTAAAGAACGTAATGCTTAGAACGGACCGGTACAGAAAGAATGTAAAATGGAGAGAATGGAATAAAAACAAAAGAATGAATCTGAATGGAATGAATAAAACATTCTGTTCTCAACACTTTTTTGGACAGACATTTAGGAGTCTTAAGGAGTCTTCCTTTAAATAATAAACTGCTATAATGCTTTCGCTTGGATTAACAGCATTAGATTTTAATAAAAATCTATCGATGGATTAAATCTAAAGCAATTTGTACATCTTGATCACTGTGAGGATAAACTTGGAGCTGTGAATGTGTGTGTTGTGATTGTGTGGATTAGTGAGACTTGTGTGCATGCAGGAAGGTCAGAAAGGATGGATGATTAGGTTTAGGTGGAGATTGAGGTCAGCGGTGAGAGGATAAGAAACAGCCAAGAGCCGCGGACACATCCGTGAGAACGCCACAGTGTCCAGAAAGCCAGTCCGTCGGTTAGTGAGAGTAAGGACGAAGGGAGACTTGGGGTGAAGAAGTCAGACATGCATCCTCTCATGGTCGCCATCATAACAACCAACACCTCGCTCTCGGTCATTCTGTGGAACTTCCTGCTGTCCCAGGTGTTCTGCAAGAAGATTAAAGCAGCACCAATATCTGAGGAGAACGTCCCTGTCTGAGTGAGCAGCATCTTCATTTATAGGTGTGTGTGTTAATGAAAGCATGAAGATGGTTTCTGTTTTTTTTCTTGGTGGTGGACTGGTTCCAGTTACAGGATCACATCCTGAGTTTTGCATGGGATTCCTTTAGGTTCTGGGGTTTTCTCCCAAATGCTATGAAGTGAATTAGCGTTGCTACATTGCCCCAGGTGTGAAAGAGTGTGTGAATCTGGATGGGATGCAGTGCCACTGTCTGGACATGTTTATTGCTCCAAATAGTCACATCTGTATTCAGATTGCAAGCTTGATGTGGGTGTGGTCTAAACGGAATGGCTTTTTTAATATAAATTTTTAAATAAAATATAAACCCTGCCAGGCAGCGTGGTGGTGTAGTGGTTAGCACTGTGGTCTCGCACGTCTAGGGTTAAGGGTTAGATTCCTGCCTGGGGTCTGTGAACATGTTTGCATGTTCTTTGTGGGGTTCCTCCAACAGTCCAAAGATGAAGAGAGTACTGTATTTTAAATGCCAGCACTGTGAATTCGTAAATGGCCTCGGCTACAAATGTGCCAAGGATTTTTTTCATTCTAGCTCATGATGTAATTGCTGCCTGAGTCTTTTTGTAGATTTAAATCCCAAATGAACAACAACGGCAAGAACATTTCTCGGAGGAACTTTGAAAGGAAAGAGATTCGAAATGGGACCTGTCCTCTTCTGGGTAACACCAAATAGATAAATAAAGACCAGCAGTAGGTAAGGTGTTCCCCTACATACGAACATTCAAGTTACGAACTTTTGAAGATACGAACATGCGTTTGCGCGTCTGTTCAATCACAGAAGTTAGATCACATGTCCGACGTACATTGTCACGTGGGTGCAGCATGCATCCTCTGCAAGTGGTTGTGGTGTACCCACAAGCCCAGGATGTCCAGAAGGAAGCGTAAAAGCGGCGTCGATGAAGCTGGTACTGCTAAGAAGCACCAAGCAATAACAATGGAGACGAAAGTAAAACTAATTGTGAGAAATTGAGACATTGCTTGTTCTTTTAACATGAATCATTCAACCATCAGGACATGATAATGCAACATGCGATGTCTGCTGTGCCATTATTGTATACTGTAATATACGTGGTAATATACGTGTATATATAATTGGACTTGCAAACAAATCAGACTTATGAACAAGCTTTCGGAACGGAACTCGTTCGTATGTAGAGGACCGTTTTTATGGTTACAGCTCAAATGTACAGTATAGAGGTAAGGTAAAATTTGTCACAAATGGAAATTGCTCACAAATGCAGAAGCTCCAAGCAGAAATCAGAATCAATCAGTCATCCATCATCCTTGATCCATACCACCAAATGTCACCTCCACCATCATCTCACCTTCTATTCATTTAACCTCCCATCTACTGTAGAGTACATGAATGAAAACTGACGACCGAATGTTGGAACAGGAATTCACTCTGAGCTGTGCTGGAGCCATGCCAAGCCCAGAATTCCAGTTTAAAGAGATCCACAATGGTTCAACCCCACATCCTGTTTCGAGACATCTCCTTCAGGAGGCAGTAAGTCAGGATGAACGCTACTTCTCCAGCTATATCCCACCTGCCCGAGACGCCATCATCATCATGCCCAAACATGTGCTGTACATCCTCATAGGGGTGGTCATGATTATTGTGGGCACCTACGGCATCACTGGTCATCTGATTAAGGATCTGGTCCACGATCTGGCAGGTAAAAGTTGTCTACTACCACCAATGGTGGCCATCGCTTTCAAGTGGAATCAGCAAGTAAGCTCTAGTCTGCTGAGAAGTTTGGACAGTATTAGAATGATTTTTTACAGTTTGAAACGCTGGCCTCCCAGGAACTCCTTGGAACATGTGGAAATGGCCCAGCCGAGTTCCTGTAATGTGCAAGTGGTGTAGGTGAATGATTTTTAAGGATCAGGTCAGGTCTAGTCTTGAACGTCCCTCGTAATTAACAATAGCTTGGAGTTCAAGTTATGACCAGAATGTTGATTGTTTTCTATGAACTCCATGTCCTGAGGTTATCTATTCCTTTAGTACCACAGCAATTTGATTAACATTTTGATCAATTAAAGAACAACACCACGTTTTTCTATTCATTATTTGCGATTAATATTGCTTAGCATCCACATTAGTTAATGTTCATCACTTACTTTATAGCGGCTACAAAGAAAAAAAACAAAGCGTACTTTCAAAAACATAATTAAAGTTCAAGGTCAAAGTTACAAGTTGACCTCTGATAACCTCATGTGTCATGTTACAGGGAAAGAGTCAACTCATCTATCTTAAAGATATCAAAAAACCCATCAAGTTGCAATTGAACCTCTACCTGTAACAAAGCACTGACACTGGAGACTCCTTCCAAAAAAGCTAGATCTTTTCACAGAAAACCTCACCATATCAATGAGAGATTGTTTCTCTTTACTTCGTTAATTATTAGACTGTGATTACTGTATATACACGTCTCACTGAGTTTGCTGGGAAAGTTGGCTTATTATAATGGAGGCATTAATACTGTATAAACCTGTGATTTGCAGCTGGAACTACCATCAGTCGAATGTATGTATGTAGAGTAAACCTGGTGAACATTATTCTGCATAAGGGTTAGGAGTAATGAATAATGTAAATGGTGGTGTAGTGGTTAGCACTAGAGCCTCTGGGGTTGAGGGTTCGACTCCCGCCTCGGGATCTGTATGCATGGAGTTTGCATGTTCTCACCGTGCTTGGTGGGTTTCCTCCGGGTGTTTCGGTTTTCTTCCAAAGTCATTCACATTAGGCTAATTGGCTTTCCCAAATTTCCCGTAGTGTGCGAATAAGTGTGTGTGTATGCTTGCGATTGATTGGCACCTTGTCTAGGGTGTACCCCTCCCTGTGCCCAAAGCCTTCTGCAATAGCCTTCAGAGCCCCCCAATACCCAGAACAGCATAACACAGAACAATGACACAGTTTTCACCTTCATGAAAGGCATCAGCAGCAAATACTTACCACGGAACATCAGCGTCAGCACTGGATTAGCCCGGTTAATGCAGGACGGGTCGGATTAAACAATAAATTACTGCATGCACACCAAGATCAGGATTTAGGTGCAAATAATGCTTAACATTAACATTAAAATACCTTTACTAAATAAAAACCAAAATTGTGTTTCTTAGCCCTTTCAAGCAAAATGATTTAAAAGCCAAATCAGATCTATTTGATATGTTTATTATTATTTTTTTTTTATTGACCTAAAAGATTTTTTGACGTTTTAAAGAAGGCCGTAGGTCTGCGAGTCACGATCCCAGCCGAAGCGGATCCAGTGAACATTCAGCGAGTGGCGCACCTGATCCTTGAAAATCGATGGATAACTTGTCTCCAACTTGCGCAAGAGACGGATCTGTATGCGTGAACTGTACACACACTCATTCACCAACACCACTTACGCATTACAGGAACTCGGCTGGGAGTTATTTCCACATGTCCCGTACAGTCCTGCCATTAAAGGGGTTCCTGGGAGGCCAGCGTTTCAGATGTGAGGCATGGGTCCTGTCTACCTTGTTGGTGTCCAAGCACTAATGAAACGCTGGGATAAGTGCATTAGTGTAGCAGGGGATTATATAGAGACATATCGAGACAATCAAAAAATAACTGCATAATCAAAAGTCCAGGTTTCACACCTCTCATATAATAGTATCCTAGACATATTTGTAAATATGTTATGACTGCTGGATGATGTATGTATGTATTTATCTGCCATGAACATAGTTTTAAGGTCATTTGGATACTATGTAGGACATTTGGACAGGTTGCTCAGCTGCACTGAAAATACAATGAATTTGCAATGAATCTACTGTAGAAATCAACACAAATCATTTATATCTTCAGATATTTCCCTAAAAACAATCAGAAGTGAGAAGACTAAGCATGAAAGGGTTGAAGCACCAATAATGATTGTCTGCATTTCCTAGCAGATTGGCTACTCGGCCCTGACCTGAAGGAGAATGAAGACGAAGTGGTGGTGGAGTCTTCTGGACAGGAAGACAGAGCAGAAGAGAGGGAAGCCGGAGAGAAGAATAGTCACAGTTTCACCAGCGGAGACAAGAACGGTCCAGGAGTTCAGCTTCCACTAACAGCCTGATGACAGAGTTTGAATTTCCCCAAAATATACCAAATAAATTCCAGTGGTTTTCGATTTCTCCTGCTGTCTGACCTGCTGAGCAAAACCCGTCCTTAACCTGTCCACTTTTAACAACGTGCTTTTAAACACTAGTCACATCTGTCCTGTAAACCGGATTTGATTTACGAGTTAGCTTTAAACTCTTTTAGATGTGTGCAGGAACTCAGCTATACATAAATGTTCCATCTCTAAACTACACTTTACATCTGTACAGTAACACTTTTCTCTAACGTCCACAAATAAGCATCCGGCCAAAACATGGTATCGGTGCTGAAAAGGGGGTGGAAAAGTGAATTTTCAGTCAGGATCATATAACACCATTTTTTTAATAATACTTAATGCTACTTATCTCCGGATGCATGCTTTGTTTTTTGTAAATATTCATACACATTTATATTTTTATCAGAAAAAACGAAACAAATACAATTTCATGCCCTTTTACGTCCGTAGTGTCTGTAACTTTTTTGAATTCAAATCTTTCAATGATCTTAATTGTCTTTCAGATGAAACTTAGATTTAGATTTCACATGAAAAGACATAAAGCTGAAAAAGTGTATTATTCTACAGTACAATGCTAAATTGTTACGATATTGCAACATGAATCTGACATGGTTACGGACACTACAGATCTTTTACTATTTAAGCTTTTTACCAAAAATCGATTTAAGCAACAATTTTTACAGGTCATGTGCTTCTAGAAGCTTACATCAATTTTACTATCAATAATCATAAAAAATATCAATAATTTACATGTAGAATGAATATTGTTTGAAGCGAGACAGTATAACCCTAAAAAATGGCCATTTTTGGGGGCACATATAAAGTCATATCTCCAAAATTGCTGAAGTTAGCACCTTGAAATTTTTTAAGAAGCAAGATTTGTTACTTCTATGTTGCATAACTTGAAACTTTTAAACTTTAGAAGTAGGCATACACTATAGAAGAAGCATCTTTGGCACACACAAACATGTTCTGTTATTGTATAACATAAAAAACTGTATATTGTGTTTGGGCCGAATACATTGATATAGATACTGGAGAGTTCCTCTTCATCAGCGCTACACGATTTTATTACTTTACAGTAAATGAACTTGATTTACAGCTGTAATGTATTTCTCACCTGTGTATGTACTGTACGTACAGTAGGCTTGGATAATTTTTGCTCTCCTGTTTAGAATTAGCAATAAATAATCGGGTACTGTATGTGTAATGAAATATTCAGAAAACAACGTAAAGCAATTTTAATATTAATGCTCTATGATTACTGTATAGATCTGTGTGAGTGACATTTTATGCATGATATATGTGTATGACTAGAAAGTGTTACGCTTTATACCCTAACTTGTATAAAGTGATATACAACTGGTTTGGTATCTCCCAGAGACCAGCAGCAATAATAAACGTAAGAATAAACACAAGATAATTGCAAATAATGTGAATGCTGAAAACAGGGCTGTTAGACTTTACAGTTTATTTTATTAATTTAGGAATTCTATGTAATTTGCCCTTTTTGTAAAGGTTAAAATGTGCTGCTTCATGGAGATGCTGGGGATCGAACCCAGGACCTCATACATGCGAAGCATGCGCTCTACCACTGAGCTACATCCCCACAGCGCAGCAACCTGATCGAGGCTACAATCAAACCCACCTTCTTCTGACTGATCACATTCTAGACCATTTCACAGTCTGAGCCACACTAGCCGTCCAGATTGTACTTTTCTCTGTTTTACTTTGATTCAATCCCTCAAAAACATGGCGGCATGTTTAAGCGCGTCTCGTCCAACATGGCTGCTATTTGATATTTTTGCTCTAATGCTCTAATGCATGTAATAAATATCAAACTGTCCATGTGACTCTGTGTGCCTGGATTGGTTTATTAAGCAAATTCAATCATCCAGAAGTTTGGGTTTGGGACGGAGAAGGAGTAGACACTGCTGTCGTCAAACTGAATTAAAACCTGCACACACACACACACGGACACACACACTTCTCATCCAAGCAGAAGAGCATTAAAAATGATGAAAGTGAAAGCTGTGATTCAAGATTTTACATTTTATACCACAATGTTTCTAAAATATTGATTCTGATTGGTCAGAAGGTGTTACATTCGTTTAACAGCAGCTCCAACAGTTCTGGAATTCTGGATGTGAAACAATCTGTGATTATTGCATATTCACTTGATATAACAATATATTTATTATAATACATGCACTGATTAAGATGTAATAAATTGTTGTATTGAATAAATCTTCAATTCAATGTTTTTTTTTACTTTTGTAATTTGTTTTCTACATTCTAGAACAATCCTGGAGATTTCAAAACTATGAAATAACACACATGGCATGAGGTAATGATGTTGCAATAACAAACACCCACACATAAGGGTTAGTCAAAAATGATCTGCACTCTGGCCGTAGAGTTAAATGAGCTTTTAGAAAAGACAAATACATAATTTTTCCACATGCTCTGTAATACACTTTGTCCATCTCTTAACAAGCTTTTGCATTCCTCATTAAAAATGTCTTCCACTGTATTAGATTTGAACTCTTGTTGAGGATTTTCCGAAATTATGATTGTTCACCATCAGGACAGCTTTACAGGACAGACATTTTCTATCATCTTGCTTCCGGGACTTATACACTGAAACCGGTGAGGCCGACACATTTCCCCCGCACCGCACCCTCACACGCACACGCACACACATACACAGGAAGTCCCTGACTTATGAACAAGTTCAGTTCCGGGAGTACGTTTGTAAGTCGGATTTGTTCTTAAGTCCGACAAAGTGAGTCTTGTACGCCTTTGACACGAGTATACAATGTAAAGCATACCGATCCACTTGACTAAATCTCTGTCCCCTTTCGCCAAAACAGTAACTGCACCTAAGGAAATGAACCTCACAGTGAAATGTGAAATGTAACAGTGTTGTCTCTGGACGCCATTTTGTCTCAGAGCTGTTTTCCACTGTATTGGACTGTGAACTCTTGTTGAGGAATTTTCCAAAATTAGGATTATTCTCCATCAGGACAGCTTTACAGGACGGACGTTTTCTATCATCGTGCTTTCGGACTGATTCACTGAAACCGGTGAGGCCGACACATTTCTCCCCCTCACACACCCACACACACACGCACACATACAACATACCTGACATTAGACATTATATACATTCACTTACAGTACACACTGAGAATATTGTATAGAATTGTAAATATTGTTTTTTTGTACAATACACGTGAGCTTCTTCCACGATTTGTTCGCATCTACGAATGTTCATAGATATACGGTCCGTTCGTATCTGCGGAAATTCATAGCTCGTAAGTTGGGGACACTGTATACAGTATATACAGTGTATATATACTGTATATATATATATCTGTGTGTTAGAGGAGATTATATGTATGTAAGAACATAATGAATATAAGATACAGAATTAGTTATTTACACTGTACTTTGTTCCTTCGCTTCCAGTTCCAATGAACACTGATGTTTAATGAAACTATAAAACACGACTCTGCTCATGTGTTAATTCGCTGCTCCAATCTGTAGCAGTAAAAGCTGAGCTATTTATCTTTACAGCATAATTACAAGGAACTCGACCAGATTAACCTGTGATGTGTGTATGTGTGTATGTGTGTGTGAGGGTATAAAAGTAACATGCTCGAGTCCTCACTGTCACTGGCCTTTGCTCTTCACAGACACATGCACATTCACTGCTATCAAACTGAAGCCTGACAGTCAGTGAAGAACACGAAGCCGCCATGTCGTACCTCAGGAGCGTCCTCGCTGGCTTAATGCTGCTTGTCTCAATTTGCCAGGCAAACACTGGTAAGAAAAATATTTTTTTTTGCCTACCACATTTGATATTTTATGATTCTATGGTTTCCTGAGTCGCTCTGATCAAAAATACATACTTAGCTTAGATACTTAGTTACTATAGATAGATAGTCTATAGATCATTCTGACTAATCAGGAGAAAGATCATGGTTACGTTTCAAAACAGCTGTATGATAATTATTAACTTTTCGTGTATGTGAACCCACACAGGCGGTCTGAGGGCCGGCGACAGCACCACCACCACCACCACCACCCAGGGGAAAGGCTTGCTGACCAACGCGATGGTGGGACTGGCAGCGGTGACCGGCTTCCTCTTCATCGTCTTCATCCTCCTCATTGTGAAAAGGGTGTTTTTCAAGAAACACACGTGAGTATACAGTACATCGTTAACCTTGTATGTTACATTATATTCAGGATTGCAATCTTCTTCTTCTCATTAAGCACAAAGAGAAAACAAACCTATCGGAGAGATAGGAGAACATTAGTAGTGACCATTAAACCATAAAGTGGACGATCACACTTTGGGAACATGTAAAACATTTCTTCACAAGATCCAGAACACCAAGTCAAGAACACTCTCGAGCAAGTACAGTAGGTGCATCGACACCGTCATGAATGTAATGGTTAACTTGTACCAGTATGATTAGAAAGAAAGAGCATGGAGAAGGAAAGAAAGGGCTCATGATCCAAAGCATGTCACGCCATCTGTCAGATATGATGTAGGCGTGGACATGCATGGCTGCCAGTGGTCTTTGGTCACTGGTGGTTATTGATGCTGCTGGTACAAGTTGTTGTTAGTCTTTCAGCTGCTCCCGTTAGGGGTCACCACAGTGGACCATTTGTCTCCATCTAACTCTGTCTATCACATCTCCAACCTCCTGCATGTCCTCCTCCCTCACCACATACATAAACCTCCACTTGAGACTTCCTCTTCTCGTCCTGCCTGGCAACTCTAACCCCTCATCCCTCTTCTGCACATGTCCAAACCATCTTAATCTGGCCTCTTTGATGGTTCCCTAAAAAGGAGAGCACCCAAGACAAGGTTCTAAATGAGAGACTGGTGAGGAAATGAGTCTGAAACAAGTTATAGCTGCTATAATGTAATTGATAACAAACAGAAACTAACTTGTCTCATGGACATTCCTTAACAGTAAGGTAAACTATAAAGGTAAAGCACTATGTGGCCTCCGAGTGGCGCGGTGGTAAAGTGCTCGCCCTATCATCCGGAGATCGCTGGTTCGGTTCCCGGGTGATGCTGTAACCTCTCACAGCCGGAGGTCTAGAGAGAGCTGATTGGCCGAGCTCTCTCAGCGGGGAGGGATGAGAGGTACTTTGTGCTCCCACATTAATCACGGCTCTACAGACAATCAGGGGCGTCTGTGAGCTCACGCAAGCGGAAGGAGCAGATCTCGCTGTTTTCCGAGTGTGTTACGCCGCTCCTAACGGTGCGTGAGCGAGCAGTTCGAAAAGATGCGTCGGTGACGTCACGTGGGTCGGAGGAAAACGCGTGATAGTCTGCGGCCCTCCCGGCTGAGTGATAGTAGAAGCTTAATGTGGGAGCTCTCTAGGGGAGGAATTGGACACGACTAAATTAGGGAGACTTATACGTTACAGGAACTCGACTGGGAGTTATGGCCCTATCCCCCCTACAGTCCTGACCTCACGCCAAGCCATTTACACGTTTGGGGCATTAAAGGAGTTCCTGGGAGGCCAGAGTTTCAGACATGAATTAGACAGACAGTCCGATCATGACTTACTGAGAAAACTTTCTACCTTGATGGTGTCCAAGCGCTAGTGAAACACTTAGTGCATTAGTGTAGCAGGAGATTATATAGAGAAATAAAGGTAGATTTTTATAACTTTATAAACTGTGTTCAATTATTCTCACAATCAGAAGTTCCACTTTGACTTGAACGCCCCTCGTATATATCGAAATAACAAAAAATGCAAAGACAAGCAGAGTAGAAAAGACACAAGTTCTTGACCTGTACAGCTTTCTGGTTAGTCTTGAATTACAGATGTTTATAAATGTACAGTGGGATCATGAGGTTAAGGTTTTCTTTATCAAAAAAATAACACACCCTTCCTCTATGATGATATTTTTTTATTTAGATTTAAAGGAACCACATGGCAGTGATCGATTCCCACATGGCCAAGCTGTTCTACGGCTTAGGGAGCTTTTATGGCCCATTAAGTGATATGATGTTATCTTAGCATTTGCTTAGACGCCCTCGCAAGGTCTGGTACAGGCACCAAATCATGTCCATGACACACACACACACACACACACACACACACACACACACACACGCGTATATCACTCTGGCCAAAGCACAGTGATTAACATAATGATTAACCAACCTCCAAGGTTCTAGTGTTGGTCTATTTCTAATCCAGTTCTGTGGTCTACACCCGAGACATTCCTGAGACGTATTGTAATTCAAACAACTTTTTTTTCCCCCCCCTCTGCAGGGATGAACAGTATCCTGAACTGGAGGTGTGTGTAGGGAACGAAAACAAAGCATTCGAGGTGGAGACACAAGAAAAAGTGAAATGCACCGACCTGTAATTTAAAGAGAACACACATTAAACTCGGAGCACTTCATTACAACGTCTGGCGGATGTCTGGTGTGGACTTTGTGCGAATGCTGTAAAGTACAATGTTGTTGGTTGAATGAATGATATACGTACAATGGATTCGTTCTTTTACACTAAATGACCATGTGTACAGCTAAAGATTTGTGATTGAAGATTTTAGGTCTTGCACTTTGCTCTAACAATGCAATTCTCAAACCTTTGAGGAAAATGGCTCCAAATGAACCTTATGCATTTTTTCTGACCCCAACCTTTCACCATCATAATTGTTTTTTATTGTTATTATGGATTTATAATTTTGAATCATTTGAACATTTATATCATTTATCAATAACTAAGGTGTGAAACATTCACTTTTACGGTATGTAATGCTCATTGTTATTATTATGATTATTATGTTTCTGCATATTCTGCTGCTCAGCGTCTAGACATCTGTCCCTCAGTGTGTAGATGGTTGGGAAAATTGGTTGTTTATTTTTTATTGCTGAACTCCTACATACAACATGTTAGGAAAAGGAATATTAAAACTGGACACACCTAATTTCCTGGTCTTTATTTCTTTTATTGGTTTTTAATCAATTTTCTACATCAAAGAACAATCCTGGCTTGATGGTTAGCATTGTGGCCCTGCATCTCAAGATTCAAGATTCAAAGAACTTTATTAATCCCAGGGGGAAATTGCTTTGTCTTGGTTATACAGTTGCTTTGATTAATATAAAATAAAAAAATAAAATTAAAGAAATAAAAATGTAAATAAAAATAAAAATAAATAGAAGTAAAAATGAAATATAGCACAGTAAGTGTGGTACGGGTTCGATTCCCACCTCTGCGTGCATAGAGTTTGCATGTTCTCCCCGTGCTTGGTGGGTTTCCCCTGGGTATTCCGGTTTCCTCCCATGTAGATCAGGCTCATTGGCGTTCCCAAATTGCCCGTAGTCTGTGAATGAATGTGTGACTGTTGACCAGAGGTCCTAATCGGACTACACGGGTTCCTAGATGGATGGATGGATGGATGGAGAACAATCTTGAAGACATTCAAAATATGAAATAATCTCCAAACTGTTGATGTTGAGATGCTTCAGTGGTGATTTCTGCGGCTGGTGGCTCTTGAACATCTCCTCCGCAGCAGAGGTAGGTCTTCTGGGACGTCCCTGATGAGAGTCAGTTTCATCAAAGCGTTTGATGTTTTGATGCGACTACACTTGAAAGGTTTTTCCAGTATATTCTTAGTTTTCCAGATGGAGGGACTAACATAGTCCTATTGTAATAGTGGCCTGTCGTATCCTTCCTCTTTAATTACATGATTCCATTTGCTTATTCATAGTTTTGATGACTTTAAACAAGATGAGTCCAAACATTTAACTGGTACTGTAGGCATGGGTCAAGGGTGTCGGTTAATATTAATCTTTATTAATATTAAACTATAAACCATCAGATTGGTAAAAAAAAAAGTGGGGTCAGTGACATGTGACATGGCTGTAAGTGCTAGTCGGCCTGGTTTATGTATTACAGAAACACCTGGATTTTTGATGTCTCAGGATTTACTGTCTAACTTCTACTAGAGAATTATTATGATAATGATTATGATGAATAAACTGTGTTGGGGGGGGGCTCCTAGTAAACGAACTTTATTTTTTCACTGTGTGTTTAGGCGCTACTGAGCATTGAGATGGGAAACACATGGGGAGTACGCCCCCTCCTGGCCAAACAGTTCACATCTCTCAACTACAAGGATCAAACACAGCACTACAGAACTGTACATCACTGGCACAATACATTTATAATGTTTAAAAAATAAATAAATACCAGTGAAAGACTAATGAATCATGAGCTGATCATGAGCACACCCAAAACAGGCACAATTTATTTGTTTCTTTATTTTTTGCCGTATTTCTTCAGTAAAACTTTTTTCTTGCAGTACATGGGAGACAAATCAAACATCATTAGTGTCTCGACAGGAACAAACTCATTTAATGTGCTCTTTTTTTAATTTATGAAATTGATTTTACATATCTGCTCCTTTTATCAAAGTTTCCTGTTCAGGATAAGCGCTGAAAATCATTTCGGGAAAAATTCCACATTTTCTTCATGAACCTTGAGTCACATATATTCGGACACTTATCCATAGTCTTGGCTGTTATAATCTTCGCTTACATTTTACTCACACTACTTAGGGAAGTTTTTCTCAAATGAGAGTATTTCCAGAAAGCACGGCCAAGGGGGTTAAACACATTTTTTTTTTTTTTTAAACAGCATTAGGAATCACAAAAGGAGATTTAAAAAAATCTTTGTCATGTGTATTCATACTGTATGCGAAAGTGTACATGTCTGTAACTAATGAGTCTGATATAAACACAATCCGAGCTGAGTGATTACAAGGAGGATACAGATTCACAGACGGCATGTGTGTGTGTGTGTGTGTGTGTGTGTGTGTGTGTCAAATCAATCTTTTTGGATCAGAATCAGAAGAGTGGTATCAGCTTACCGAACCTAAAAGGTCCCACATTTTACTAATACTTTAGAGTTAATGCATTTTTTATATTTCAAACTGCCTTTGTTTCATTCCTTTTCCAATCGTGCCATTTCAGTGTCTATATTGTCATATGAGCAGAGCTGGGTGGAGCTGAGCAACAAGCCGGGGGCGGGGTATCTTCTTATATGAGGTCACAATTGTTGGAAAATCTAATTGCCCTGCTTGAAGCTTTGGACGATACAAAAATGGAAAAAAGGGACCAGAGGCCCATATGAAATGATTTAAAAGTGAAATGTGCATGATGTGTTTGACTTCTTTGAAAAAACTCTTGAACCTTTTAAAACTATTGACTTGTTTCACTTTGAGAACATAGACTTGGGCTGTGTGTGTGTGTGTGTGTGTGTGTGTGTGTGTGTGTGTGTGTGTGTGTGTGTGTGTGTGTGTGTGTGTGTG
>JAQQZT010000040.1:3409634-3422165 GCA_030068275.1 Clarias platycephalus
CCCGCCGTCTCTCTTTCACTCTCCGTCAGCAGATATATGAGAGACGGGGTAATGTTCTGGGCGGATGTTCTGGCAGACAGCCTCTTATCTGTCGTTCGTTCTCTTTCTCTCTCTCTCCGTCTGCATCCATCCATCCACCTATCCTCAGGACTGCACTCTCACTCTGCTGCACAACAACATCCCGGTGCGTGAGTCAGCGACATTGTGGGCCGGTGCTGCTGTCCTTTGTGACTGGCTGGCTGCAGTCGCACTGCGGTGGGCCGAATTTCAATGAGACTGCAGGACAGGCCAAGCCTGACAAATCTCAAATCTCTCTCTCTCTCTGCCAACGTCAGCACTGCTGCCGGGCGCGCGCTGGAATCTCCTCGTTCAAATGCGTATTTCCTCCTGCTCTCTATTTCTCCCTCAGATCTAGTTTTCCATCGCTCTCTATCTCTCTCTCTCTCCCGCTCTTTTTCATTCTTGCCCTCATTTCTTCTTCCTCCCAGATAATGAAACAGCTTTCTGACTCAGGATTTTTTCCCCCCTGGAGGCGAGACCTTTGAAGACACTGACTCTGTCTGACTGCAGTTATTCTATAATCAGCAGCAGCGCTATGAAACTGCAGCACAACTGAACGTTTGGTCAACGATGGCTGTTTGAAGAACGCAACCCAGGCCAGATCTAGTCCTACCCAGAATCCTGCATTTATACTTTTATTCTTTAAAACACTACTACATGTTACTGTGATTTCACTGTTGTACTATTTATTTTTCACAAATACAGAACCTCAAGGCAAAAGCTGCAGGGGTCCAACCCACAACCCCGGACCTTCTCTAAAGCCTTGACCATGACATCACCATGGTGTTACCGTTGCACCAGTTTAACCTACAATACCAATTTTCTTGTTATAATGTTTATTATTAACACTACTGCTGAGGCTTAAACAAGTTTCGCTGATGAATTAGTACAGAGAAGATCAGCACTTTTATTCAGAGAGGATTAATATGCTAGAGCAAAATGCTTAGATCTATGAGTGTGTGTGTGTGTGTGTGTGGTTGTGGTAAGAGCAAGGCGAGGAGGGAAATCGCAGCCTCCAGGTCTGTACGCGTCTAGATGTCTGTGGTTGAGTCACTTACGCTCAGGTTACGCTAAATACATTCAGCGCAAGACACCAAGAGTGTATGTGCACATGCCTGATGCTCGTGCGTGTACACACACACACACACACACACACACACACACACACACACCTGGCTGTTCAAATACACAAACAGTGTGTGTATGTGTGTGTTTATATATACAGTATATATATATATGGATGGCTCAGAATGGTGTTCTGTTCTTGTTCTACCTCCTTTTATTACATCCAACTGTGCAATTTCCCAAAGTCTTTGGCTATAATAATAATAATAATAATAATAATAATAATAATAATAATGCTGTGGGCGGGGCTCCAGGCTTACCGGGCTGGGTTGCTGATTGGACGGGTCGCAGGCCATGGTGACCAGATCCTTGAGCGGGTCTTGTGAGGTGAGGTGGGGCGGGTAGCGGATGGCCGTGTGGGGAAAGTAGGTGGAGGTGGGCTGGGGCAGGATGGGAGCCGTGGAAAAATGCAGCGACGACGATGGGTGCGGACTCCGGGAGATACCTGCTGGAAAACACAGACCTACTTCTGTTAATCCTGGGTCAGTTCAGGTCAGGTTTGTGTCATGCATAAAAGCTTGTGATGTTGGTCTCACTAAACAGTAGAGATCGCGATTCTTGCATCGTTGCACTGGCTCCAAAATCAATATTTTTTAATTATTTAATAAATCAATATGTTTAATATTAGCTAAGTTTGTTTAGAATTGGAACAAAAACCCAAGGAAAAAATATTAATACAGTGGTACCTCAGCATGCAAATGACCCGCATCATGGAAATTTGAATCGGCATGCGAGTGAACAAACCGAGCCGAGCCGAACCGAACGCCGGCTGAGTTGCACGTACGTGAAAAGCCAGTTTACGTATTTCTTTGTGGGGTATTTAGTGAAGACGTAGCTCCGTGGGTCCCAAGAATGTTAGCAAGAGGAAAACGGTTTGCTTTTTAACGTTTGGTTTTTAAAGCAGCCGGTACCAAGAGGAATCATAAATTAATGTTATGTGAGGTTTAATATCTATTTAGTTCATATTTTACTTACTTTACATGTCTTTTCTAAATGTTTTTATTGCTGTTCTATGCAAAAAAATCTGATCATCGTGTTGAAAATTGGTAATATTTTTGGGTGGCTGGAACGGATTTTCTGCATTTACATTATGTCCTATGGGAAAACGCGTTTCACAATACAAAATTTCGCATTAAGGACTCGCCTGCGGGTTTAATTAGAACGCTGTGTTACCGCTACATACGTATGTTTGCATTTGAGGTGGTAAAATGATGCCGTACCTCAATCCTACAGCCTACATCCTGTGTGATTGGAGTGAATTATTTGCAAATTTTGTTTATAATTGTAGCAAAATCGCAGAAGAATTATTTATATTGAATAAGGATTTTTTTAATTTAAAAAATAACAGTACAAATCAATTCGGCACCTAGGTATTCCCGACCCTACTACACACACCATTATGTCTTGATGTCAAAGATAGACGCCTGTTTTTCTATCCTCCTCGAGGTTGTACATATTATGCATACTGAGATGTTCTTCGGCTCATCATGGATGTTCTTCAGATACCGCGGCCTCCACGTCTGGCTATTCTCTTCACACCACACAAAAAGAAATCACAGTTCCAGGACTTTATTCATTAAAAAAAAAAAAAACGTTTAAGTAGCAGGAAAATATCGGCACGCATTAAGCTACTAGACTTTTGTGGAATTCATCTGTTCGGTCATCTGGTTGTCAGGTTTCCTCGATCTTTATTCTCCTGCTGGAACGACCAATTTTCAGCGAGGCTGATTTTCCGTAATGCGCCGCGACAGCTGTGATTCCGGTGCTAACACTCTTTTCGTGGTGACATATGGCGGCGACGCTCCACCGGTTCACTTGAACAAGCCGCGCTAATTGTTGTAGCATCGTTTGTGCGGATAGTGGAGCGTTGCCAGACTACAGATTATGCCTCATTGTTCCAGAGACAATTACTTGTCAGAGAGAGCAGTGCTGTCTGCGTGGTACTCTCAGCTCTGCAATAAAGCGGCTCATATCGCACACACACACACACACACACACACACACACACACACACACACACACACACACACAAACGAATTGCTCTGTCTGTTCCAGACAGCCTGTCAGCAGCAGTGTATTAGTCTCAATATACACTCAATACACAAGTGAGCACTTACTACACTCCTCGCACAAGGTTAGCGCCGCTAAGAGTGGAAGGGTGCGCAAATTTATAGCTATCACAAAATCGGTATTTGCTAAAGACAAAGACATCTTATCCTGTCATATACAAGCTCTCGTTAAATGTTTATAGAGACTTCACAGTAAGAATTAAAAGCTCGGAAGGATGTGGCAGGGATATCTGGTGTGTCTAGTGAGCGTAAATAGTGTGCATATGCTAATCCTAATAGCATCAACGAAGCTAGTGGGAAGCCTAGCGTTAACTGATCCAGCGGTTTTCACGCTGATTAACGTATATATTGTATCATTTGTAGCTAACTAACATGTCTGGAAAGTATTTATACTGTAGCTAGTACAATTTTGCATGGGAAGTATAAAACCGAAAGCGTTAGCCGTTAGCTGCCGCTACATGGACAGAAGAGAAAGTGACATGGGCAACTTTGCGCTAATACTGTATAGAGTTATTGTTAGCGGGAGTTTGTGTGGAGTTTCAGGTGAGCTTTAATGGGGATGGTGCAAAAATTAGGTAATGTGATGTTTAAACATGAGAACAGCAGCGAGTAGCTAACATTAGCTACTTAGAAGGTTTTTTTCATATGGAAATGAAAATGTAAGGAAATCGCAGAACGATAGAACATGTGGTGGTTAGTTCAGTAAGTCCGCAACATGCGAGCGAGTTCCAATTCCAGTTTGTTTATAAGTCCAATTTGTTCGTAAGTCCAGTAAACATTCTAGTCTAGGTTCTAGGATACTAAAACAACACTATACACAGTATTAAACTAACATGTTCCATGATCTTGTCCTTGGTCTTTGGAGTCGTTCTGATGGTTTAACGATTCATGTAAAAAAAAAAAACGAGCAACGTCTGCCATGCTTTCTCTCAATTATTTTCACTTTAATCTCCATCGTTGTCGCTTGGCGCTTTTCAGCAGTACCAGCTTCATCGCTGCTGCTTTTACACTTGCCTCCAGTCCTCCTAGGATGCACGATGGACGCATGTTACGGTGTACGGCAGACATGTGATCTAACCTCCGCGACTAAACACGCGCAAACTAGAATGTTCGTATGTAGGGGACGACTTATTAACGCTCTTCTTCGTCTTTTTATTTCAAAAATAAGAAACCACTTCCTAGTTGGTTTCCTACGTGTTAACTGAACTTCCTAATTTTTTTCTTCTCATGACACAGATAAACTGGATTCCTTTTACTTTTCTCCTGAACCTGTCCATGGAATCAAGGTAAAGTTCCTGTTATATGACACGCCCACGAAAGCCAGAGTTGCAACTCAGAACTCATTCATGATTGTAGATTTTCTGTGATGAATCTGGGATTTGACGTTAACCCTTTGCGTCCTTTTGTGTGCTTTTATAGGTGTGTGTGTGTGTGTGCGGGTGTGTCCATGCTCACCGCTGTGCACTGCGATGACAGGTCTGTGGTGTTGTGTGAAGCTGCCAAGGCGAGGAGAACTCTCCTGAGGAGATGGGCTATCCATCTCAGTCTTCTTCACCGGAGAGATACCTGAGAGACAGGGTAGAGGGTGAGAGAGACAGAGAGAGAGAGAGAGAGAGAGCGAGAGAGAGAGGTCAGCTTGAACAACGATCACTAGGTGTACTGCCAGCGATGACCACAGGGTGGCAGAGCATATAAAAAGTACTTTAGTTTTTATGATGCTGCAGAGAACTGCAGTGTGTATGGGATAATCGTGAGTCCCTGTGGACTTACAGCAGTGTGTGTCAGACAGGAGGGAGGTTGCACCAGCAGGGGATGCAAAAACATACACAGATTTAAATAGAATTACAAAACAAAACCGTGTCCGCATTTGCACATTATCTACTGTATATAATAAGCTTGGCGTCTAAAGTCCTTTTAAGACAAGATAAGATTTACGTGGAGGAGGAGAAATAGAAATAGAAATAATCTATCATCTCCACATACTGTGTAGGACACCTGGATATTACTCTGCGATATTACAGTATCACAATGCATTTTGCAGCAGGTTTTGTCTTTTGTGGTTAAACTTGTAGCTCTTGTAAAAGCTTTTTTTATTGCGTGTCAGGTACGAGAGGCGTCCACGTCACCCAGGGACTTACGATGAAATTTCTTGTGAATGAAGGTGTAAAAAAACGATGGACATTTATGGAAGAATTGAAGCGCAGTACAGTGATGAGACTCTTAGCCGCAGCAGTAAAGCATTTAAACAATTTAAAAGAAATCCGTAGGTCCGGGAATGACGAGGTGTCTCGAAGCCCAATGCAGTCGTTCCCGTGGGGGAAGAGACGCATCTGTCTATGTTAACTGTACACACGATCATTCATTTGTGTGTTACAGGAACTCGAAAAGGGGTTATTGCCACATGCCCCGTACAGTCCTGACCTCACTCCAAGCCATTTCCACATGTTTGGGAGTTCCTGGGAGGCCAGAGTTTTAGACGTTAAGCAGGCAGTCCGATCATGGCTCCGGTGTACTGAGACATCTTCCTACCATGATGGTATCCAAGCGCTAGTGAAACGTTGAGATGAGTGCATTAGCGCTCTATTAGTGCTTTATTAGAAATGAAGGCAGTTTTTACTCTCATAACTGTGTTCTGTTATTCTGCACAATCAAAAGTGAACACCCTTTGTACGTTCAGGCTTGCGTCTCTGATATCGAACTAAACTTTTTTATTCTTTTTCACAGACATCCTGACAGTTTTTGAGAACGCTAACTGCTGCTCTAACTGCTAACACGAAGGCTTATAAAACGAAACAGACAGATGTGTACGTCCAGCTGCTGCTCGGCCCGCCCTGCTCTGCTTCTCTTTTCTTCTCTCACTCTCCCTTTGTCCCAAAGCAATCAGCCAAGAAGGTACCGGTAACAAAAACCTCGTTGGAACTGTCTAGACAGGAAGTGAGGTTGACGGGGCTGCTCTCACGCAGGATGTCTCATCAAGTTCATCCATTCCAGAGCAGGGCTGAATGCTAAAGTTGTGCTAATGGCTTACTCCTAGAAAGTAGTCTAGAAAGTCTTTTGCAACCAAGGACATCTTTAACTGGAAATAAATATATATATTTTTTAACGAATGCCATTGAAGAATGATGTTATGACTCCTATTATTGCTGGATCCATAGAGCTTTGGATTAAATCCATTAAATTCAAAGAACGTTGAGGTAATGAAATCGTACCATTCGCACAGGATGTAACCAGTTTAATCAAGTGTTTAAAAATTGGCAAATTTTTGAAATAATGCCAGACACTTGAAGGATAAGCTGACCGAACCCTCATCTGCTACAATGAACCTGCAACTTTATGAAGGTCCCAAATTTTATAATTTTTTTTAAAAACAACTTAACACAAGCCTTAGTGCTTCCTCAAAGGACACAAACAGTGTGTGTGTGTGTTAGTGCTCCAACTAAAACAGTCCTCAGAAACTGTATTTCTAAACTAAATTTCACTCCTACTCCGAATACGCCGTTTCAGTGTCTATGTAAATGAGCTACTGCTGAGCCACGCCCTCCGAGATCAGCAGAGCTCAGGAAAAAGCAGGGAGGAGGGGGTTTCTTCATGTATGAGGTCACATTAGGGGAAAAACGTCTAATTAGCTTGTTTAAACAATGGGCCAAAAAAATTTTAACAAAAAAAAAAAAAAATTGCATATAATGTTTTATTTTCTCATAAAATTTTTTACCTCCTAATAAATGAGAAACGACTCTGTTTTGGACAAACATCATTGTGTGTTTTTGTTTTAAACATAAAATGAGGCCTAACATGCACTTTGGAACATATAACACTGCTGCTGACACACACACACACACACATCTTTATATTTCATACATTATGTTTCACTCAGACTGATGCTGTCAGACCCGCACACCATATCTTATATATTTTTTATACTTCTCTGTTTACAATTACACTTTGAACATCCAGTAAATCTGATATGATTATTTTAAAAATATTTTTATATATTTGTATTTTTATTCTATTTTACTTGTACAGTAACTTCTGTAAATGTGTAAATACTCCTTTTTATTTTACTTTATTATCATTATTATTATTATTATTATTATTATTATTATTATTATTATTTTATATGAAATTTTATCTTTAATTGTATTCTTCTAGTGCAATTTCTCTTTTATTGTAGTGAAATCTTTCTATTCGATTCTGTATATCCAGACATTCTACAGTCCCGAAACCCATCTAAAAATCTAAAATGAACTTCACTACAGTGAATTTTGTATAATAGGTTTAATTTTCCTTTAAAATTTTGGGTCCTCACATCGTATGACTCGAATATTAAAGTTTAAACACAGCTAAGCTACCTGCAAGCCTTTTTTACGATAGCTCTTAAAAGAGTGGCTGAGACAAAGAGCTGGACAGGACTGGGTGGAGTTTCTTGCTACAGTATATGAGGTCACAATAGGACAAAAATCTGATTTGCTTGTTTAAGCTCCGACCAATACACTAGGAAAAAGGAGACACAGCAATGTTTTTTTTTTCTTTTCATGTTTGTTGTTTGTCCTTGAGACTCGTCTAAAGTTGACAATTATACTTGGTGCCCTTTAAAGTATTATACAGTATTATTAATGATTAAAAGGCCTTAATTAGCAGTAAATTTACAGCAAAAACATACATTTCAGCGTTAAACATTACAGCTCACTAAAGCTGATATCCTGCAAGAAAATATATTTTTTAGATCTTAATAAATGAGAAACGTTCCTGTTTTGGACAAACTTCTCCCTTTGTGCGTCACTCGTACACAACTTCTGAATATTCCTTAAACCTGAAGTTATTACTAATGTGTTTGTCTAACTCAGCTCTGAAAAAACTTTTTTTTCTTTGAAAAGCTATAAAAGGTAAACATGTTCCAGATGAAACATGCAGCTCCATCTTTTCGTAATTTAAGCAAAAAAAAAAGAGAAAAAAAAAACACCAAATCCAATCTGGACAACGCCAACGCCCCAGAATTACACCGTTTTTTTTTTTTTTTTTTAAATAAAGATCTACAACCATAACAAGACTGTCATGAATGATCGATCTTTAAAAAAAATCCATTCCTAACCCCTTAAACTGCCGACTTTGTCATTCTTTGTGTGTCGACAGCGCAGACGGGAACTAAACACAGGAACGGGTTTTACATTAGTCACTGGCAAAAAACCTAAACACAACTCTGATTACACAGCAAACATTATGTTACAACCACCGCAAATATATTATAACCACATGTAAGAAAGCGCGCACACATATGCATACACGCACACACACACTCACACACTTCTGAAGGAGCTCACAGTATGGTTTATATAACCACCATGTGACCTAGTTTCACTGCTGCCAGGTTTTGCCCTGCCCAGGTGTTTCAGCTCTGCTTACACTGCAATTTCACATACACACACACACACACACACACACACACACACACACACACACACACACACACACACACACACATCAAGAGGCTCTATTAGTGTTTTTAAATTCAGACAAATACACACCACCATGTTTAATTTGGTCTATTGATACTTATTCATCATTAAATTTAGTTTTATTGCACAATTGGTTGCATTTTTCATAAATTTTAATCATGTCACAAGAAATCATCAACACGCCCCTTTTATAAGTATTTCTTTAACGTTTTCATCTTTTACTGTATATCACTTTTAACTTTATGATTCTGGACTCAAAATGCTGCAAAAATCAAGATTTATAAGATTACTACTGTATCACCGTCAAGGTAGGAAGTTTTCGCCAAGCCTTGATCAGAGTGCCTGCTTCATGTCTGAAACTCTGGCCTCCCAGGAACGTCTTTAACGGCCCCAACATGTGGAAATGGCTTGGAGCAATAACAAGACTGTACAAGAGATGTGGCAATGATATAACATTTTTGTTCGACTTTAGCTTCGATTTCGGTGCACAATGTGGTGGTCAGTTCATGTGTGAAAATGATTCCTCATGCTCCCGGGACCAATCTTTCACAATCTGAGTCATAAGAGAAGTTTGGTTTGGTGATCCATAGACGTGATAACCTGGTCATTCAGTACGTTCAGGTGGTCAGCTGACCTCATTTTATTGCCCCATAACGTTGCTGAGTTTCGACCTGAGCGACTGAAGCAACCCCAGATCATAACACTGTCCCCAGAGGCTTGTACTGTACAGTGGACACTATGCATGATGGGTTCATCGCGTCATGTGCTTCACTTCGTACCCTGACGCGCCCATCGCTCTGGAATAGGGTCACTCTGGATCACATGACCTTTTTCCATCACTCCAAAGTCTAATCTTTATGCTCTCTAGCAAACTGAATCTTTTTGTCTTATGACTCTCACTAACAAATGGTTTTCTTATGGACACACAGCTGTTTAGTCCCAATCCTGTGAGTTCTCATTACATTCTATGTGTATTAAACATACATAGCTCAGATTTATACTGTACATTTTTTTTTACAATGCAGCTTCACCGAACGTTTACGTGATCTCCATTCATGATTTATTTCTTTCCCGTCCACATTTCTTCCATGAAGTTGACGGTTCAGCACTATTCTTCCAGGTGATAAAGAGAATCATACTTAAAAGGCACAGCACAGAATTATTGTACAGTAATAGTAATGATTAACGGGCCTTAATTTCGCAGTCTATAGTATTTGCAAAGTTTAAACACAACTTCACTACACAGCTAACCATACTAAGTTAAATGGTTCTTCGCTCAATTTCATGAGAAATTGGTTTCAAATCTCCTTGGTTGGTTTCTTTGCTTTTCTTTTTTTTTTCTAAATGTGTAATTAGAGAGATTTAATATCGTGTCTACGATGGTAACAACACTGTATGAGTTTTTACATTATTTGACTGTAAGATTTAATGCTGCACTTCACTGACACTGAAGGCAATACACAGATAAATGTAGGGAAGAAATATTTCCTCTTGTAACTAATGGCAAAAACTTCACGCAAAAAAAAAAAAAAAAAAAATTCTATTTCAAAAAATACTTCAGACATTTAACCATAACTCTGTTTGGATAAACTTTAAAATAAAGTCAGTTAATTTACTGGTAGTTAAAGTGGTTGTTACTTAAGATCCTATTCTACTTAATATTGCATGAATCCATATTTCTGACCTAAATCAAATATAAAGTGTAAAGAGTTCAGTGTAAAACGAATCCTCTAACCTCCTTCCATCTCGTCCTGCCAGTTTCGAGAGCTGCTAGCGGGAGAGTTGGGTGAGGTGTAGTATTCACCCCCGGGGCTGGTGTCGATGTCGCCCTCGACAGAGCTGGACTTCTGCCTCTTACTCCTGCATGAGACAAACACAGTCACGGATTAGCACTCATCGTTAAGGACGAGGCCAAAAAAAACAGAGCAATCAGATCGCTTTAAACTCATCACACAGCATAAACGGTGCACACAGAAAATGAGTAAAACACACACACACACACACACACAGACGTACACGTACACACAGATGCTGGCTACTGGATAAGTGCAGCTTGGCAAAAAGTTTACTTTGTTTGAACTTGGCAGAGTGTTTATTGGGAAAAGAGCATTCATCAAAGCTAGCAGGGACAGTGAAGGAGAAGAGATAAATCACAGAGCCTAGGGGACTGCTGTCAACAGGGTTCTTAAACACACACACACACACACACACACACACACAAACCAGCATTTTATAATGTCACTTTGACAAACCTACTCCTACACTATTACAAAATTATTCACACACACATACGCACACACACACTTTATCGTGTCACAATAACAATCATCACACTGAGTGATATTGCCTTGATCCTGCTCTAAACCTCTACATCTGTCATTTACTTTTTCCCACTCTGCAGATCTAAACAATTAAGAAAAGAAAATACACTAGTACAGGAAATAAGGGGTCGTGCTTGAGAGCTAAATTAAATGAATCACTTATTTAAATTTTTTTTTTTAAATTATTATTATTTTTACCCAATCAGAATCAAGCGCTCAGCTTTCACTAGCTATGACAAGTGGATGTAGAATATGCAATATTCACAGAACAAAGGCAGTGATGGATTACGGGCGATAAACCGAAACGACGCACGGAGTACTGCAGAAAAGTAACTGGTGCAAGGTGATGCTTTAAACGACATCAGTGCTTTAAAGGGCCCATGTTTTACTGTTTCTTTAAAAACTTAATACAAGGAAAACTATTTATGGAGATTTAGCATTTAGCTCTGAGACCTGTCCCAAGGTAGGTGAAAGTGTGGGTATGCTAAATCTCCAGCTGACATACATACTGTATCAAATAAAGCATTTTTTTATCACCTTTTTAAACTCCCTCCTCTGAATGTGCCATTTCTTAGTGTTTATGCAAATACGCTACACCTGAGCCCCGCCCCTCCATAGAACAAACCAGGGTAGGGTTATCTTCTTATATGAGGTCACACTGGAGAAAAAATATGATTCGCGTGTTTAAGCTGTTTAAGCCGCTGTCAATGCAAAAATGGAAACAGGAAATGTATTTTATTTTCCTGGAGACCATCTGAATGTCTAACAATGAATAACATGTGAATTTTGCATACTAGGTTCACTTAAAATTAACCTTTCAAGGTAATTAGCTATACAATTAATTAGTCTACCTCAACAACTCACTCAGGCTAAACAAACTTTACGTATATTAACTGGATTGTCCGGAGAAAATCGAAAGATAACAAAGATTGGGCTTTTTTTTTTTTTTTTTAAGCATAAATACGTTATAATATCAGACGGCCACACTCTGTGTATTTCAGTACTTCACAATCGGTCTCACCTCAGTGACCAAATCCAGTGGTATCTCGGCATACGAGTGCCTCACCTTAAGAATTTTCAGTTTAAGAATTGAAATTTTGCAAGAAATTTGCCTCAGAAAGCGCAGCATACAGTATATGGTATATAAGCGAATGAACCGGGCCAAACCGGGCCGAAATCAGTCAGCTGGCTACAGTATTATTATTATTATTAGGCGTATTATAATTATTTTTTAAATAGTAAGTTAATGTTACTGTATGATCAGTTTTTGAAAACCAGTAGTTTTATTATAGACTGTTCAGTATTTAACAGTAGTTACCAGAACATGTAACTTTAGAGACATCGGTTAATTATATTCTATAAGTTAAGACTAAGATTAATATGTTTGTTTGTGGAAAGGTTATCTTGGTAATTATGTACATTTTACTTTAACTGGGTTCTTTTCAGAAGCATGCCACCTCAGGAGACCAAGAATGCAGGAGAATGTTCCGGAGTCTCCATCAG
>JAQQZT010000040.1:3484038-3496336 GCA_030068275.1 Clarias platycephalus
ATGCTTGCCCCCCCCCCCCCCTGCCCCCCCCTGCCCTCCCCCTCTCTCTCTCTCGGAGTGGAAAGCTCCTTATCTTTGATTTTACAGCCAAGGCTTTGTAGGCTATTTGGCGGGTCAGGTGACTCTCGGGCCGCCCGCTCTGACCCAGACAAGTGCGGCTGAAGGTCGCGAGGGAGGCACAGAAGTAAAGATGGAGGGAGGTAGACTTTTTTTTCCCTCTCTCCCCCCCTCCCCCTTTCTCCTCAGCAGACATTCTCCCAGCTGGTTGTCCGGTCATGAACCTGCGACCAACCAAATATTGACGCTTCACGAAGCTGTGTGTATGTGTGTATGTGTGTGTGTAGTAGTCCACTGATTCGGCCCTTTGTGTCATGTTCTTTTTCTCTCTCTTTCACACACACTCGCTTTGGGAGTCCGTTCTGTTACGTCGGATATCCTGGCACAGTGGAGGGAGGTCCGCTAGAGCTGGCAGAGGGTAGGGAAAGAAACAAAAAAACAAAAACAACTTCGGAGACGAAGACGGCAATTTATCAGTGGGGGGATTTCAACAAACACTCTTGTTCACCACATAGTGAGTCACTCCTGCCGCTGCTACTCTCTCACACACACTCGCACACAAACCATCATTCTGAAACGCAGACCACTCATGCTACTGCTGCACTCAGGCATGCAAACTGCGGCTGCACGATGCAACACTTGTTCCTTGTAATATCAGACCTGCGTTAGATATGCAAATGAGCCAAACTATCTCGAATTAATGTATGACGGCATTTAACCACACACACACACACACACACACAAACACAACTTCTCAGTTCATGAAAAAGTCACCGGGTAACATGTTCTTGACTCGATTCTGAATGATATAACAGCTGGACAGATGTGCACGCCCTGCCAGCTCACCCGAGAACCTTCAATCAAAAGCCTCTTTCGTAAACAAGACCAAAAAAAAAAAAAACATTGTCCATGATCATACCGAGCAACATAAAAATACTGTCAAGTTCCGGCACTACAACTCCTTCCTTATCGCAAAAAAACATCACCACCATGACAGTTACATGCTCAGCACGAGGGTTTAGGGTGTAGGGTGTATAGTGTTTTAGAGAAGTTAATTAACAGTCAAATCAGACCTGAGGATTAGCCAGCGCTAAAAAGTAAAAGAGTAAAAAAAAAGACAATCTCATTACACCATTTTGTGCTACATGACTACACGTTTGTGTCAAAACATGTAAGCGCCGTCTAAACAAAAAAACTTCTAAATGCTAAAATAGATGCTGTTACACTTACTGTATGTCACATCACACACACAAAAAAAGAAATCGGAAATACAACAATCATTTCTAACATGAAAAAAAAAAAGGAAAATTCCACCAAGTACAGGGAGGTTTAAAATTAAAGATTATATTCCACACGGCAGCTACTACTAGTCCTACTACTACTTATAATAATAATAATAATTATAATTTCCATCCATCCATCTAGGAACCTCTGCAGCCCAACTAGGGACTGTGGAGGCCAAAGGTGACTATTGTACTTATTCCCATTTTTACGACCGCGTTAGGACCTCCGGTCAACAGTCAGACATGACGGATAATGTGGGAACAACAATTAGCCTAATCTGCATGTCTTTGGACTGTGGGGGGAAACTGGAGAACCCATGTTACTAAAATGTCTTACAACACAACACATATTTTTTCACTTGCAATTTTAGTAACATTTGTCTAGATTAAATTAATTGCCTCTGATTAAACCTGGTAAAAAGATACGTTTAACACTCAAGTCTTTTAACACGTGAAATATGCCATGATCCAGGTTGAGAGAAGTTTGCGTGTGTGTGTGTGTGTGTGTGATCTGAGTACAGATTCTGTTCATTAGCTCACTCCCAGCCCTGCTAGCCGACACCGGTTTAATACCGCGCTGTAAATTTTAGTACCTCTCCCCAGCCTGTCGAGGTGAGCGGCCCTCGTTGGATATGATTTACAGCCTCGGCTCTGCCTGATCCCTGCCTACCTGCAATCCTCTGTTTTTAATGCTAAACCTGAATATCAGCCTTTCTGTATTACTTAGGTGTGGTTTAGGGGCGCTGCTTAACTTCCCTCGCTCTGTCGCCTCTCTCACCATGTCCTGTGCAAGGACAGAGATGACTCAGACGGGGCTTTTCCTTTTTTTCTTTTTTCTCAGAAGGGCATCGTCTATGATTTACACCGAAGCATCAAAGACGCGTGTCTGTCTCCTAACAGCTCTACGGGGGATGTGTGAGCTTTACACATTAGCAACAATTCTTGTTAAAGTGTGTACACACAAGGAGGTGAGGTCGGTTTCTTAGAATCTCTTTCCATCCTTAAGTCGAGAGACGACTCACCTCTCTCCTGCACGAAGTAGGCCAGGTAGAGATCCAGCTCCTTGACGGAGACGCTGATGTGGTGCGGCTGGACACACAGGACGTGGTTGGAGCACTGCGTCCCCTTCACCAGGCGCTCCCCGTCCGTGCTTTCCAGAGGAATCCCTTTGAACAGGATCACCATGACCAAGTCGAGTCTCCACACCTTGTCAGCCTGTCTCAGGCAGTCGATCCTTCTCATCTTGCCCTTCTGGTCGGGATTAGAGAGCACGCAACACGGCGCTTTCTTGCCTGTTATGGACAGCACGAAGTCCTCGCGGCACTCGGGCCGGATGTCCTTGCGCAGCTTGGCGAGCAGGCGCGACGCCCACTTCTGCTTGACCTCGGGCTTCTCGCCCAGCAGCTCGTCCTTGACGGCACGCTCCTCGTCTTTGGTCATGCGCTTCTCGTGCTTTTTGAAGTACTTGCGTTTACGCGCCTGAAGGTTGAACCAAGTGTAGGCGAAGGCGCGGACATGCGGCAGCAGCGCCTCGATGAACGGATGGAACTCATCCTGAAGGGAAGAAGAAGAAGACAGAAATTGAGTTAAGGTCGGAAACAGAAGGGATTCTATTCATTTTGCGTAAATTTCAGGGTACAAATCATTTACTTGACACTGGTGGTGGTACCCTCAAGTGAACATCCTTAATCAGTGTACATGGAGATATGGAAATATATATATGTGAATTTAAAGAAGCAGTATGTAATTTCTTGCTTTATTGTAATGATCTGGGTGGCACGGCGGCGTAGCAGTGCCCCGGACCTCCAGGGTCGAATCCCCTGGCTCAGGTCTGTATGCATGGAGTTTGCATGTTCTCCCTAAGCTTGGTGGATTTTCTCCAGGTACTCTGGTTTCCAAAGACATGCAGATTGGTTTAATTGGTGTGTGTTTGTGTGGCCTGTGATGAATTGGCTCCCTGTCTAGGTTGTACCCCACCTCATGCCCCGAGTCCCCTAGGATAGGGTCCAGGCATTCCGTGTCCCTGTACCAGATATATACTCAACTTGGAGAACTTTCGATATATGAGGACCGTCAAATATTTTAAGAAACGCATTAGCACAAAAAGTATCGTAAATCATGATAATTATAGAGCCATAAATCGTAAGATGATATCGGCACAGGCTTATTATCTATCGCCAATTTCGGTCTCGCTATTTTTTCTGAAATATTCCGCTGCTGTTCGTTTTCCGCCAAGTCCTGGCAGTGCCGCTTCTTTAGCGTGAGCGGGATTTTCAGCGAAAAACATCACAGCCCGCAGCGGTTCATTGTCACAGCATAACCACAGCCAGTCCTCATTTATCCAATTAGCTTTTGTTGACTATTTTCCTTCTTAGTGGTGAGTTTCGACAACAATACACATGTGTGCGTCTCCCAGGCTGCTCACAGACCGCAGTTCCTCCTCTGTTTAGAGCGGCAGCATTACGTTCGGCATTGCTAATCGCTTCCAGTCTCTGTGCAGTTGCATCGCTAAATGCCAGCACGGTGGCGTGCCATTAAAAAAAAAAGAAATTTGGAAAAAGCGCTGACTGAACATGCATGTAGATCTGTTTAGCAAAACAAGCAGCACATGCATCTGAAACTCTGTGTGTTTGTGCAGTCATAACGAGAGCGATGCTCTCTAAAAAAAAATTCCACATAACAGTAATCTGTAGAACGGCTGCGTTTAAAGCGAGGTCATGATAAGTCATGGGAAACTATTATTCGATTATTCAAGATATCATCGAAGGAGAGAAACAAAAAAAAAAAAAGTCATCATCATTGCCAGAAAAATAAAGTGGTGGATTAATATTAAAGAAAAAAAAAATGAACGAATGAAATGAAGAGGCTTGGATACTCCAACTAAACGGAAAAGACTGGAAAAGAGGATCAACAAACTGGCCTCATGAAACTGACGATGACTCAAGTAAACACTCTTTACACCCAGCGGGAGAAGAAAAGCATCTCATAATGCATAACACATCAAACCCTGAGGTGCCTGTGCCACACCCCGAGACTACAGCAGCGATCAGGGGCCCAGACACTCACCCATAGAAAAAGGCAATATGGTCTGCTTTCTAATCCATAGGTGATGAATTTGGGGCGATCTGAGAGCATGGTAGCGTCAGATCCGTGCTCTCGCTGGACAGAATCGGAATCTGAAGCGGTGGTGCTTTTGGTTTAACAGTGATAAAGAGTGATTATATAACGTATTATATCTGTAATCGGACCAATCCGGCCATTTGCCTCTGACCTCTCTCATTAACAATGCTTTTACACCCACAGAACTGCTGCTCTCTCACTGTTTCAGCAGTTCCTCCAGTACTCAAACCAGCCCATTTGAAACCAACAACCGTGCAAGGAAAAAGTGTAAACTTCCAGAGTTTACACTCGGTCCCCATTCTGATGTCCGATATGAAGATTACCTGGAGCTCATGACCTGTTCCTGCATGACTTTCTGTACTGTGCTGCAGCGGCACGGTTGGCTAATTTGATAACTCGTGAGTGTGTGGGTGTAGAGGTGTTCCTGATCTCTGGATAAGAGGGTCAAAAACAGAAGAGAAATCTACAGAACTGATGGAACAAATCCAATTGCTGCCCCTCCTCAATCCCCTCCTATCCAGGGCCTAATGTTTCACATTAGTAATATAGTTACGTACCCGAATACACTGGCGTATTTATGCTCTCCAATACAGCAGGGGAAATAAACACACAGAGGCGAAGAGTTCAAGACAAACAACCTTTGCATTATCCGTAAAGTTATAGATATTCTGGAAAAAAATCTTAGTTTCCAAATTTCTCACTCACTCATCATCTATACTGCTTCATTCTGTATTCAGGGTTGCGGGGGGGCCTGGAGCCTATCCCAGGAGACGAGGTACACCCTGAACAGGATGACAATCCAACACAGGGTTCACACACTAATTCACACACTACGGGCAATCTGGGAACGCCGATTAGCATGTCTTTGGACTGTGGGAGGAAACCGGAATACTCGGAGGAAACCTACCAAACACAGGGAGAACATGCAAACTGCCACAACGACCCCGTGGCAGGACTCGAACCCAGACCCTGGAGGAGCAAGGCGACAGTGCTAAACACTAAGCCACCACGCCACCAGTTCCCAAATTACTCTACCGTAATATGGAATTTTTGGTACATCAACAGCATGTCCCCTAGTGGTCCAGTGCTACAGTATCTCTGGAGTAACCGGAGGTCGAGTACCGCTCATCGTACCGCCATCGGGCTGGTATTAATATTGCTTTGAAGTCATTTTTGCAACATTGTGTCAGGGGTCGTTCGTTTAACGTTATCCCGTCGTCCTTACTTAAGAAAAAAAAAAAAAACAGCCTCCTATTAACATTGTCCCAACATCTGCAATGCTGCCAAATTAACATCCCCACAACGTTTTTTTAACAACCAAAAACCAGATCATTCTTAATTCTCAACATTAAAAACGCTCAAGTAGCTTTCCTAAAGTGATAATGAATAAAAATCTAGTGTCAGCACGTTCCAAGTCATAGTCATGATTTCAAGCGCTGCCTGCTGACGATGCCAACATCATAAAACCAGTACAGACATGAGAGAGAGAGAGAGAGAGAGAGAGAGAGAGAGAGAAGGATGACTGAGAGAGAGCGAGAACGACAGAGAAAGCTAAAGACAGACAAACAAAAAGGTCAAGAGATTAAGGGACAAAGTGAACTAAACAGTGAGCGGAAGAAAAAAAAAAGATAAAGACAAAGATAAAGAATGAAGAAGGGAGACAGACAAAGCCAAAGAGAAAGATTCATTGAGAAAAAGCAAGAGATACAAAGTGCAAGAGAGACAAGGAGAGAGAGAAAGATGGAGAATAAAGAGGGAGACAGACAGGAGAATCAGACCAAGAGCTAGAAAGATAGAAAACAGACAGTCAAAATGAGAAAGAGACAGACAGACAGAAAAGAGATGAAAACCGAAATAGAGATAAGAGAAAAGACAGACAGAGGGAGGAAGACTGATAATAAGTCTCAGACAGAAAGAATGATATTAAAAAAAACAGAGACCTAGTCAGTCCTAAAGAGAGAGAGAGAGAGAGAGAGAGAGAGAGCACTAGATGAAAAAAAAGAGATATGACTGACTGTACGTCAGACAGAAGAAAAGTACACTACACAACAGCACAACGTCACTCAAAAGACCCTCTGATAACTCCTCCGTGTGTGTAAAGGAACCTCAGCTCACAACCAAACACGTCTCAGAAGGTACAGAGCGAAGGAACCCCAACACACTTAACGAATAACATGATCGAAACTGTTCCAACACAACGCAGATCCACGTACGAAATCAAAAGATCTGACATCCACCTCATGAACCTCTCTGACGTCATTACGGAATTATTATTAATATGTGCGCGTGCTGACGTCTGGCCATAAAGACCAAAGCATTTAAAGCTGTTTCGAGAGAAACCTGTTTCACTTCGATCTCACTCTCTATATACACACACATGCTTTGTGAACTTCTGCCAGGGACATCTTCCAGAGTAAAATCTTTTTCCAAGGAACACTCTGTCATCATTACGGTCACATGATGTTAGAAAAAAAAAAGGAAGAGAGTCAGGAATCCCCTGGATAAACACAATGGACATCTGTGAGTCCCTGGACTTCACTTCGAAAGCAGTGGCTCAACACCGCACATTAGAGGAAAGGATGACTGCTGGTCAGATACGATTTGGGTGGCGCCCACATTAATGGTCTGGTGGTGCGTTGCTCTAGTCTGCGTTTTTCAGATGCGGTAACGTTCCTGGGGTTTTAAACACATTAATGTCAGTGCTGGGTTGCGAGCCGGTCCATCAAGTGAAAATCCTCAACCAACAGCAGTGCGGTGTTTAAAAACTGACATTGATGAATGAGAGATGATTAACATAATATGTACGTGGAAAAAAAATGAGAGCCAGTCTCTAATAGTTTGCCTGCAAAGTAAAGAGTCTGAACGTTGTATCATTGAGACGCTGATCTCATAGTGGTTCACCAAGGAGATTTGCCCAAATGATTGGCATGCTGTATTTACATTAGGTAACTGCAAGTATTCTAAGGACCTCCTTCCTGACCACATAATCAATAATTGTACGTACTTCACAAACGAGGAACTTGAAATATAAATAGCACCTGCTGCATACTCGACATTACGTCACCATCTTATATTCAAAACAGGAAACCATCAAGATTTACTCAAGCAAGCAATTTATTCACAAACAATTAATGTATCCTGGCAGTTCCTCACAGGGCCATAAGAAAGCGAGTTTAAAATATGATGTGCTTTTATGTTCAGTTATATTTGGACTCTTTCCCACATAGTCCAAGTTCAAAGCAATCAGCGTATGGGTAATTGGATTGTTTGAGAGGGCCTGTCCAGGACTAATCACAGCACTGTCCAGGATCCCGGCCTGGAAAACCAAGCAAGAGTGCTACAATTACTATATAAACTTTCCAAGGCTTGACTGAAAAAGATCTGGAAAAAGCAAGAGAGAGAGAGAGAGAAAGAGATAAGGAGGGTGGCTGCAAAAGAGACTGATGGAAACCAGGGATCCGCTCTGGAGTGCAGAGACAATAGGCAAAAATGTGAATGGATAAGATTAAGCTAACTGAGTCTTTTTTGTTTCTTATTGCAAAACAACCTCGAACCAGAGGTTCTTGAGGCCAAACACACCTCAAATTTGATGTCACCGATCTCAAACATCGGAGTCGAGCATGCTCAGAGAAGCACGAAGACGAGTTACAGTCTCTAAAGTGCTTAATTTCGCTGGAGGGCCACAGGGAAATCAAAGCTCCAAAAATGGAGCGTGAGTTTACAGACAGGCCCGAGTCCCAACAGATGGCCATGTGTGTACGGTCTCCGTGTCCGGATAGAGCTGCTCTCATTACACCAACTCCAGCACAGGCAAGCCCACTGAGCACTCCTCTCATGAAAATAAACATTCATTAGGGTTTCCTCCACCTAGCTGCCTTAAATGTTACAGCTGGGAGGACTTCGAGCTTAGCCAAGTCACGAGACAGACCTTGATACAGGATGAGCCCATCAAGAAAACCAACCAAAAATTAAAGGATATGGAAAGTTGATTAGATTGGCTCTAAAGTTGTAGTGGAGAACACAAGACAGTGGGATAAAGAGGGTACTGGATTTTTCCAAATCCTGGATATTATAAAGTACTACAACTGGGAAGGGACTGGATTCAACAAACCTAATATTGGTGAGAAACTCAAGTAAGGAGGGTACTGGATTTATCAAACACTGGAAAAAGAAGGGATCCAAACCAAACCCTGGCTTCAAAGAGGTATTAGAATTAGGAGGGAAGTGGATTTACTATACCTGAGGTTGGCGAGGTACTCAAGTAAGGACAGTACTAGATTTACCAAACACTGAATTAGGAGGAAACTGGATGTACCAAAATCCGGTGTTGGCAAGATACTTGAGTAAAAAGGGTACTAGATATTCCAAAGACCGTGAGTGGTTTAGGATGACAACGGATTGGTCCTGCAGTACATTTATAAGGTTTACCGCACAGGAGTTCTCAAGGTACTGCATTTAGAGGAGCATTGATTCACTACCACATTGGAACGTTTACACATTTACTGTAGGACAGTTTAAAGAATCCAGGATGCTACAGGAATAACCGCCACTCTGGAGTTGATGGGGTGCTAACTTTAAAAGGTCCTGAACTCACTACCATGTTAGAGCTGGCAGGGCATTGATTTTAAAAGGCACTGAATTTATCACACTGCAGGTAGAGGTTTGGGAGATCCTGAATTCATTACCACACTGGGTCCTGGATTTAGAAGGTCCTGAATTAGTGTTACATTGGAGTTGGCAAGGTACAGAATTTAGAAGGCTTTGAATTTATCACACTGGAGTTGGCAGAGTGCTGGATTTTTAGAAGGTCCTACTCAAGTGATTTACTGCCATGCTGAAATGTAAGCAGAGTTCTAGAGGCAGTAGATTTCTCTAAGTGTTGAAGTTAGAGAGGTAATTTTTTTCTAAAATTGCAGGTCCCCTCCCTTCCTCGTAATACTCTGTCTGGTTCCATTATTCTCCGTTGTTTTCCTAACACCCTCCCCGTCAACCCCCACCCTCCCCGGGTGTACAGTCACCTCTACACTCTTGCTTCTGTACAGCTTCCATCTGTGCAAACCCAAATTTTACAAGCATCTGAGGACAACCACACAAACCTCATTCTCGTTTTCTCACTCTCCCTTTTTCTCTCCCTCGATCAACCTTACCACCACCCGTGCATTTCTCAACTCTTTAAACGAGCTCTGTCCCTCATTAGGACTTTTCATGATTCAGGAAGATCAGGTTTCGATGGTGATCATTTTCCTTGAGGTGAACCAGCTGAGAATGTGCAACACGAAGGCGCAAATCCCTTCCAAAGGAAGCCTTCTCTTTCTCACCGGTCTCTCGCTTTCTTTATTTCTTTCTTCTTTTCCCTCCATATTAGACCTGGCCATGCTCCAATGCAACACTTTGCTTCCCCTATGGCCCTTCTGAGGTCAGGCAGGAACACTGATGTGTGTTGAAGATGCACAGAGGAGATGGATAAGCCTAAAAGGGGCTATAAAAGATTTCAACTGGTTCCTTGCGGTCCTATTTTTGAGACTACAAGCATCAAGCTCAAGAGTTCTAGAATTCTCCGCGCAAAATGCATTGAGAAACAAAGGGTTTAGGGTATGGCATCACCAAAAATGTGACGTGACGTTACTCAATCAAGTGCTTGTGGCGTAATTAGTGAAATTTTTCTTTCCAAAAAAATTTTTTTATGATGTTCCCCACTCCCGTCACCAAAGGAGAACTTACACAACGTCACTCTAAAGGAAAGTGAATTGTCCTAGGTTG
The DNA here is from genome assembly GCA_030068275.1 of Clarias platycephalus. Lineage (NCBI taxonomy): Eukaryota > Metazoa > Chordata > Actinopteri > Siluriformes > Clariidae > Clarias > Clarias platycephalus. The sequence continues at coordinate 3,494,259 of JAQQZT010000040.1, forward strand.
GACCACCTAAGCCACAAGTGCCGATATTCAGACATTTTAGACATTCAACATAAATTAAAAATTAAACATAAATTCCTTGGCAATTCTAAAGAATATAATTACCAAGGAACATCAAAGGCATATCACCGCATAAGCAACTAATTATGCCATAGCCTTTGATGTCAGCTATAGATGAAGATCAATAATCAGTTACACACCATTAAATGAGTTATTTACAGTATATTGGTTGGACAGCCTGATGGCTAAAGTGGTTAGCTTGGTGCTTTCCCTCCAGTTACTCTGGTTTCCTCCCACAGGCCAAAGACATGTGGTCTAGAATGGCTAGCATTTCATAACTACCCATACCATATGACTGGGTGTGTATATGTGCTTGTACCCAGCAATGAGATGGCACCATATTCAGGGGCTACCCCATTTTGTGCCCTAAGTTCCGGAACAGACTCTCTTCCAGGCCCTCCATGACCCTACTGGGTGGATGGACAAACTATTGGTTGGGTTCAACATTTAGTACTTATGCTAATATAAAACATTGCCTTGCTAAACTCCATAACACATCTGCTCATGTTCTTCTCCATCAATCTGAAGATATCTGTGATTCATCAATGCTACATAAGATTTCAAGTAAGAGGCCTCTTCTGCTCATTGAAGGTTGCTTCTCAAACTCATGGATCAATTAAGAAATAAAACATGGAAGGGGCGCAAAGTGTGCTGTTACAGATAAAAATCAATGACTGCATGGTGTCCGTTGGCACGCTGGCGTAGCGGATAGCACCTCAAGGATCGAGAGTTTGATTTCCGCCTCGAGTCAGTTTGCATGCCCTCTCCCTACTTGGTGGGTTTTCTTTGGGTACGCAGGTTTTCTCCCATAGTCCATAGTTCCCAAATTGCCTGTACTGTATATGTGTGTGCGCCCTGCGATGAATTACCACCCTTTACCAGGATGTACCCCGCCTTGTTCCCAAAGTCTCCTGGGATAGGCTCCAGTCCACTGGGACCTTGCACAGGATAAATGACACAGAAGATAAATGAGTGAATGAATGAGTGAATGAATGGTGTGATGAAGCCCAGTTACTGTTCCCACTGTGGAAATGTTCTTATTTAACTATGGGCAATTTGCCAATACTATTGTACTATATGTATTGCACAATACCTTAAAAACTTTATCACATAGATATTTACAAAGCACTGACACTGGAGTCTCCGTCCAAAAATAAGAAGTGAAATTTAGACAATTTTTATTTGGACCTTATGGATAAACCATGGGCTGGAAGTGGATGAGGAAAATAACAGCGGTAGTGATGAAGCTGTTTTGCTTTACTGCTGGTTTCCTACCGAGTGCCCCCTTAAAAAGCCTCGACACCCACATCGCACACAAAGAAAGTCTGGTTGTGTGATCTTGTTAGGGAATACACGCACTCTTAATAAGTCATAGATAGTAAGACACATTCATGCATTTACACACCGAAGCAAAGCCTGGACATGGTACTGTAGCTTGTTAGTGCATACACGCATACCCACTCACACACTCATTACAGATGTACACACACACACACACACACATATACACAAAACATGCACCAGAGCAGAGTGGTGGACCGTCCCAGCCATAGTGGCGCAGTAATCGAATCATTTTGTTATTGCAGAAATGGAAATGTGTTTTTATTCAGGCCTGTTGCCAGGATACCATTTTTATTATGGTTAACACAGAGAATTGTGATTTCTTTTTCGTTCATGTGGATCTCTTTCTGAACATAAACACTCATGCGGTGTGTGTGTGTGTGTGTGTGTGTGTGCGCGTGTGTGTGTGAATGTCTTGGGGGTTGGCTAAAGGGTTGGTAGGGTAACTGAAGGACGAGCCGACAGAGTTACACTGAGAGCGGATCACACACACACACACACACACACACACACACACACACACACACACACACACACATACACAGAGCGTTGCCACAGCAACCAGTTGGTGGCCAGCACGTGTCGCAGCCGGAGCTTTTCCCCGGCTGTCTTACCGAAAAAACTTTCCCTGCAGAAACTCAAGTCAGGAAAGACTTACTTCAGCTCTGAAAAATGCGGCC
>JAQQZT010000040.1:3496436-3511509 GCA_030068275.1 Clarias platycephalus
ACTCACACACATTAACGCACACCGACACATTAATGCGGCCGTTTTTTTTTTTTTTTCTTCTTCTTCTTTTTTTTCCCCCTCAAGCCACATCATTACCAATCAAAATAGCTTCGCAGACATTTCAAAACTACAATTTGTAGCGGAGCCACGTTAACCGTTCCATTAAGGAACCACAAAAAAGAAGAGCTGTCTTTTCTCTTTTCCCGCTTTTATGAAGTTGTTATTACTCCATGCGTAAGCTGGGTCAGAACTCAACGTTCTGGAGCAACACAAGCGAGGGATACCTGTGCCTGGGTTCTTCATCTTAAAGATCTCTGAAAGCATTAGTGGCTAAAATCCTCCCACTCTGGGTGGAGACTCGGTTTCTCTTTTATCTAACACTCACTTTCTCTTAGTCCCACTTGCCCTTCTTTCCATATTCCTTATCTAACATCTAATCACACAAAAACGGAAATGTACACAATTTTCCCCTTATCGAAAGCGTACTTGACTGGACCAGCCTCTGTGTCTGAATCCGCGGTATTTCACTGGCTCTACGTGGCTAGTGTTGCTAAGGAAAACTAACACATACTGTACCGGTTAAAGTTACGCAAACCATACACTCAAATCGTCACACGTTCACCTCGAACCGTGTTGAGTCTTGCTGATGTGGTTCCTGACATATCACGCTCTCAGGAAGGAGATACTCCTGATTTAAGATACCAAAGCCATAAGAAAACCCGTTAGCAGTTTGCAACAAGCCATGTGGAACCGCAAACACTCCTTCTCAATGGCTTTCTTTCAACAGTGGCTTTCTTCTTGCCACTTTTTCAAGACCAGATTTGTGGAGTCTTCCACATGTGGACAGATTCTCCCACCTGAGCTGTGGATCTCTCAGCTGTTTCTCTGATTAACACTCTCATGGCCGTCCACTCTCAGTTTAGGTGGACGGCCATGTCTTGTTAGGTTTGCAGTTGTGCCATTTTTTCCATTTTCAGATGATGGATTGAACAGCGCTCTGTGAGATGTTCAAAACTTGGGATAATTTTTAATAATCTAACCCTGCTTTAAACGTCTCCACAGCTTTATCCCTGACCTGTCCGGTGTGTTCCTTGGGCTTCATGATGCTCACATTTGATGATACATTTGTTCACTAATGTTCTCTAACAAACCTCTGAGGGCTTCACAGAACAGCTGTATTTTTACTGAGATTAAATTACACAGAGGTGGACTCTCTTTACTAATTAGGAGACTTCTGAAGGCAATTGATTCCACTGGATTTTAGTTCGGGGTATCAGAGTAAAGGGGGTGAATACAAATGCATGCCACACTTTTCAGATTTTTTTATTTTTTTTTAAAATAATTTTTCTTCCACTTCACAATTATGTGCCACTTTGTGAAGGTCTATCACATAAAGTCCCAAAATATATTTGTTTGTGGTTGTAACGTGACAAAATGCGAAGGTGTATAAATAGTTTTGCAAGGCACTTCATGTAAAGAAGTGCTTTTCTAGGTAAACAACAAAAGTGTAAGCATTGACCTGGGCACCGCCTGAGCGACAAACAGTGGTAGCCTTTTATTCAAGCATCTACGACAGATAAAAATAGATAAAATGACCTCATAGAGCTGAACGCTTCTCCATCGTGAAGCTGACTCACCTTCTCCCTGACCAAGTAGGGGAGGTGTGCCTAAAGTCAAACGACTTGGGTGAACATATAGTTCCATTATTATTAATTCATATTTGTACAAATTGTACACTTCTCCTAAATCATTTTAGATATTCAGCCTATATTAGCCTTAAACTTCTCTTACTTATGGTTAGTCTCAGCCGGAAAGCTTCAAAGAAGCTAACTACACATCTAAGAATAATAATTATAAAAGGAAAACTATTTTAAGTTGAAAGTTTTTTGCCTGATCTTTATATTTGGGGTTTCCCACATTCCTGAAATGTTTGCCAGAGTGTGCTCATCCAAATAATTCAAATTCCTTACAGTTCTTGGTTGCTACATTGTGACATCACATGTGAACTGCCTACGCATTAACTATGTGATGTACTTACTGTACGAATCAGCTACGATTCCACTATGAACTGAACCAAACTGTCCAAGAGCTGTCACGATTTACAAACTAACCGTTACAAAGTACATACTACACCTGAATAGTCCAAACCTGTTAAGACCTGCTGTGATATTCTACCTGTTAACAGCCACCTGGATGCCGGTGTTTTGTATACTGATGACTACAGAAGCTATAAACCTGGTGTGCACTTCCGTAATAACCATCACTGGTATTATCTATAAGAGTGGACTGTTTAGTAGTTCAGTACACAGGATGGGATTTAGCCGTGGATTTAGTATCTATTAAGGCATACAGGACTTGTTAGTAGTTTAACGCACAGGGCGGGGTTGTCTCGGATATGTGCACTCCAGTAGTGACCGCTCAAAGCTGTCCAGATCAACACTAAACAAGGAATTTGACATATTTTGAAGCGGCACAAAACACCTACAGTATAAAGTCTACAAACCATCCACAAACCATTCATACAACATAAGATGCTTTTTTTTTTTTGGGTGATGACTACAGTTCATTCAGTCACCCATGTCCGGGCGTCTGACAAACGTCCTGAAGAAGGCACTTTTTTGAGTTCAGTTGCATATTACATTTGCGAGGCCCAAATAAAACATGCCACTGTAAAAAAAAAATCAAAAGCGTGGATTCTTAATGCCTTTATATGAATGATGTTAAGTTTTGTAGTTTAATTACATAATCTTCAAATTGCACTTGGATTTTGTGTTCGTCAGGTTTCAAATAAACTTTTGTAACAACTGTGTGTTATAAATTCTTTATAAGTAAATTCAGTTAAATTGTTTTCACCTGGACTCTGGGAAAATGTCGCACGGATTTGATCGTCGTCATTTCAGCCATGTGCTAATGATTTACAAATCATCGAAATTATTGGAAAAATAAAACAATTTGAAATATTGATGCACAATGACGCAAAATAAAAAATAATTCTTATTCGAAAGCTGTAACTGCTGACATAGTGTTGTTAATTTCATGAATAATTTTACTTATTATGAATTCAATTTTAAACTTTAAGCCAACGGTTTATGGTAGGGATGTTAATAATTAATTGTCATTGATTAATTGGACATCAATTAAAAGTTTCTTAACTGATAATTTTTGTTTTGCATAATATTCCCCACAGTTACAGATTACATTTTTGAATTCACAAATACAGAGCATGGATTTGATCGTCATCGTTTTAGCCATGTGCCAATGATTTACAAATGATTTGGATTTCAGCTTGAGTTTGATGTAATTCATCTACAAAATAGTTTTTTTTAAAAACCTTAATTAAAAAAAAATTGTACTGAAGTGACACATATCTATGTCCTTAAAGCAATTATTTCTTTAGCTTAGATCATGAGTAATGAAAAGGATGACGAGGAAGCGCAGCGATACTCGCACTGCCTCAACACTCCGGCCTCAAAGTAAAACCGGATTTGAGGTGGAACGTAATCAGGGATTACGTCCCGGAAAACCAGATCGGCAGAGATTTCCATAAAGTCTTGAGACGAGAGTGAATGAGACAAGACAAGGAATTTGTGGTCACTGTAAAAAAAACTTATTTGTAAATGCCGGAGTATGTCGTAATGAGAAAAAGTGAAGATAAAACAATTGGAGAAGCCAACAAAATCTGACTATGACACAAGATCAGGAACACAGTGGCGTGAGATTATTATTTTTATTATTATTACTATTATTATTATTATTATTATTGTTGTTTAGAAAAAGAGGAAAGTTGAACTTGGCTCCAGTGTGCGAAATATGGTGTCAGCATAGACGGAGGAATTCTGTACCAGAGACATGACATTTGTGCTTTTGTGATTATGTGTATGAAATATTTTCATAAAATTAACAAGTCTGTCTTATTGCAAACAAACTGTGTCAAAGGTTATGTTCTCTTCCAACAGTGAGTCACCGAACTCTCTCTATTTCTCACTTCTGCAGAAGCTGAGTCAGCCATCGCCTCTACAATAGCAAAAGAGAGCACGAAATAAAGAGGGGGGGGGGGAGGGGGGGTTAACAACGAGGAAAGACTGCGGTGTAAGTGTTTGCTCGCGGCCCTGCTCTTTCTCCCCCATTTCCTGTCGTATTTCCCCCCCCGACTGTAAAGAAATCGCAGGATCTGAATTCCTGAGTATCAGGGCTTAAAATCTTTGGCACAGCCCTCGCTTCCTCACTTCCGTACCTGCAACTTAACGGACGCGGGTTGAGCTTTGCGGCGAATGTTGCGACTCACACACCGATGCGCAGGAATAAAGTCTCTTGGACACACTTGAAGGAAAATCAAGAACGGAAGGATCAAAAACATTGTTGTTGTTCCTATCAAGTACATTATGGCAGCTTTAAACAGCCTTTCCTGTTCCTTCTCTTTAGGTTAACAAAGCCAAAAACATGAAATGCACTTTTGTCAAGAGGCTGAGAAAATGCAAAGCATACACACCTTTGTCCTGAACACTGCAAATGCAAACTAAACATCTCTTTATAGGTAAATTAAATCTGACCAATCAGAGTCGAGAACTCGGGTGTAATATACGCTACGAGTCAAAAGTTTGGACACACCTTCCCATTTAATGGTTTTTCTTTATTTCTATTATTTGCAACATCACACATTAATACTGATGATGTCAAAACGATGACAGAACATAATGTATGGAATTATTTAATTAGACACATGGAATGGTTTTCATCTCATACTGTACTGTAGGTGTGGCATATTAGTGCTACTTCAACTACTGTTCGAATCCATATGATGGCAAGAAAAATTCAGTTACTGTAAGTAAAGAGAAAAGACAGTCCATTATTACTTTAAGAAATGAGTCAGTCAACCCGAAAATCTCCAGTGCAGTCGCTAAAGCCGTCAAACGCTATGACGAAACTGGCTCTTATGAGGACTGTCCCAGGAATGAAAGACCAAGAGCTACCTCTGCTGCAGAGGATAAGTTTATTAAAATGACCAGCCTCAGAAACTGCTGATTTAAAGCACTTCAGTTTAGTGCCCACATACTGTAAATGCTTCTCGGGGTTCCAGTGGCAGCAGTTCAGTTCAACAATTACTGTTCAGGGGAGACTGCGTGAGTCAGGCCTTCACGGTCAAATTGTGGCCAAAAAAACATCAGTTCGGAGGAACGACAAGCAGAAGAGTCTTGCTTGGGCCAAAAAACACAAAGAATAGACATTAAATCAGTATAAAATGTCCTTTGGTGTGATGAGTCCAAATTTGAGATTTTTTATTCTAACCAACGTGTCTTCAGATGTAGAATGGGTGATCAGGGTGCATGGAGCATGGTGACGGTGTGGGAGTGCTTTGCTGGTGGCACCGTTGGTGACTCAAAATTGAGAGCAAACTTAACCAGCATGTCTACCACAGCATTTTGCAGCAGCATGCCGTCCCATCGGGTTTGCACTTAGTGGGACCATCATTGTTTTCCAACATTGTCATCAAAGCAAATGGTGACGAATCGAAAATATAAAACATATTCAAGGTTATTTAACACATTTTTGTTGACTCCATAATTCCACATTTGTTCTGTCAAAATTTCTATGTCTTCGATATTAATATGTAATGTTGAAAACCATTGAATAATTGAAACTTTTGACTGGCAACGTACAATAAGGGGGAAATAAATCAATTTGAAAAATTGACGCACAATGTTGCAAAATAATTCTTATCAGTATTAGAGTAGAATAGAGTATTTAAAAGCATCTGTAAGTGTTGTGGATTAATTAAAATTTTAACCTTTAAACCAATCATCGTTTATGGTAGGGATGTTAATAATTAACTATCATTGATTAATTGCACATAAAATGAATATTAACCAATTTTTGGTTAACTGATAAGGTTTGTTTTGCATAATATTTCCCCATAGCTTATCTATTAACTTGTCTACCTAATTAAGGAGCACTGTGTCTTTTCTGTTAATAATTTTACAACCAATTTTACTGCAGTCGTTCCTGTGAATGATGAGCAAGTGAATCGTCTGATTGAGGAAGAGATGCATCCGTCTGTGGGAACTGTATACACAATCATTCACCAACACCACTTGCACATTACAGGGACTTGGCTGTTATTGCCACATTATATAGAGAAATAAAGGGAGATTTTACTCTTAGAATTGTGTCTGAACATTTATTTTTCCTCACTGAGTGATGCCCATGCAGTTTTACACTAGTCTTAACTAGTTAGCATAAGTTTTCGTTGCCTATAAGCTAGCTAAATTGTGGCTGGAGAATAAATCTAAGAAAATGAACCTGCTAATTGGCCATGAAGGATTCTGTTCCTTATATCTGTCCACATTTGCAAAATTCGCCATAATTCATCTTCACAATTGTTATGTAATTACTACGTCGTTTATAATCTCTGAAATAGACAACAAGTTGCCCGGGGCTACGCTAGCATTGAAGACGGAGACTGGGAATCATTCTTCATCAACGTCTAAGTAAATAATGAAGAGCTGTCAGACGACGGCCAGCTCTAATTATGACAAGCAGCAGAGGGCTAGGTTCCCATGCCAGCTGAATGCACCTGTCGCATTAGCCATTAGCATATGAAATAAAGCCATTGAAAAAGAGTGTTTGTTTACTGAAGATTAGAAACAAGGAAGGATCAGCATAATGAATTCCCACTCCATGCAGAGAACAATTAGCGCTCCACGCGGGTTGTCTTTGTATCCCGGAGTGGCTCAGGGTCAATCCTGAGACGTCTGGTGGGAACGCGTAACGTGGGAACTCTAGCACTTCGACAAGGATGCTCCAAATTTAACCTTAAACCTTAAGATTAAATCAAGTTATAGAAGAAACAGTGGTTAGATGTTTCTTCTATACATCTATACATCTTTTATTCACTGGGTGGAAAATAATTTCTTGTACGCGACTCAATTCCTACAAGCTGCAAAAGGCTAGAAAAATGTCAAGCTTGATTAACAAAATGAATCATTTTAGCTACAGTAAAACTAGATTTAGTCTTGGGAATTAGACATCAAATAAATAAAAATGCAATAATTTGATCGGGGTAATACTAAGAAAAAACTAAGGCTAAGGCTTCGCAGCTACGAGTTCATTAGTGGCGTTATATCCCTCCACAATAATAATAATAACAATAATAGTAATAAATAAACAAATATAGGTGTTCGAAACCCTTTGAGCAAAGTACCAGGATGCACAACATCAGCGTTCAACTAATACATCCTGTTCAATGTGCTTTACCGATATCTGGTGACGTGTTGTTTTCAGTTCTGGGAGAAAAAGCAGGATGTTTTGCACCGACTTAAAGACACACTGTACGGTGTCACCTGAACCTGTTCACCCTATCTGCACACACACACACACACACACACACACACACACACAAACACTAGTGCTCCAGGCGGGTCCCGGTGTGGGAACGGATCACAGAACAGCAGGGTTACGGCCGTATCCTCGAACAATGCCGTGGCTCTCTTACAGTCGCAGTGCGCCGAGTGTTCCTGCGCGGCCTCAGACGTGCACACAGAGCCTCTGTGTCCAATCAATACCACTCCCAGTGAACCTGAGCTCCGCATGCCTTTCTATATTCCGCTGGAGTCTTACACAGTGTCGGGTTACGGCTTTCTAATGCGCTGCGCTCCGTTTTAACGCCCCCTGTGACACGAGCGTCTGAGTCTACTCACAGCCCGGTGCTTTCTCTGAAACTAACCTGATATCCGGCGTCTCTGCAGAGTTATTCGGCTGAAGTTGTACTAAAAGAAAGTAAAGCGATAAATTATACAGGTTTTCTTGTTTTATTAAAGACAGACTCCTGCTTGAAGCACATCAGATGTTTATATTCAAATTGCTGTCATGCGAAGATGTTCGAGATTCTGGGGATAATTTGTTACGCGTAGTGGTGTATTTTCGTTATTCCTGGGAGAAGTTAGCAGATGTAGCAGATGCACAGCATCATAAAGGGACATTCTTTACTGCTAGTGCAGTTTCTTACTTTTACAGCAACTTTGGACGCAAAGTCCCAAAATGCAATGCAGCTACACGACTCGCTTCTGCTAGTTAGCGATTTACAAAATGATGAATGTGATAGAGTCGATGTCGGATGTACTGTAAAGCGCCGCTGCATCTCTCTCTTCGTTTAACGATAAGGCACAATGCACTATCACTATCAGCATGCAGCTGCACTGCATTGTGGGTAAAGCAGATAATTAAACACAGGCTAACGTTTACATGAAAGACGTAAAAACCTAACTCACCCCTGTTAAAGATCACAAATGAATCATAATGATTAATACGGAACAGGTTTGGAGTGGACCTTTCCCTTAAAACCAACAAGAGAGAAAACGGCTAGGCGATACTTAGGAGCAGTCAGGGCCATGGTAATCAGCACGGTAATCACGGTAATCAGCATCACTCAAGATACTTCGATTTCGACAGGGGTATCGGGTATCAGCCGCATACCGTACTCATTTAGTCGTTTCCGAATGCAATGTTCCAAAACCGGGAGCCGCGATGTAATATAAGTCTCGTGTACGACGCAGAATAACAGCCATCTGGATGTATTTCATAGTTAATGCTGGAAACGGCGGAAAGCAAGGAAAACCGTGCTCTGTGAACTTCAGAGCTTCATACCATACAAGCAGCCTGATAAAACATCTTAAACGAGAATAAAAAGTAATAACAAAACAAGCAGCAAATAATATAGAAGAAGCTGAGGGGAAATAACAGCTTTTATACAGTATGATGTTCTTAAAGGTCTATTAGTCAGTGACTAAAAGGAATAAGTCCAACATTGTACAGAAGAGCTAAAAAAAAAATCGACCACAGCCCTACTCAATCCAAGCTAACTGATGTAGCTATGTTGCTAATTTGCTTTATTTAACATTAGATGATTTTATAAAGAACGTGACTCGTAGTTTTAACACATAAACGCACACAGACCACTATTTAAACTAAGAAAAAACTTTTTACTTTACTATATATACTATATGTGTGCATTTGAGGTGATGAAATGTTGCAGTTCCTTTATAATAGGAGCAGGGGTATCTCAGTGGTTAAGGTGTTGGACTACACTTTGGAAGGTCCCAAGTTCAATTATTACTGTAGCAACACCAAGCTGCCACTTAATCAAGGCCCTTAACCCTCAGAAGTCGTCTGGCAAAAGGCGTAAGTATAAATGCATGATCCTGCAGGTGGTGCACTCTAAACGATTCATATACTGGCCGGCAGTGCAGCATCCCGTGTGACAGGAGTGAATTATTCACCAACAAGTTTGATTAGAATTGTAACAAAATCAGGAAAAAAAAAAAAAAAACGTGTAATATCGAATCAGGATATTTAGGGAAAGACAAAATTCCTTCATTTGGAACCTCCAACCTGCGACGTTTCCGATGCAGAGATCGCGGGCGTTACCCTGGTAACAAGAGCACCGCGGATACCTGATGCTGCTGATGATTATACGTATACAGTATGTTGGAGCGAAAGCTACAATATATTACAAAATGTATGTGTACAGTATATACAGTAAGTGTACAACATGCGAATGAATGTGATTAAGCATCATTCCTAAAGAGATTAATTTATGCAGATTAACAGCCTATGTGATAATAATGAATCATTGATTACATATCGATGGAGATTACGCACAATGTATTATAATTATGCAATATTAATATTGATACTAATGAATGGTGCAGGAAATTAATGCCATGCGACTCTATAGGTTATTTATTTATTTATTTTTGCGCTTCAGTGAGGTACAGTATAAGGACTGATGGGTTATTTTGCTTGTCCACTTTCGACAAAATGATGAATCAGCGATCACTCGTTCCCTACGCTGTCCTGTCTACCGCACTTCACAGGAAACTACTAGCCAATCAGAACGTGGCCTGATAGTCCATGTAAGCGAGGTATGATTGCTGACTATAAGCTTGCTGGGGGAAAAAATGGATCCATTACGGAGGATTAGAGAGGATCACCTGGTCACTCACAGTTTAATCTGTCTGTCCCTCTCTCCCTCTCTTACATACACTCCTCTGGGTCAGGCTCCATATGGTCATGATGCCCAGGTCACCAAGCTCATGACCTTTTGACTTCTAGGTCATCCATGTGTACACTCTGTAGTAAGCACAGCATGCACTTAAAGCCCAACGCTACAGCTGCTACGCTCAGGCTCACGGTTCACACTGCAGTCAGCCCTGCACAAAGTCCTACACTTTCAACAGCCTGCGTTTTCAGAGTCACAGGATTTACAGCACCAATTGCAAAGAGCAATATTGTGGATGAATACAGCTGCATATTAATACGTGAACATGCTCTGAGTTAGAAGTAAAGCATGACAGGATGCTCTGTTATACAAAAATAATCAATGATGAAATGATGTAATGTAATACTTTATAGTTTACTATACAGTACTATATACTAGGCAATTAGCCAATAAATCGTTTATTCATATTGGAACAAGCACAATGCTGTATATTACAGCACACACACACACACACACAGTATCGTGTCACCACCCAAATGAGCACCACTCTCCTGAAGGACAGAGGTAAAGGGGGGGGGGTTGCTAACACTTTGTGCTTAGCAACATATGGGCTCGAGTTGACTTTTCATACTGATAAAATGGCCACTATGTATGGACAGGAGTTAGATTATTAACCCAGCAATTCCAGAAAACCAGAAATTCTCATTCTCTGTATTCATCCGCAGTCAGATATTACAGTATGGCACGTCCAAATACTAAATAATCCCTGCTGCGTCTGATTCTCAGAACTTTTCCACGAAGGCTTAGACGGTTTCACCAACGTTCGTAGTGCAGATTGTTAAAGCCTGGATACTGGGACAGGAAACTTGTAGGCGATGATATCCAACCTTAATCTTTCCCGGTCTAACTGCCCCAAAGAATATTCACAGCCTGATGGGATTTCCCTCTTTGTTTAGCGCAGCAGAAAAGCAAAGTAAAGACTCAAAGACCTTTTAAATTAAAAGACATAAACCTTAATTTTTTTTTCGCTATAAGCTGTTCGCTTTTAAAATTAGGCTTTTAAGCTGATTTATCCAGAACATCTGTAATGCACGCACAATTGGGATAGCATGCCAACTGCAGTTTCAGCTATATTATAAAAGTGTACTACAGTAACAGAGGATTCACAACAGTATATACTTTTGTGACAGCGTTCCTATATCAGCCCAAACAAGCCTTCGGAAGACACACATCTGTCTGCACATAATCATTCACCAACACCACCTGCACATTACAGGAACTCGGCTGCGAGTTATTGCCACATACAATCCTGACCTCACTCCAAACCATTTCCACATGTTTGGGCCATTAAAGGAGTTCCTGGGAGGCCAGGGTTGCAGAAGTGAAGTGGGCAGTCTGATCATGACTAAGGAGAACCGAGCACTTGTGAAATACTGGGATAAGTGCATTAGTGTAGCAGGGGATTATATAGAGAAATAAAGGAAGTTTTTACTCTCAGAACTGTGCTCTGTTATTCTGCCCAATCAAAAGTCCCGGTTTGACATGAACGCCCCTAAAGAGTGCAAACACATTTTCTCGCCTATGCGTCTGTGATGTGCATTACACCCGATGTTACCTTTAGAGTAGCATTAGAGTAGGCCTTTATAAGACTGTATAGATTTTAATGCGCACAATCAGCACAAGCTGTCAGACCTATTATTATTTAACTGTTCTGTCAACATAGGATCACACGACCCAGCTGTAAATTGCACCAACTCCTGATTAAGACCGCTAACAGAAATTCAAACGCTAGATAGAGCTTTAAGTGCTTTTAAAATCGGGCTCCACACACTGCGCTCTTTGTCTTCCTTGCCAACAAAGTCAGGCGTATAAAGACTCAGCGCATAAATGCGAACTAGAAAATCAGCCTGAGGTGCTGTGTCTGTGGCCAAGCGTTAAGTGCCAAACAACAGGGTGAGAAAGAAGGTAATCCAGCGGCGCTCACAGCCACATCAATAATGAACGCTTTCAAGCCAAGTGTGTCCCATCGCACCTTCTTAGCAGCTATTTAAACCCTGACGAGGTAACGAGCAAACGAGAGACTCTGAAATAGATCCCCAATGGAGATAAACTGCATCTTTAAACAAAAAGGAAGGAGAAAGACGTGATCGTAAACACACTGTGATGAAAAAAATATACCATATAGTCGGCTGTTGACACGGACTTTTTAAATGACAAAAAAGCCAAAGTTGATTTAAATTACACAGAATAAGGTACAATATATTACATTTAGTGATTAAAAAGAAAAAAAGCATATACTGTAGTCATGATGGATTAAAAAAAATAATAAACAAATAGAGAAATTAAAAATCATCCAACTCACAAATAAATTGTATAATTAATTAAATGCATGTAATTAATGTAATTAAACTAATTCATACTAAAAATATTGAAAGAAGACATTTTTTAGTAGTATTTTATTTCAAATATTTTTAATTACAATAAGGATACTTTATTGATGATTTACTATTTTTCTATAATGTATATAGTTATGTTTTAATAATTATATAAATATACATACTACATTTTATAATACTAATTATTAATTGATTACTTTATTCAATTGATTTGTGTTATTTTATATATATATTCTTATTTCCCTTATATATTATTCTTACATCCCTTATATTTTCATTAATGGCTTGTCCAATTTAAAACCAGCTAACCCTAAAGCCAGGGTTTTATGTCGTCTCGCGGTAAAAATCAGTTCTAAATGTTTTTTCCTACTCAGCCAACATCGGCCCTTATTGACTCGTAACGCGAATCACGACCGAGCGGTATGGTTTCACTCTCTGCCCATGAGAAATTCCTCGTAACACAAAGCAGGTGATCGGACTGACTCCCAGTGAGCAGCAGTAATTAAGTGTGGTGTAAATTGTTGGGCTCAGAGCAGTTTATGTACAGTCTGTGGGGCCTGAGGCCTGTGTGTATGTGTGTGTGTGTGTGTGTGCATGAGGTCAAACCCGGGTGGGCCGACGGGTACTTGAGGAAGGCAAGCTTCACCTTTGACTCCATCTTCGTTTTTACTTAATTTACACAAGGCCTGTAAGTGAATTCGTCTCGAGCTCCAGATCCACAGGCAGCACAGCTGTAACTCTGGAGAATGAACTAGGTCTGCCTCTCTCCCTGTCTCTCTCTCTCTCCAAGCCGATAGACACAGATCAGAAGAGACCAAATCAAGTTAAATCTATTTCAAACGAGATGAATAATTGATCAGTTGAAGAGGAGGAGGATACAGAGTCATTTAATTATTTAAAGATCAGAACTGAATTTTGGGACATGGTGACTCCCGTTTGTCCCACTTAAGTATGTAAAAAAAAAAATAGCAGGGCCCTTTAGGAGGTCAAAGTCAGTACCTTGTTGTGTTAACATTATTTAACCTGAGAGGAGTTTAAACTCTTTACAAATTCTGCATGTTTGCACCTGCATGCATACATACCGACTATTTTGGTATAATAAGAAAGTCTGTGTTATCTTGTATAAGTTATGCTGTAACTATTCTACAGGGCTCCAGAGAGACTAAGCATTATGCTGTAAACTGACAAATCCAAGCCTCTAACGATTCCTCGGATCAATCCTACAGTGTGCGGTGATTCCCGCTAAAGAAGGGAGGAATGCCATCCTTCCCACCCAGCCGGCGAAGCCAATTGTGCTCTCTAGGACTCTGCCTGGCCGCAAACAGCTGTGCTAACTGTGGGATTTTAACTTGTCAACTTCTGATGAAAGGGTAAACACTTGGACAGACTCGGCATTCAGGAGCTCACAAATCATTTTCAAACGACAAAAAACCTGACATATCTCACATCTTTCTTCAGCTACGGGCAATTACACAACGTGCTAGCGCGCTAATCTTCATAATCCGTGCTCTGCCACAACAAGGCATCCGCTAAGAGCTTGGCAACAAAACTGCTTTAGTCTCTCGTCTTCCTCTCCCTGTGAAGCGAGAGAGAGCGAGAGAGAGAGAGAGAGAGAGAGAGAGAGAGCACCCCTCTTCGAATGGTTTGCAGTGGCCTGCATTTGTAAGTGCGCCCCTCTCAGACCTGGCGTAGGTGGGCGCTCGCTGAGAGCTGGCAAACCGCTTCACAGCAGATTGGTCTGATCAAAACAGGCAACAATCCTATTTACTTTGATTCAAATGGCCTCTGTTAGCCTGGGGCTTTTTCTGTGTCCTCTTTTGACTTTCCTTTCCACCGCCTCCTCAAAGACTAGAGGCTTTTTTCCCCCCCTACACCGCTTTACTTGCGGATTTTCTTCCTGTGACAAGCACAGCCGCTTCCAATTGATGAACATTCTTCCACTGGCACACATTAATGCCACTAATCTCAAAAGCAAAAGCATATATGCTTCCAGGATAAGTATAAAATCGGGGAATTTATCTTTCCAAACCCACCCCATGAAGATAAAATTCTAATGGATGCCACATCTAAAGTTCTGGAAGAGCTAAAGTTTTTTTTTTTTTTTTTTAAGAAGAAGAAGAAGTATGTCTCTTACACTAACATGATAAGAGCAAAACTAGCATCAGTGAAAAGCCTAAATAGCTAGAGGACTCATTTGTCGCAGGAAAGCGAGTGGGGTCTCAGAGTCGGGGTCACAATTTAAATACAGTGACACATTGGCATGAGAACGCCCGGCCTCATAAATTTTTGCCTTAAATTCTTGCCAAATTTTGCAAGAAATTTGCTCGGCATACAAAAACATTTTCGACAAACGCTTGAACGAACCGATTATTGAAGACGTAGCACCGTGGTTCTCAAGAATGTTAGCGAGGACGGTAGCAAGAAAAAAAAGCAGCCGCGTTCAGTTTGTTTTTTAAAGCAGCCGATGCCAAGAGGAATCATAAGATTAAGTGAGGTTTAATGTCCATTTATTTCATATTTTACTTAATTTACATGTCTTTTGATTTTTGATTTTTTTACTTAATATTTTTGGGATTTACCCCCGATTTTTCTCCCCAATTTTAGTCGTGTCCAATTCCTCCCAGTCACTAGGGGGCTCCCACATTAAGCTTCTACCACCATTCAGTCGGGAGGGCCGCAGACT
>JAQQZT010000040.1:3511609-3524117 GCA_030068275.1 Clarias platycephalus
CAGCTCTCTCTAGACCTCCGGCTGTGAGAGGTTACAGCATCACCCGGGGATCGAACCAGCGATCTCCGGATGATAGGTTGATAGGGCGAACACTTTACTACTGCGCCACTCGGAGGCCCTTCATTTACTGTACATGTCTTGACTTAATTTTTATATCCCAAAATATAATTATAGTGTTGGAAATTGGTAATACCGGTAATATTTTTGGGTGACTGGAACGGATTCTCTGCATTTACATTATTTCCTATGGGAACGAAGTTTTGCCTTAAGAACTCGTCTCTAGAACAAATTAAATACGTATGCCGAGGTACTGCTGTGTAAACGCATGTCAAAAAAATTATCATTAACAGTCGCAAACACATCCTCATTCTTCCACCATTAGCTATGTTTGCTATAGCCAGCTAATGACATGCTAGCACACTAGCTCATATTTGCAACACCTTATACATAAACAGCATTTCATTTTGAGTTATTATTTTTTTTTAAGTAAGAAAAAGGTATTTTAATCACTAGCTCACTAGCTTAGTTAGCTAGTAAACAGCTAGTAAACATTTCTCACTCATATTTGTTATGCTAGTTATCAGGATGGCTAATCATGCTAGTTCTCTGTTTTTATTTATTTATCTATTTATTTAAAAAATAAAAGTTTTAACATGATTAATTCTGTGGTAACAAATCATCAGAGTTAGCATGGAAAGAGAGTTTAGCGTTTATAAACTCAGTCAAGGGATAAAGTTTAAAAGCTGTGCTGTGTTAGCACAGGTGGGAAATTAAATAAGAAAATCAGAGATTGGTTAAATCATGAGGCGACAACAAGGGGAAACAAAGAGGAAAACAAGAGGAAAGAAATGAGGAAAAGAGCCGAGCTAGCCGAGCTACAGCACAGCAGTCAGATAAGGTCACAACTCAGCATTGACATCCTCTTCCATTTACAACGCTGCACTGCTGAGCTACGACGCTAATTCTTACAGATCTCTGTCTGGGCCTGTAATGTGCTCTTGCTTTCCTTCTCTCTCTCTCTCTCTCTCTCTCTCTCTCTCTCACACACACACACACACACACACACCCCTCTCTCCTGCCCTGCATGCTCTCCATGCCTTTCAGCTGCTGACGTCTGTTGATTTGTGCCAACATGTGCGCTTGTCTTTTGCGCGATGGAAGGAAGACATACCTCCACACACACGGAGCGAGGCAAACAACGGGCCGCACTTAAAGCGTCGCCGTGAAGCCAAACCCAATATGAATAGGCACACTGTGCCCTGTCCTGAGGCTTTCCCGACTTTGTTTGAAGACGTAACAGAAACGGATGTGTGGATTAGACACGGTAAGGTCGAAAAGAAGAAAACAGATGGATGAGAAGAAGACCAACAGTTCAAGATCTACTTTCCGTGTTATGATTCCTAAATAGTGGCACTGATTATTATACACTCAAAGCCACCTAGTAGCCCTGTTTTTAATTCTGCTGAATGGAAAAAACTACGTTCTTAATGTACATCAGTGGATGTACATACATACATGTACATACTGTACAAGGTGGTTCTAGCCCATGTCATGATGTTGTTAGAATTATACTATAGTGTGGGGGTAGATTGGGTATTTTGGGGATACAGTAGTACTTTGAACGCAAACAAACACCCTGCCTTAAGAATTTTCATCTTAAGAACTGAAATTTTGCATATGGTTTTTCGGTATACAAAGCATTTGTATATTCGTATGTCCAGGAGCCATTCAAAACTTGTATCAGTGAAAATCCAAGCAAATCGAGTTTACATACTGTATTCCTTTGTGGGGTTTTTGGGGGGGATTTTGGTCCCAGGAATGTAGCAAGGATGGTAGCAAGAACAACAAAAAAAAAAGCCACTTTTAGTTTCGTTTTTTAAGCAGCCCATGCCAAGAGGAATCATAAATTAAGGATAAGTAAGGTTAAATATCTATTTATTTCATATTCTACTTCATTTACATGTGTTTTTTGCACAAAAAAAAGACATATTTTGACTCTTTATATGCAAAAATATGATTATAATGTTGGAAATTGGTAACATTGATAATATTTATGGGTGGCTGAAACGGATTATGAGCATTTACATTATTTCCTATGGGAAAAAGCGTCTTGCAATACAAAATTTTGCCTTAATAACTCGCCTCCGGAAGGGATCAAATTCTTAGGCTGAGGTACCGCTGAATTTTGTTTACCTTTATTTCTTTGGTTGCTATCACTCGCTCTCTGCCGCTATGACACCTTATCTCACTTGCTGCGTCAATCATGCTTTGAGGCTTCAACTAGAAATTTATTACTAAATACCTGCGTCCTGTCTACTTGAGTGAAAAAAAGTTACAGCTGTCTGAATTCTATTCGCTTTTAGTTTGACTGCAGATTTATGTAAAAACGCAGACAGGTTTTCATATGAGATGAAACCAAAGCAACGGGACACAAGTCTTGACATGGGGCACAAGACAACCAGAAACAGCGTATAAATAAACAATCTTACCCACGTTTTTAAACAGATTAGACAATAAGCAAAAAGTAAAGAGCTACCAGTTTAATGTCCCGTTTGATCTTTTTACCTCATTTTGCTTATCAATACCGCTTTAAAATCTCCAGTCAGTCGTGTCGCTCCAAGAAGCCAACCTGATCGACTAAATTAATGTAGCTGTGATTTAGTACTCAATTATTTATCACATAATTACATTTTGAAAAACTACTGTACGAGATACTGTCATGAAAGCATGCATCTCATTACCCTCACGCTGCTTGTGCGTGGTTTTCCGAGTGGTATAAGTGAACTAGCAGGATATCTCTGATGTCATAGAAGACAAATCCTAGAGCTCCTGCCCTTTATCACAAAACAGATAGACAGCAGCACATCCTCCAGCAACCCAACTGTAGTATTTTTTTTTGTTTTGGAGACGCGTTATGTGAAAGGATTTTAACTCATGTCTGGGCTCAGCGCCACTGCGTGGGTCACACACTTGAGAAAAAGAAAAAGAGAGAGAGAGACAGAGACAGAGAGGGAAGGGGAAAATATCTAGTAGAGTTCCGTCATATCAAAATGATGGATACTATGGTTTTATTCATAAAGTCGTCAATAAAAAAAAAAATTCAAGTATTTAACTAAATTTCAATACATTCATAATATTTATAAAAATTATCATATACATTTAATATTTTGTACTATGTATTAGAGATTCGGTTACATAACTTGATTTTTTAAAACTTAATTTTTAATTTATATATGTTTGCATTTAAGGTGGCAAATTGTTGCAGTTCCATCATGACCCTCCAGGTGGTGCGCTCTAAACTATTCACGCACTGGCAATGAGCAATGTTCCATTATTATTTGCTAAAAAATTACACAATCAGGATAATTATGTAGTCGTGAAACTAAAAAAAATCACAGTACAAATTGAATTGGCACCGAGGTATCGTGATAATACCCTATAGGTGATGCCCGTCCCTAAAAAGCAGTATGGCTTATTTTGAGTTGTTTCAGATGTACATGTGCTCGATAGAGCGTGAGTGTTACCTGTTGAGCTACTATATCTCCTGACAAGCTAATATTATAAACCAGGGTTGCCAGGTTTCCAGGAAAAAGGCCTACATCGCAAAGGCCACACAAAAAATAGGAGCTGAGAAGTCTGAACCGTCTGCCCTACAGCATGACAATTACAGTAATTTGTTTGACTTAATTCTGATTATTTGTAAGTTTATAGTAATATAAAGCAAGATCTTGGAAGGCGTACGAAGGATATGAACTGTCCTGTCTGATGCTCCTTCCCTGAGTACAGGGCAGGGTAGTTCCTGCCCCAGTGCACCTCTGTTAGGTGAGATAAGGACAAAAGGGTTTCTAAGTGAGGGACTGATCTAGGAAGGTCAAAAAGTATTTCTTTATAACACAAATAGTGGAATTTTTAAAATGTTTGTCAAAAGAAATGATTAAACAGGATTAAAAATGTACAGAGTTGTTTGTTGAATGGCTCTGCCCTTCCTGTGCCACTGCAGGAATCTAAATCTTTAACTCTACCTTCCTCTCTGCCCCATTGCAGGCACGGTGATGACAGCTATCCCTGAACGTGGGCTTTGCCTCAACACCTCAACCAGGCTGATTTTCGCCACCAGCTGCCGTCGGCGAGCCTCTGCACATCCGCACACCCACCTCGTCCATGTGGGAGCGTCTCCAAACGGCTCCTCACACGCTGGTGTTGACACACTCTAAGCTCGTAAAAACTAAGTGCGGGACTCGTGTTTGTTCACCGCCCATTTCTGTTAGTGTCCTTTTGTGCGATGGATTTATTTAGATAAGCCTTTAGACGTTTACACGGGTTTCCAGGTAAGACAGAGTACATGACAGGGCCGGTATAAGAAGCAGTGGGAACTTTTGATAACACGCCCCATTTAGGTGCGTGACCCGAGGCTGCGCATAAACAGCCGGCATCTTCTAATCGCACATAAACACACAAGGTTGGCGAGGAGTGCAGGTATGCAACAGGTTTCATGCCATTTTAAGCAGCAGAGAAACAAAATTAAACACATAGCCGGAGGCCATTACTCAGTTCCGCGTCAACCGAACAATGAACAATAGCACATGAACCCCAGCGGGATGCCATTAAGAGCGTGAACTCTGTTTCTGTGTCTTTTTTAAATCTCTCAGACACTTTGAAAAGAAAGAATGCAGTGTGCCAAAGAGTTCCAGCGGCTAAAAAAAGTTAAAGAATCCTTACAGTACATACTGTACAATACAATAGATTACACACAACCAACTCCAGTACTCTAATGTCTTCTTAATGATGCATGAAGTTTAATCAAGCATAATATTGTTAGAATCTCCCCATAAATACATAATAAATTACGTAATAAAGTTGTGAGGAAAAACAAATTTTTCAGGGCATGCTATTCCAGTAAAAATAAAATCAAACAGAGTTGAGAATTAAGACGCTTTATTCCTCATATACCACATTACTAACATTAACAGTATATTCATTCATTCAAGAATGACACTTTTCATTTATTAAATAAACGACTAATTAAGTTGTAGCTACAAGTTCCATAAACTTCTGTTTACAGTACGTTAGGGTTGCAAATTTCGCATATATTTCTCAAATCATAGTTTTTTTCTCAGTTTACATTTTAGTTAAACAGTTCCAGTGGCACAATCTCATTTAATCAATGATTCATTACGTATATTAAGTCAAATTTGAGCAAAAAAAGTTTAAAGGCAACAAAAAATTCCGACCTTGTCTCTCTGTCTACATTGAAAAATGAGGAAACGTCCGCTATGTAGATTACGCATCACCTGAACTGCAAGTGGACATTCTTGTAGTATAAAAGTTAACAGATAGGTGAGCTAGAGAGAAATATTATGCAAAACAAACAGTTGAATTCTTATAGGCAAGTTAATTAATTGATGATAAATCATTGCGTTTATATAAATACATACTACATGGTTCGGTAACCATGGTTCGATGATATTGTTATGGATATAGACATACAGTATATATTTTAATATTCTGTATTCTGTCATATATTTGCATATATATTTTTTGCTGAGAAATCACTTTCAGAATTATTTATGGTAGTTATAGTTTTTATCTGTTCATCACACAAGGTCTATTTAAAGCTGCCACATATATTTGAGCGAGGCAGAGCGAGTGACCCGACTCAGATCTATCAAGAGCAGCCGAATGTATGTAGAAGATGATGTATTTTCTCTCCCCCCGCCTCCCAACATTCCACTACAGACTTTCGAAGTTTCCCTGCAGCAGAAAGCTCGCGGCTCGGCTGCAGCTCCCTCGGGCGCTCACCTTTAACTTTCGATGGGAAAAAAAAGGCCAGTCGCTTATCTTGCAGTATTGGAGAGTCTCCATTACAGTACACCCTGGACCAGCTGCAGCCCAGATACACTCACACACACACACACACACACACACACACAGAAAGGCACAGGAGGAGGAGAGCTTAGGCAGAGTCGGATAATTAACTACACTCTGCACACTGCAGATCCACACTCGTGCAGCGCTGTGCTTATAATGAATAAGAATGCTATTCACAAAAATGAGAATAACATCCAAAGAACAACAATTCTGATTGGTCATGAAGGTGGTTGATTTTTTTCAATGACTTCAGCTCGGGTAGCTCCAAAGCAAATCACAGGTGTATACGGTATTAACGCACCGATTCTGAAAAAAGTCATTATTCCCAGGGCGACGACTAAAACAGGAACTCGAGTGACGGATGTTCAAAATAACTCTTATCTACTGTATAAGGTTGATGGAGGAAGGTCTTCAAGATGCAAAATTGTGTGCTTTCTGGTTTATTAGTGTGGGAAGAAAAAAGCAGGTTTGGGTTCCACCTAAGCGAACACACCTCAGTCGACCGAGTCGAAGGAGGAAAAGCGAGAGTGATGTATTTCTAGTCAAACGTCTTTCATATCTATTTATCAGCTTGTTGTCATGCCTCTTATCATATATCATACGTCAGATCTCCTATGCTGTCTTGTTCAGATTTAAATATGAAATCTTATATTATTTTGTTGTTGTTAATTCTGCTTCATGTATGTATTACTAAACACATGCATGTTTCATTACTTTCTATTTATTTGAATGTAAAAAAAAATAAACATGATGCACCTTTTTTTTTTTTTAACCCTAAACCAACCGAGGATGTAAACCTTTGCATCCAGCTGTATATTGTGATTGCGATCATTAACTGCTGTTCGAGGAAAGTACCTTCGATCTACAGTCATACTGTGATTGCCGGGAGTTTCCGTGATTCACTGGAAAACTTCGTTACTGGAGATGTTTGCTCTTGGTGTCGCTTAACAATACTTTAATTACAGTTCTTTAGTCTTAGCAGAGACACCAAACCTTGTGTTACGGCTAATTCAGTCATCCTAGTGCAGCCCTACAGTATTAGGGATCTAGTCGGAGAGAACAGGAAAGGAGATTACGATATTTGTAAACAGCTTCTAAACTCGTGAGTAGAAAATTCCGAATGCACTAAAAATATCTCATACTGTACGTGATAAAAAAGAAACCTTCATACAGCCAATAAATATACAGTATATAGTATATTATTGGCTACATGGCAGCTACTTTTCCTTCTTTTATTTCTTCATTTTAAATGAAATTAAATGATGTAGAACAAATGTTTTACTCTCACAGGCTTCCTAAAGTGCTTACAGATATCATCTGCACCTGTGTCTCACTGGTTCATGTCTTAAGTTCGATGCTTTTTATGTTTAAATGATTCATATGTTACAGTACTTATGTGACCTAACAAACTAAAAAAGATTCCTCTCAAACTGCTCAGGTAGAGCGACTGGACTGAAAATGAGAGGCAAAAACTTTAAAAGTTAATCAGGAAGCCTGGAAAAATAATTCTTAAGACTACATTAAAATACAAAGATTAATTAAAATCTAAAGAAAATGGGACGGGAGGGGGGGGGGGGGGGTCAATAATTTTGCACAGTACTTAACAGATTTATGAATGTGCCATAACTATAGAAATAATAATGTAGCATAATGCTGTAAATGTCAAAATCGAAAATATTATTATTACCGTGCGCTCTGTAAAATGAATATACTGTTATGAACACAGTTAATTTCACATTGTCTTATCAGTTTATCTTCACAGTAAAATCCCCAGTGTCGAGTCAATATAATTCATATAAACCCAACAATATAATCCATATAAACCCAACTGGACCTGTATAAATACTCTACAGTTTTAATTCAAAACGTAACTTTTTTTTCAGTTTTCCCTCCCTTAATAAAATCCATCTCTTTTGTCATATTTTCTTACTAAGCAAAAGTTTGTACGATACAAAAATTCATTATATGTTTAATTTTTATACAAATTCAGTTAATTAGGGTTTTTTGGGGGAGGGTCTTAGTCTTATGAAAAAGGGTACTAAACTGTGCCGTTGAGGTAGAAATGTGCCGAATTTACTCTAACAGGCTATGACGGTCCAATAAAGCTTAAATCTTTTTTTTTTTTTTTAAAGTACAGTATATTCTATCCAGATTTCCAGGTGAAAAGGTACAAAAGTTAAATGTACCCCGCCAACACAAAAAAAGGAGAGTTCGGTATTATATTTTGGTACCGAAAGCAGACAATAACAGTCGTACTGAACGATTGCACCCAGTTCAAATCGTCTGACTGCTGACTATCCGGGCAAAGTGCACCATTATTTCTGAAACACCCTGGATTCCTCCCAGTGTGTGCAGTCCAACTCCTGCAGCCGGCTGCCAAGAAACCTTCCTCATTTACGTCTATTACAAAATCGGAAATTAAACATACTAATGAGGTGCTGCGAACCCGACGTGCAACATAGCGCGCGGCTGTACGGAGACGAAAGATGGAAAAACATAAAAATGAGTCAGGATGCAATTACAAATCTGAAGCCTTTTGCAACATCTGGCGGCAAACTTTTTTTTTTTTGCGAAATTTTGGAAAGGTTTCCGTAGCGTCTCACACCACCGTGAGCCGATCCAGCAGACCTGGGCCAAGTTGCTATGGGAATAAGCAAACAGCGAGCGAGCGTCCAGCGCTGGCTCGACACACAGGAGAGGAGAGAGAGGAGCTTTTTTTAAATCAGCAGCATGCTGGGCCGTGCCACGCCAGCACCGCGCTGCTCTTGATCGCCTTCCAGTTCGACATTAGAATCAGCCCGAGAGGCTTTCCAGCACGAAAACACCGCTGCCAAGAGCTGAGTTTTCTTCTCAAACTGACCCGCACATAACACAAGCCTCACACAAATCGTAAATAACACCAGTGACAATGTGAACGCTTCCAAATGCTAGTTCACAGGTTCAGTCAGTTATGACTACATGATCTGGTTATTATTGTTATTATTCTTATTAGATCTTTCAGAACATGTTAACGATTTTTTATTATTATTTTTTTCGTGAAAAACAAAATGGCTCCACAGCTGCCGGCTTTCCATTCCAGCCAAATAAGAGCCGCGCCTAATAGCTGTTTAAAGATCAGTTGATTAAACAAGTGGAATCAGGTTTGCTCCTGGAGGCTGGAATAAATATCTATAGCCCTCTTCGAACAGGATAAGTTTTACACAGGGGGTGGGAGGGGGCGTGTAATAGTCCTGCACAATTAATCTCATAAAAATCTACATCGTGATACGGACCCGTGCAATTATTTAATCGTAAAAGACTGCAACATCATTAAAGGCAGTATTCTGTACACATAGTCTGGAATTGACATTTTTCAATAATTTAAGTATTTGTTTGTTTGTTTGTTTGTTTGTTTGTTTGCTTTTGATGTGATAAATACATATTGGCAAACATTCTCTTAACGAGATCATTTGTCCATTTATTTGCTGTTATGCCAGGTAAATACGTTTGTAAACAATATGGTGCATTAATAATTAAATATCGCAGTTTAAATATCGCAATATTATTTTTATCAAATCGTGCTGCACTACGTCTAGGAATTTATTCAAGTCAAAATTTGTCCGGTCTGGTTTTTTATTTTATTTTATGGAAACATTACACTGTGTTATAGCATCTGTAACCTGAGCAGTAGAATTTCATTCATAATATATAATAATTTTCATATAAAAATATTTTTTTTTTTTTAAAAAGCATGAATTTCTTTTTATGGACTCCTAACAAGGACTATTTTAAATATGAAGCAGAACAAGAAAATCTAGACAATGGAAAGTTAAGACAATTTTAGTTAAACTACTGACTTTTTTAAGCATAGATGCATCATAATATGTTAATCTTACAGTTATGTGACCTGCTAATAATCAAGCTGGTTTTGTTAAAACGACGCGTCTGTAGTTCGCATGGAAATTATAGCACGATCGTGAAAACACACCTGTTGTATGATTTATAAAGACATCGCATGCAGATTACTACACGTCTACACGAGTCCTTACTCAACATGCAACAACCATCTCGAATACTACACGACACCCTGGCTTTAAACAAGACCGAGAAAAGAAAAGAAAAAACAACAAACACCCCGCTCGCTTTCCCTCCTCGCTCGGAAAACCTGTTGGCTCGGAACGCTGCGCTCGCTTAGGTGGGATCCAAAGCTGCCTCTGTAAAGTAAATACTTAGCGCCGCTCACCATGCTCCCCGCCGAGGAACCTGGGTGTGATATGAAATGAAGCCAAGCGTCGAGCACGGACATCTGCGGCGCAGGAAACACGGAGCCCTTGCCTCATGCCAAACAGCCGGAGCTTTTATAACTCGTGGTACCCCGGTGTGTCCCGTGTCTCTCTCCCAACTGGGACTATCACACAGCCAACGGGGTTAACATCAAACTCTGTGCTCTAGTTAGGACTAAAGAGAAAAAAAAAAGAAAAAGAAAAAAACATTTCCTCACATAAATAAATATCCGCCAGAAAAGTTTGCAGGAATGACAGTTGGGTTAGCACTTCGTTGGGGAAAGCGTTCAAAATAGCTTAATTAACGTGTTGATGGGAGCGCAGCGGGGCTTTCGAGCTGCCATGGCTGCACCGCTGAGGGGCAAAAGTGGGCCATACAGTGTGTGCTCGGTAGCCTGCGAGTGTGAGGCGCGCTACGGAGACTTCAAAGAGCATGATCGAGGGACATTTCAGCACTGATTAAAGCAAGGCCTCATTACACACACACACACACACACACACACACACACACAAACACATTGGAACTTCAGTGAGGTCCAAAACAGCAACCTGATCCTTTAAAACTTCTGAACTCTAAAAACAGAGAAGCTGACACGAATAATGACATAAGACAATTTTAGACCGAAGATTAAGATTAAGAAGTCGTAAACTATCAGGATATTCTCTGCTTTATTTAGAGAACTAGAATATTTTAAAACTTTCTTAGAAAAAGACATCCCATAATTCTTGTCATTCATTAACACTCTAATTGATGTAAAAAAATAAATCTAGAAATACTGTACAGTAATCACTGAGTGTATAAGTAAAATGAACACAACTCACTTTATGCTGTTATAGGAAACTAATCAACAACACAGGTGCTAAGGAGCAAGGATGTCGGTTAGTATTTTACCTAATTTCCTCTTTTTCATTAAAAACAGGAATAATGTTACTAAGAAACCACTAGTGTGAGTGTGCGCTTTACTACGCTACAGTATAAACATCTCCTTACAGAGAGCATCACCATATCACCAATGCACCTTTTCCCCAAATGTATGTCGTTACTACGGAAACGATAACGTACAGTATTAGAACGTCGCATGAATACAAGTCTGAAGGACACCTTCCGACCAATTCAATCCGACCATCGGGACATTTCTGTAATATGAAACAACATGTTCACATGACAGATCTGTCGCCGGATTGAGTCGCATTTACCGAAGCTTTAATAAATCACAATAATGGCGGATAAATAGGTCATCGCTCAGGAGCGAAGCGCTGCGTCCGAGCCAAGCGCTATTTCAAATGTAAAATGATGCAATATGTTTAAAAGCAACATTAAAAACCGGCCGCGTGACAAGTCCAAGCCCGAGCAGAGCGTTATCGACACGCTGTCAGATCTGTCAGACGCTAAAATAGGCCTGGGTTTTTGGCGGCCAGAGCGGCGTCTCCCTGCCCACTGGCTCGCTCCTCTCCTCTCCCTCTCTCCCCTTCTCGAGCAGGGAATAATTGCAGCATTAACAAAATGAATCAATGAGAAACGCAGGCAGGAGATAATGTGTTGCCAGAGCAGGCGGATTAAAATGCTCAAATGAGGGTAGTAGTAGGAGTAGTGGTAGGAGTAGGAGTAGGAGTAGTGGTAGGAGTAGGAGTAGTGGTAGGAGTAGGAGTAGTGGTAGTCGTAGTGGTAGTAGTAGTAGTATTAATGGTAGTGGTAGGGTTAGTAGTAGTAATATTGGTAGTAGTAATCGTAATAGAAGTACTAGTACTAGCAGTGGTAGTCACCGTAGTATCATTATTATTATTATTATTTTATAACATTTCCATTTCAAGCACATTCCGATCACAGTACCTGCTCAAACATTTTGCTACAGATAATTCAGTCCTTGCCAGCGCTACAACAGTCCCGTACATCTAACAACAACAGACAGAGCACACGAACCTGAAACCAAACCCGAGCGGTAGAAGCATGCTTTCAGAAAGCTAAAATTAAACTACGTTATAAAGTGTTATATAACATTATAAAAGTAAGCAAGCCGTTTCGATCCTTCCTCTTTCAACTGACTCTCGATGATTTTTAACAATGAAGCTTGAAATAATTTTGCTGTGAATTTAGTAGTTTTGCGTTTTAGAGTCTGGGACTGAACTCAAGTGAGGAGTCTAAAAATGTGCTGCTGTCTCTTTAAATGTCTCTTTTTATTTCACCTCTTTGAAGTGACTATTATGTAACAATGTATTAAAAATTTTATTAGTTTTTAGCAGATTTTTTTTTTTTGTAAAACTTTTATAAATTACAAAAAAAAAACGTTCTAGCAAATTTTTTGGAAGTCGAAATTTACTTCATATAGCATACATACTTCAAACTTCATACATACTTCATACTTCATCTAAATGTATGT
>JAQQZT010000040.1:3529166-3542271 GCA_030068275.1 Clarias platycephalus
CCGCCCCCCCCCCCCCCCCCCCACGCGCTCTAAAGAAGCAGTGCAGTTATTTCATTCAGTCACTGAGTTTTAGGGATTAGATTTTTATGCTTCTAAAGATCTAAAGATCACTTTTTTCTTTAATCTTGTTTTAGCGCAATAATTGTAGTAAGTAGTGTAGTAAATTTACCTAGGGGGGGGGAATCTAAAATGCTGTCCAAAAAAAAAAAAAAGTTAAGAATTTTAATTTGACTTACTTTTTTTTTTTTTAAGTGAACAGAGTCCATGTTAAGATTTAACTTTTTTCCCCCACAGCAAAGAAATAAAAGCATGTTTAAATACTTTACAACTACATCTTTACACTGTACACATAATCTAAAGCCTCAAAGTTATAAATATTTTTGGATTTCCATTCACTTTTATCCAACAAGAGAGCAAACCATGAACACCTAATCATTTTTTAAATATATTTTTTTATTATAATGTAATGTTTATAATAGAATTGTATATTATAAATTATAACTCATAACAGGCTACATTTTAAATGTTTGTGGTTACAAAGTTTTAAAAAATCTATTTGGAATAGTTTAAGGAATAATAATAATAATAATAATAATAATAATAATAATAATAAAAAAAAAAAAACGTATTAAATTCTAATCAGGGGGGAAGAGGAAGACAAACACACTTCCTGGACTGAAACCGAAAATGTCCTTGCACAGGCTAAGATCATGAAGTACAGTAAAAAAAATAATAAATGATCTGGTGTGAACTTGAAAGTTCTGCATTGTTCCTGTGCATGAGATGATGGTGCTGTTGTAAAACCCTTCAGCACTGAAGTGAAAGTGAAGTCGAATTAAAACGAGTGGGATTGCGTGTCGGTGTTGTGTGTGTGTGTGTGTGTGTGTGTGAGTGAGAGACTGCACTTGAAGCTTCCCGGTTTGTGACTGTGAAAGAGGTTTTATTGACTTCTTGGCGCTGTGCTGCCTGGCCCTAACATGGCCGTGTGTGTGTGTGTGTGTGTGTGTGTGCTGCAGCCCTTAAAACACACTGTTATTAGGAGCACTGTCAGTTTTATGGACACACAGTATGTGTGTGTGAAGGTGGGGGGAGGGGGGGTTTGTTGTTTATTAGCCCGGACCAGCGAACAGGCGTGGAAGAGGAAGAGAAGAGAAGAGAAAAGGGAGCGCAGTGCGGCTTGACAGGCGCCGCAGAGGCGCGCGGAGCTCCGGCGCTCGGGCTGAGATTCCTCCCAGAGACGGAGCGCCTCCGCCGGCGTGCGGCTTCAACTTCACCCCGGTGAGCTCCGCGCTCCGGCCGCGGCCGCGTCCCCGCTGAGCCAAACGTCGGCTTTGAACTTGACATTTTTTAAACCTTTTATGTGTGTGTGTTACCGTTAACAGACAGAATGACTCACTCACACACACACACATAGGCATAATCTGGCCAGTTTAGGTTTTTTCCGCCCAATCTAGCAAAGAAGTAAAAACTTTGACTGCAGGATGAAGATAACACACACACACACACACACCTTAAACAGACACACACTTCAAAGCTGAACGTTTGGCTCAACACCAGGGACAGAAGACAAAAAACCCGGCTTTTTCTTAGACGGAGAATGAGAGAGAGACAGAGAGAGAGAGAGAGAGAAACCCGAAACGCGTCACGCCGCTTCTCTCCTCCGTGCAGTTCTTCTTGAAGCGGTGTTGACCTGACTCGTATTCAGGACAACTCGGGATATCATCTGCAGGAGGGGTGCACAAAAACAAACAAACCAAAAAAAAAAAAAAAGAGGAAGAAAGAAAGCAAATGGAGAAAGGGATTGGATCATTGACGTACCATGTTCGGAGTGAGAGTGCCAGAGCCGGACCGGGGAAAGTTGTCTCTCTCTCTCTCTCTCTCTCTCGGCGGCTTTACGCAGCGCTGTCACTGCGCGCTCATGTCGTCCGGGGCGGGGGGTTTTAAATGGCTTGCTTTTTAATTATTCCTCCAAATCCATTGGGTAAAAGATCCTCAGTCTTCGCCGAGACACTGACCGAACGCAGGGTCCTCTCTCTCTCTCTCTCCCTCTTTTAAAATGTACTTTAGATGTAAATTTTAGCGCGCTCGGAGCTCCAGCTGCATCTGGGCCGGATCTCTAGCTCTCTCTTATTCACTCTCTCTCTCTCTCTCTCTCTCTCACACACACACACAGTCTCTCCGAGCTCTTTTGGATGATCACGTCGGCTTCTCTTCTCTTCTCATCTGGACTTTTATTATTATTATTATTATTATTAGTTGCGCAAAAGCGCGGCGGCGCGCAGCAGCACCGACACCGCGCAGGGGAGGAATTGATGAAACGCGTCGGAGGTGGCGTGTGTGTGTGTGTGTGTGTGGTTGTTTGTGAGGCAGTGTATGTGTGTGAGTATACGTGTGTGTGTGTGTGTGTGTGTGCACAAGGGGGGCCCTTGGTGTGTGCGCTATGGCGCAGTTATAAGCATATTATTATTATTATTATTATTATTATTATTAGAAGAATATTATATAAGCATAACTTGGGAAGATGAATCCAAAAGGATGACATGAGCAGCTGATTTTAACCTGATTGGCGCAAATTCACCACCATCACCACCTCCTCCAACTCCTGTGGGCTCCATCATTAGTACTAATGAATTAATCCCACATGAAGGAATTTAATCAAAAGCAGGAACTTACACTGACTTTCCACGTGCTTGGTGTGTGTGTGTGTGTGTGAGAGAGAGAGAGAGAGAGAGAGAGAGTAAAATTAATTTACACAGCCATTTTTACAGCTGTGATAATTTTTAGTGCCCACATTTTTTAAATTATTATTATTATTATTATTTCTTGCTGTCTGTTTTAAGGAGACAATTTAATTTCAATACACCTTCATTTTTTTTTTTGCTCAGAGAGTGAGAGAGAGAATTAATATTCTTTATATATTGTATATTATATTATATTAACCCTAAACCTATACAAGTATTATAGCAATAATATAATAAATAACCTTATATTCTTACAATATTTTAAGTAAAAAATGATTTGTTTCTAAAAATCTGTACTGCAGTAGTTAATTAGTTAGTCAGTTAGTTAGTTGTGTAATATTTCCTCTAATTACACTGTAGAGCAATAAACAGGTCTTATGTCACATATAAATAGAAAAACAGACCGAGCCTGGAGCAGACATATTAATGTTTCTTAAACTTTATTTTTAGCCTGCTTTACAATTTTATCCTCCTGACACACCTACGGAGAGGAAGACGCTCTAAAGAAACTCTTTGCTGCTCGATTTTTGTTACTCATTGCCTCTTAGGCATAATTAAGTTCTTTTTTTAAAAAAAAAAAGATAAATAAGTATATACATTTAGCTCAAAAGTGAAACAGGTTTGTTGGATATGAGTTCTTATACAAGTTTTAATCAGATCTATTAATGTCAGGCTGCAGGAGTAAACTCACGGCATTTTTAATAAAGATGTTGTTAAATACTTTCCTAGATTTTCTACAGTATCTTTATGCCTATTTATTTATTTATTTATTTATTTATTTATTTTTATTCATGTGCAATCATTATTTTTAACGTGAGCAAAACAACCTGATATTTTCTTCAGCTGTAAAACTGTGCATGAAAAAAAAAAAGGGATGTGATTTTTAAAGCATTAAAATCTGTCTGTCTCTCAGTTCTCCGACTTCTCCAGGTCTGAGTAAGCAGTTTCACTCTTCTGTGCTTTTTTTCTTCCAGGAAATGAATAACAACGCATTTATAACAACACTGCAGTAAACATGGTGTCAGCAAATACAACTGAACCGGGGGCTTTTTTGTCAAAGAAACACTGGCCGTTACCCCGACGTTGCCCGCTGTTTATTTTCGACACTGGCATGTTGCAGCTCACATTACAAACCCCCAGTGATGTAAGGGGGTACAGTATTTGCATGTTGTACCTGTAAAGTGCAGAATTTGGGACCCTTGTGAGTAGTGATGAGTCAATGTTTATTCAATTATTTGTTTATTTGTTGGTTTATTTATTTACTGCAGGGCATTAAGCTGCAAAATTCTAGGATTTAGGGGGCATTTTGATGTTGTACCTGTAGGATAACGTGCAAAAATTAGGGACCCTCATGATGGTCTCACCTTTATTTCTAATTTAAGTTAAATAATTTTGTAAACATTACAACTATTAAGGCTTAAGTTATT
The DNA here is from genome assembly GCA_030068275.1 of Clarias platycephalus. NCBI lineage: Eukaryota > Metazoa > Chordata > Actinopteri > Siluriformes > Clariidae > Clarias > Clarias platycephalus. The sequence goes on from JAQQZT010000040.1 coordinate 3,533,335, forward strand.
ATTTGTATTGTTTATTTTTCATTTCTAATAGATAGATTTTGAGTATTCTATCCTAATCTATGTTAAAGTTGTTGTCTTTGCTCAAATAAACATTTTACATAAAAAAAACACACCCATGTAAAGTATGTGAATAAAATATAAATATTGACACATAAATATTCAAACCCCAAATTTAAGCAGCATTCGCACACACACTGATTTATGTGTCGTATGAATATGAAAATGAATTACACAGACTTGTATTAGTCAGCAAGAACACGCACATGCATGCACGCACACACACCCGCACACACACACACACAGGTTTTTCCTCCAATCCTTGTAAGAAACTTAATTTAACTTTATTCCTGCAGTTAATGAATGATCTGCTTACAAATAAACCAAACACTAATCATAACATCAGTAAATACAAGAAAACTTTTGAGTGTTTTATTTACTGAAATAAAGGCTGAATATTTTATTGTTTTTCTCTTTTTTTGATACATTTCCTTATGCATGTCTCAATATGGTAAAAAAATAAAATAAATAAAAAACCTTTCAACTGTTCTTGTTATTGTGGGGACCAAGATATAAAAACATGTTGTCATCCCCCAACAACACACCTACCCACCCTCACACACACACACACACACCTACCCACCCTCACACACACACACAGATACCAGGCTGTATATATACAAGGCCTTGAACTCATGCCCATCCCTGACAAATCTAAATGTGGGGTGATATGCAACATGCCCCGTTGCATGACCCGACTCAGACACACACACACACACACACACGTACACTCGGTGTGAACATTAGAGCTGAGTGTGAACGGAGTTGAGGATTATTAGCTGCTCCTGGTGCTAATTTGAGCTCGCTGGAGCGGTGCAGAGCTTTCACCGAGCTGCACTGGCACGCCGAGCAGGCAGCCTGCCACCCAGCCCTGGAGCAGACTCGCGGCGTGTAACGCAGAACACAGTCTCTCTCTTCACACTCCTCCAACAACAAAAACTGCACACACTGGAGTGAAAAACGGAGCGAAATCTGAGTCTGCAATTTGCAAAGTGACAGTGTGAGATCTTTATAACAGTGACTGTTCACTATAGATGACGTGGGTTTAAAATTGATGAGATTTTACAATGACACATTATATAATATGAAAGTGAGTCAAATGAAAACGTACATGTAATAACTTAATAATAAAATGTACTGTTTTGGTAACGTCGGGTTTTCATTTGACTGACTTTTATGAAATACTTGTCAGTTGTTTGAATATATTGAAGTTCAACGATCCAAAAAGATGGGAAAAAAAAAATCTTAAAAAGGTTCATAGCTGTAATAAAACTATTATAAAAGATGAAAATGAGCTTTACCCTCAAACCCAAGTGGCAGCAACACAGCACAGGTCAATGACGATTTAAAAAATAAATGTGTTTATATGTGTGTGTTAACGAGGAGGCTTCAGACAGTCATCATACACTTTTATAACGTGTAAATTTTACCACTACTGGAATATGGGAATGACGTCGCAAAAATGTAGAACTCTCAAAATGAGCATATTATTATTATTATTATTATTATTATTATTTTGGTCATAAAAAACCCTGAAAACAACCAGAAAAACATGTGATTATGTGTATCTGTGCTATTTCTTTGCCTATGTGACTCATTAAAATTTTTTTTTGCTCAGTCATGTTTGTATAGTTGGTTAAAATAAACTAAAATTCAGTTCATCATACTGCCTAGGTTGTGCTGAAAAAAAGGATACGTACTGCACAATCCTGACCCATATATAAGTTTATTTATAATAATAATAATCATTTTTTAAAATGTCTAAAGTGCTCAAGTGCTAAAGTAAAAGTAAAGTGCTAAAGTATATAAAATGCTATACAATAGCTCTATACAATGTACTGTACTCTGTATAATGTTAAATACTGTGCAAGGTCTCTTACAAAAGAAAGAAAAAAAAATGCATAGACATGTATAATGTACTGACGAGACACTTTAACTCATTGCGCTTGGATGAGAGCTGATTAGCAAAATTAATGGCCACACCACACTTTATAACTCTAGACCTTCTCTAACACTAGTTTTATATGGTTTTATTTTTTTGCATTTATATAACTCATACTTTGGAATAAAACATCACTAAATTATCCGAGCAGATCTTTTTAAGAGTTTTATTTCAGTGAAATATTATTCGTCCTCAGATCATTTGTCTTTATTTATGAGCAGGATGAGACAGCACGAGCGCCGGGCCCAAACTGCAGCCTCATTCATTACTAATGTAAAGGAAGTTTGGCATAAAAAGCAGATGATTTCTATTTCAGGCCACATAAAATGTGGCGATATTATTCATTGTAATTAAATTCCCAGATATTTTCTGAGCCCTGTGGCCTGTGGGATTGCCAATGTGTGGAAAAGAAAAAGAAATAATAAAACCTTGCACATGTCAGAATATGACACAAATGTCTTATTTGACTTTTTAAAAATGTTATATAGTAATTTTAGTCTGTAAAGAAAATAAATTCAGAGCCAGTCAGGAACGATTATAAGATACTGAGTTAAAATTACGACTTTATAGAAGTTGGTTGCAGTATTTGAACGCTTGAAACTTTTTTGGATTTGCTGTCAAGTTTTGCTCAACACTTTGGACTCTTGTTGTTGGTCACATGTGCCCTCTAGTGGTAGAACAGAAACGCTACAACTCAGCTAAAGCCTTTTTTGAAATATACTTTTTTATATACTTTAGCTACAAGCCTTATGCTTTCCTTTTTACCAAATAATACATACTATACATTTGATACAATTGTAATTAAGTATATTATATTCTTTATAATAAAAAATGCAACAATTATCAGTAATTATATTAATAATTTCATAGTAAAGTTTATTTATATATAATTTATTTTATAAATAAAGTTTAGTTAGTAAAGTATAAATAAAGTATAGTTTTTTTAGCAAAAATGAGTACTGGTCTAATTTAGCTGTAATATTCGATTAAGAAAGTATGATAAATTTTAGGTCAGCCTTTATTCATCAAATTCTTTATACTTCGCATCTTTATCCTTCACATATCCCTGCTTCGGGTTAGTACACGGGGGTCAGAGCGCAGGGTCCAGACCAGACAGGGTTAAGGGCCTTGCTAAAGGGCCCAACAATAGCAACCTGGCGGAGCCGGGGCTCGAACCTTCTAATCAGTTAATCAGTAACTCGGAGCCTTAACACACTGAGCCATCACCGCCAAATATGTTTATAATCATAATAAATCATTCATGCTATTCTTTTGAAAAAAGAAAAAATGTAACATAGTTAATTTTTGGATTCTTTATTAGTTTTTAATTCACTCATTTTATTGAGTGAATTAAAAAGTATATATAATTTTATATAATATATAATTTTTTTTTTATTTGCCCTTTTTCTGCAACGTACTTTGAGTCACATGTTTATGTATTAAAGGTGATATAAATTAAGCTTTCTCATTGTTTTAATGAAAGTTATAAAGAAATGCCTTTATTGTGGCTTTTTTATTCCAAACAATCTTTTGATTAATGAACAAATTTTTTAATTACTTAATCAACCCTGAGATTAATGTGCTACCCCTTATAGCTCAGAGCATTTTAGACGTTACTTGTTTTAGGCAGTATGATGAACTGACAGTTATTTTATTTTTACTATACAAACACGACTGAGATTTAAAAAAAAATATATTGGGTCACATAGGGAAAGAAATATTACCGATACACATATGACATGTTTTTCTTGTTGTTTTCAGTTGTTTCTATGATGAAAATATTAAATAATAATAATAATAATAATAATAATATTATTATGTTCATTTAGAGAGTTTGCGACATCATTACCATATTTTGATGGTAGTAACATTTGCAAATCTAAACTTAATATATATTTTAAAAATTATATATAAAAGTAATGATAACTTTCATCCTACCTGCCAAACCCGAAAACCCAAATGCACAATTTAATGTCTGAGGCTCATTAACATAAACTGGCGAGGCTACCATATAGGCACTTTCCTTTTCCTTTTTCTTTTAATCATCATGGAGCTATGCTGTGTTGCCGGTACGGATCTGTGCCACTTGAGTTTTAAGGTTAATTACTCACGTGTAGATTGAACAAATTCCTGTCCTGCAATTTATACGAACACAATTTTAAATACTGTTTTATTAGTTTCTTAAACACATTTACTCTCAAAGTTCTGCTTTCAATAAAACATTCTTTACAAGCTCATTTAAGATCTCCCTAAATTGCACCCTCTCGGGTTCCTCACGCCTTAGGCTTGGCTATGTTGTGTGTTGTATCTGAGATGCTTTTCTGCTCAGCGCGGGTGTAAAGAGAGGTTGTTTGAGTTACTTTAGGCTGCGGTTGGTTCGAAATACTCTGCTCATTCCTTCTAACCTCATTATCATCGAGGTGGATTCTGAAGTGAAGCTCTTGACTTGTACCTGTGTGATGATAAGCAGTGCGCTGATGATTTACTGGTTGTAAGATCAGCCTATGGAATTAACAAACTTGAAGTTTCTAGCACTCGTACTCTGTGTTATTTATACCACCAGGACCAGACTATCCCGTATGCTCCGTCTACTGCTTGCTTTTTGGTCTAAGTTTGTTTCTAAACCAGGCTCCCGAAAAGTTTCAAGGCCCCACACTACGAGAGGTTTTTATGAAATATAAATGAATCCCTGAACTACAGAGATCCGAGCCAAATACCCGAGAGCCAAGGCTTCACTCCTTCATCTCTCACCAGTCTCTCTCTCTCTCTCTCTCTCTCTCTCTCTCTCTCTGTGCTCTTGCCATCCGAGCGCCTGCACAGCACAAAAGCGGTATGCGGTTTCTCCCATGTTGGACCGGCTCGGGTGTGTTTCAGTGCCCTTCACGCTGAGCCCCGGCTTTTCATTAAAAAATAACTGGACCAAATCGGGCAGCTTCGGCTTTTTTTCATTTATTATTGTACCAAAGAATGTCAGATAGATATCCCACATTTCACATTATTGATCGTTCAAAACAAAATGAAATACAACACTGGACTTTACTGTAAGTCTCTTTGGAGTGTTAAAAGTTTGCAAAGAAAAGAGAAGAGTACAGTAAGTGTGTGAGTTCCCCCCGAGGCTGTACGTGGTGCAACCTGTTTTGAAATGGTTTAAGATGAAACTCTTGTTAAAAATGCTCATATTCAGGAAGTGCAAACAGGGTGGAGTTATATTTCCGTAAGTTTCCTAGCTGAGAGCAAAAATCCATTAGGATATACTGTATATATTCAATTTCAATATCAAGCAGAGTAATAACAGTTATACTGTAGACTTCTTCCATATATGATAAATAAACATCACCTTAAAATACAATTTCAAATTGCTTTATTATTATTATTATTATTATTATTTATTTATTTTTAAATATTATTATTATTATTATTATTATTATTATTATTATTATTATTATTATTATGGCCCAAGCACTATGACATCAGCCCTATGGCATCATAGTGCTGGGGCTCTCGTCTTATTATTATTATTATTATTATTATTATTATTATTATTATTATTAATATTATTAATATTAATATTATGTAGAGCATCTGGCATCCAAATATGTGAGAAATATTGTTGTTACCATAGAAGCATTTTATTGTGTGCAACCATCAAGCCATTAAAAAAAAAACAATTACTTATTTATACTGTTGTTTAATCAGCTTTTTTTTATTCATCACATGATTGGAATGAACTTCCTGATGATTTCATTTAAGGTCTGAAAACTACCAGCTTATTAAATTAGTAAAATAAATAAATACAATATGGTTGGTGGAGCCTCAGTTATGACAAACATGAAATTTAGTTATACTGCATGTGCATAATGTTCAGATTAATTAACTGTTCAGTCTGTTTAATGTGGTATGCAAATTACATTAATAATATAATATAATAATAGTTGTTGTTGTTGTTGTTGTTGTTGTTGTTGTTGTTGTTATTATTATTATTATTATTATTATTATTATTAACAAAAAAGAAAAGTTCAATCATGGCTTCCTTGCATTTCTTCCTAACGTCTATTAAAAATAGCTAAGAACAAATCATACAGTCCAGAGTGTTTATTTTGTCTTGGGAGTGCCTCTCACACATTTTATAGATGATCTGCTCCTTAATTTATGGCTGAAATCAGTAAGCGTCCAGTGCAACCAGATACCCATAAAATATTTTTACCATGGTATACTGTAGGTAACATGGTAGTGCGATGGTAGCTGTTCCATGGATTATAGAACTATGTTATTTTGACAGTGCCTTGGTACTTATTTGCTGATACAGTACATGTACCACACTATGATACATTTACATGCAATACGGTATTAAGGAACATGTACCAGGAACATGTACATGCCAAAAATATGTAATGAATAAGTTTATGTACCATAATGGTAATATTTATATAGCAAACTCTGCAGTATCATTTTACAAAGGTTACTAAATTATACTTTGGTGAATACCATGGCACTTACTGGGTACCACAGGTATTGTCACATCTGTACCACAGGTATATACTATAACATACAGGTAGTAGATTATAATATTTGTCACATGTATCTTTTTACAGCACAGAATTTCTGTTTTTTTTTCATATCCCGGTTAGGATGCTGGGCTCAGAGTGCAGGGTCAGCCAGGATACAGCGCCCCTGGAGGACATTCTTAACCATTTGAGCCACCACTTGGTACAGTATGTACAGTACAAACATACTTTGGTAGCCACTGTGGTACTCAATAAGTACCTTGGTATTGGCAAAAGTACGGTGGTAATATCTGAAATACCACAAGCTAATAGTATAGTACATTATGGGATGTACTATAGTTTACCATAGTAAAATGTCTTAAGATAATTCTTCCACTAGTTATTTTGTGCTTTTAAACACACACACACACACACACACACACACACACACACACACACACACACACACACACACACAAGAAAGGCAATAAAACCAGAAAGCGGTGTTGTACGGTGGTGTAGTGGTTAGCACTGTCGCCTTGCACCTCCAGGGTCCGGGTTCGATTCCCGGCTAGACTCGATTCCCGTCTCTGTGTGCATGGAGTTTGCATGTTCTCCCCGTGCTTGGTGGGTTTCCTCCGGGTACTCCGGTTTCCTCCCACAGTCCAAAGATATACAGGTTAGGCTAATTGCCGTTCCCAAATTGCCCGTAGTGTGTATGTGTGTGTGCCCTACGATGGGTTGGCACCCTGTCCAGGGTATTGTACCCCGCCTCGTACCCTAAGTCTCCTGGGATCGACTCCAGGTTCCCGTGACCCTGAATACAGGATAAAGCGGTATAAACGATGAGAGAGTGAGTAAACACTGGCAGCATTTTTTCCAAGATGGAGAAATTGATTGCTGGTGAAGAGGAGGAGGAAGAGGAGGAGGAGGATTTTCCTCTTCATGTTCAGGGAGAAATAACTTGGCTATCAATGCTAAATGACCTGTCTGTTAGCTAGCAATGCTAACACTGCTAGCATGCCAATCCCCACGTTTAGCATTCATGAAATAATGTTGATTTAAAGTAGTGTTGATAGAAATATTAATTCAGATGTTCTTGAACTCATCTGCTTCACCTTAATTTTGATTAACGCTGCCCAATACCCAAAATCAAACCCAGACCCTAGAGGTACAGGGTGACAGTGCTAACCACTAAGCCACCGCGCCGCTACTATCCAATACTGCGATGCTAATTTACCATTTGCATAACTCTGACACATTTCCATAATCACCACTGATGTTGATTAATGTGTCTGGCCCTTAATAATCCAGGTTTGTGATTTGCTTCACCGGAACAAACTGCTGCTGAAACACACTTCGTTAATTCCAATAAACACACACACACCCCTAAACAAGGAAATCTTTCCTGTCTCAGTCTGGAGGTGCTTCAGCGCCTCACTGTGATCCATCTGCATATTACTGAGGCTTCTTTTATCCAGATCCAAACCCCCTCTGGGAAAGTACTAATCACTATAAGAAAATGATTACTCTGCATTAGCGCGCCAGTGATTATGCTGTAATACTCTAAGCTAACCTACCTGCTCATGCTAACAGCGGGCCCAAGGACTCTATTAGCGGTTATCAGTCAAAGCGGAAACATGAGGCTAATTAAACCGCGCTGCCCAAAGATGTTGCGATGTAGTTTCTCAGAGATGGGTTAGACGATGAAGAGACTGCAGGCGAGATGTGACTGCGCTAATGTTAATTAAATCCAGCTTTGATAAGACGAGATAACTGCATTACAAAAGATGCGGTTATAGTGCTAGCAATTTTAAAAATGTGCAGTGAAGTTAATTTTAAAAAAAATCTATTTTATTAGAATGAGCTCCCTGGGGTCGACTCCAGGCCACACGAGACCCTACTGTACACAGGATAATAGGGGCAACCATTCTGTGGTTTTTCTGTGTTAAATTACATTCTCATCGCTGAAATCGGAAATTGAAGTGGTACTGAGACTGATCCACACGAGGCCACACTCACATTTATCAACACCACTTGCATATTACAGGAACTCGGCTGGGAGTTATTGCCCACATCCCTGTACAGTTCTGACATTCGCTCCAAACCATTAAAGGAGTTCCTGAGAGGCCAGGGTTTCAGACATGAGGCAGACAGGCTCCGTGAAATGCTGGGATAAGTGTATTAGTGTAGCAGGGGATTATATAGAGAAATAAAGGTTTTTTTTACGCTCATAACTGTGTTCTGTTATTCTGCGCAATCAAAAGTCCTGGTTTGACTTGAACGCCCTCTCGTGAGTGATACAGAAGTAAAATTAAATGGTGAACAAATTGTCTGACAAGATGCTGAGAAATGCAGCGCTTTTGGACTAATATCAAAACATCCACACACACACACACACACACACACACACACACACACACACACACACACACACACACACACACACACACA